>VYXF01011899.1:495844-531757 GCA_013397295.1 Polioptila caerulea
CCTGCACCACCCCTGCAGCATCCCTGCACCACCCCTGCAGCATCCCTGCACCACCCCTGCAGCATCCCTGCATCCCCACACAGCACGGCTTGGGCAGCAGCAGCATCCTCCCCTTCTAGAGCCAGCAGGGCAGAGCAAGCCGGCAGTGTGGGTACAACAGAACAGGGAACAATACCCGATTCCTCAGGGACGGGACACTTCAGTCACACAGGTGAATCCTGCTCTGACCCACAGCCAAATCCTGCTCTGACCCACAGCCACCAATCAGATGTAGTTTAAAACTATTTCATACCAATTTGGAACCCAGCTTTGCCTTCTCTACAGCCTGGGCTGTGCATTATTTAGCTCTGTGACTCTGACACACTGCCTGAACACTGCTGCAGGAGGGATGCAGCAGTTGCAGTTCTCTAGCTTGAAGCTGATCACTGAAACACAGAGGCCTGTCATTCCTGAAGCTGAGAGAGTAACTAATTTTTCCTGGCTGAGTTTCTTTCCATTCCCAGCCCCCTAATTACTTCTCTGCTTTGGTTGCCGTCCGACCCCACTTGATTAGGCTGTTGGAAAGAGCAGCTATGGCAAAGAAACACGGGGTAGGATCCTCCTCGGAAATGTGCAGCTGAGGCTCTTTCTGATTGCACAGACTCATGTTACTTTACACACAGATGCAAAGACTGTTTTGGATGTTGAAAATATTCAGCATCTGCTTCAGTTTTGGAAGGATAAAGTCTTTTTTTTTTTTTTTTTTTTTTTTTTTCTTAGTTACCAGAGCACACTACTAAGCATATGTCATTTTCTCATTAACGTGAGGAGCTTTTGTGTTGGTTCCAGTGCCCGACTGTCCGGTGTGATTAGAACTGCCAAAAGCAGTAACCCAGGAAATTTCATTTTCCACAATATTTTAGCTCTGGCTGACTCGGTAGAATCCCAGCAGTGAGCTGTGAGCAATGATATATGAAGTGAAAAATGTTTGCCCTCCCTCCCAAGCCTGTCTGCACTCTGCATAAACCACTCACAGTCAGTGCTGAGCTCATGGGCTCTGCTGTCAGACCCAGCTCCAAAGGAGATGCTCCCTGCCTGTTTGCCAGGTGCTTTTGATACCACTGTGGCTTGAGAGAAAGCAAATTTCCATCTCAGGAGAAGTTTTCCCTATTGCCAGTATTACTTTCAGATCAGAACTTCCCATGAGATAATAGAGAAAGACTGGCTTGAGGCCCTGGGTTCAGCATAATTTGCCTTAAATTTGTGTTTGCTTAGTTCATGTTATAAGGAAATAGTTTTGTATCTAGTCATGGCATATAATGTAGAGCAGCCCTGAAAAGAGCCTCAAATGCCGTATTCCAAGGGAAGTAGAAAGCCTATAACAAAGTTTGTCTGGCTTGGAAAGTTTGTGAGTGATGTGAAAGTGTGCCTGGAACAGGAAACAATGCAGTTTGCTGAGAGGGGATCGGCACTCAGCGATCCTTCCGAAAGCTGCTCATGTGGAAAGAATGAAAAACGAGAGCACGGCAGGCAGGTAGAGTTCATAACAAGCCAGAACAGGTTTTCATCGATGGCTTTAGCAGCTTTTCACTGCTCAGATGCTATTTCTGCATCCAGGGGTTAGGATATAATGGGATGTGCAGATGCAGAGATATTTTCCCTTCTTTTGACTGACGGATTTGAAGAATATGAACCACAAACTCTGTGCCATAAATGGGAAAGGCAGTTCTTCAAGTTTTCATGAGAAGTTGCTTAAATTATTAGTTTCAGCAGTAAAATGTTGGCTATATTTATGTTTACAGAAGAAAAAGTTGGGTAAAAACTTTCCAATAACTATACAGACTCTGAAAAGTTTTTCTGTTTCTTCTCTCCCCTCTCTGGCGTGGCTCTATTTGCTAAATATGCTGTAAGTTTATTTTTTGCTCTTAAAATCATACAAGAAGGTCACCAATTAAACTACTCTTCCCATATGGAATTAAGCAGAAGCAGATTAGTAGTTAAAGCAGGGACTCTCTGGTGGGTCTTCTCTAGATATTAATGGATTACTATTTTAATATTTGAAGTTTACTTTGAGTATCCAGTTTAGCTGGAAAAGAAGTCACAGACCTCACAGGGTTTTCAAATTTGTCTGTGCTTTTTATTTCTCTTCTTTTAGGACACCACAATCCTGTTTATTCAAAGGTCACTGTGCTGAAAGCAATATCTGCAGATAACAAGAAATCCTGAAGACAGTCACAGAAGGTAGAAAAATATGAGTTCCATAACCCTTCACCTCTATTCCTTTTTTGGTCTGTCTATTGGTTTTGCAGATGAAAACAGAGGGAATTCTATTGTCTTGAGTTTGCCTGTGCAAAATAAATTAAATTTTATTCTTGGTTCCCTCCCCCTCTCAAAAGAACACAGTAGATTCTTCAAGAAGGCTTTGGGTTTGTTAACCCTTCCATGGCTCCTGCATCCTCAGCAATCTCTGTTCTCTATTTTCCAGTCACGTAAAATATTCCACACATTTTAAATGAAAGCACCGTGAGTAGGAGGAAATATCCTCCAATGGTAAAGAAGTAAATTTATACCCTCTCAAATGTTTTGCTTAGATCATAATTCAAAATAAGATTTGAGTCTCTCCAAAGCACTGATCTATTAAAAAACTCCTCCAAGATATATTCTTCCATGGCAAACACGGAGCACTGGGCTGGAACAGGAAACCTGAGTCTCCAGAGTCCCAGCTCCTGCTGCTCAAGGCTGTTCCAGTCATGTCTGATGTCAAAAGAACATCCCTCCACAGGAATTGGCCAAGGGGCTCAACGTGTTGGCATCACTTCTTCTCCAGAGCAATGTGCCCGTGGTGTGACAGTGACATGAGGGCAGCCCACAGCTCCCACACCCGGGACAGAGGTGCCACTGAAATCAGACAGGTCAGCAGGACACAAGGTGNTGCCTGGGACAGAGGTGCCACCGAAATCAGACAGGTCAGCAGGACACAAGGTGACAGCATCCAGCTGCTTTATTCCAGATTTTGCATTTTGAGTCTTGGAAGGAGTTCCTGGAGCTGGGCAGGTGAGGTGGCCATGGCAAGCAAGCAATGCCTTGCTGTGAGGGTTCTGTGGCCTCCCTTGGGCTGTGCACATACAGGAACAGATCCAGACATCGTGCACATCAATGTCTGTATAGGTACATCTGCAACATCTTTTCTGGGATTGTTCTCCAATTCTGTAAACGTTACGTAACGCTCCTGGAACAGAATCCTACTGAAAAGAAATGTCTCCTGTAAGGAAACCCATCTATCCCTTCAGACAGAAGAGTGAAAATTTACAGACAGTGCACACTGGTAAACTTTTTCCATTCATTAAACCGATGAAAACGTTTCAAGAGAAGTAAAATTACAGCAAGCACTGAGCTTGGAAAGCAGAACACAGGAAGCTGACATGTGCAGCCAATTCAGCAAGCGGAAACGAGACATTAATATCTCCAGACTGGATCTGGGGGCCACAGCTGATAATGCACAATTCAATAGCCTTGGTAACCTGTAGATTTCCAATGGAAGCCAAAGGCTCATATATGGAATTTAAGCAGAACAAAAGCTGTTCTACTGACAAGAAACACGTGGAGATTGACCTTAAGCTCATCTTGAGGCAGCCTTTGCTTTGGGTAGATCTGTCCCACTCAGCCTCCTCTGAGGGGTTTAGACACGCCAGGATTTCCCTTGAGCCACAGAAGCAGGGCTGCAGACAGGCTCACCCTCCTCTCTAACCAAGGACTGGTCTTCACCACTTCTGAGAAGGATGAGCTCCCAGGCAAATCCCTAGAGCAACCTGCATTTTTTCCCATTAAGCCTTTGTCAAATGAGAACATTGATTTTCTAGGAAAGAGTCTGCTTTCGTAAAACATTTTTGTTATTTCACCACAAAGTAAACAAACATGGTCCAAAAAAGTGAATTATCTTGTATTCCTTGGCAATTTTTCAGCCAAAACAATTCATGAGGTTTTCAGGTTTTGACCTTGCAAGAAAAGCCTCATTTTCCCACATAAAGGAAACTCTTTTCCCGGGTGCTGCTAAACTCCTCAGTTAAGTAGAAAATAATTCAGCTGTAAAAGGATCACTAGGAAAATGTGGGTCTGCTGCTGACTGGGGCAGGGGTCCTGGCGAGGGGGGACATGGAACACACCAAGGTTCTCACTGCCTCTCCCACCCTGGGATCAGCTTGTCTGGGGGCTGTGATGAGAACACAATTCCTGTTTGGGCTGCAGCCGCTGAGGGCACCACACACACTGTGGGGCTGCCCTTTATTCC
This sequence comes from Polioptila caerulea, assembly GCA_013397295.1. NCBI lineage: Eukaryota > Metazoa > Chordata > Aves > Passeriformes > Certhiidae > Polioptila > Polioptila caerulea. The sequence continues at coordinate 500,112 of VYXF01011899.1, forward strand.
TGTGAAGGGAAGGTGCTCCCGACAGGCATCGGCATTCCTGAGGCCAGAGTGGGAGCAGCACAGGCTCTGGGCTGCCCTCACCCTCCAGCACAGCACAAACCTCCCCTGCCCCTTGGAACTGAGGTTTGTAACACGATGGGCACTACACAGCTTCCGCTCTAACAGTTACGAACATGACAAACACTAATCACCAGAAATGCCAACTTACAGCACCCAGTAAAGCTGGGTTTTTTTACAAACATCTCCCATTTTTAGCTTGAGACTTACAAGAATCCTGCTGCAATTCTGTAACCCTGCCAAACCCCTGCCTCTTTCTTCCATTTGCTCTCTCTCCCTCGCCCTTCCCTTCCTTCTCCCACCCACATATTATTTACTCAGAATACGACCTAATTACAGTTTGTGCTTATCTGAGCGACCTGCACTCCAGCATTTCAGCTAAGGGGGGTCTGAATGAGGATGGACAAAGGACCTTGCCAGAGAGGGAGGGAAAGAGGGATTGTTTGACTGGGTGGAATAATGAGCAGAACCCCCGGGGAAAGGTACCAGAGGAAAGGCAGTACCTCCTTGAGACTTGGACGTAAGGCTCTCACTGCAGGTCGGGAGCACAGCTCATTGTTTCAGCCAAAGTCAGTGTCTCCTCTGTGAAACTCAGCTGGGGTTTTTCCTGGCCTAATCTCACCCACACTGAAGTAAGTGGTGATTTTGCTGGAAGCGATGCCGTGTCCTTTGTTGCTAACCATAATGACAGTGCTTGCTGTGTCTCTAGCCAAGATGCTGAAGAAACTCCAGAGAATTTTTTTTCCTCCCTGTAGTCTCAAAAACTAGTTTTACTTTTCTCTTTTTTTAGGACAAATTGAAAGAAACAAGCAGAGCACAACACCGGAAAGTGGATGAAGAAACAAAGCCCTGCCTTTGAAAGAGACCTCTGTGAATCTCTGGCATGTAGCAGCAAGGAGGAAATGGGAGGCTAAGAAGGACAGAGCATCTGCTCACATTGTGACTGCACTCTCCTCCCAAACATCAGGCTGGAAGGCCAGAGCTTGAGTTCTGACTGGGAATATCCTGGCTCATGTCAATGCTCTTCCTGCACCCACCCGACTTCAGCTGGATTTTTGCCACTGACTTCTTTGGGGGTAGTATCACCAAAATCTACACTGGTTTAGTCTTAATACCTAAGGATTAATAAAAATGATCCCTAGGACCTGCTGTAAATTGAGTAAAGCATGAGTTAATGTGCTGGCTAACATGTTTTCCAGCAGCTGGCCTCCAGCAAGCAGCTAAAGGTCTTCTCTTGGTAATCGAAGGTGCTGCTGTGCTGGGACACCCTGGCCACCACCAAATCCTGCAGCAGCTTGGTCAGCAGCCCTCTGGGACTCCTGCCAGGTAGGGAAGCACCTGCATTTGCACAAGGGTTCATTTGTCACACAGGCCAATCAGACACACTGCTGAATGACCAAGGGAGCCTGTCTGTGCTGCATCCATCTCACTGATCACTCCCCTCACACAGACCTCTGTCAGCTGGGACAGGCCTATCCTGCATCCGAAATCATACTCAGTGCCAGAGTCCCCAGAGATTTTCACCTGATGGAAACTGAAGGAAATGTGAACTGCCCAGAGAAATTTCAATCTGGAGCCCTATGGTGCACCAAAAAGCTGACTGCACAGAGCTGGAAAAAGTAAAATAATTGAAGAGGATACAACTGAAACTCAACCCAATGGGAAAAAGAATGAGAGAGGCCAATGGGAATAAGTGAGGGTGTGAAGATCAGCACCAGCAAATGTAGAAGTCTTTCGAACATAAACAGTCTGGGAAGGAGGCAGATTTGGGAGAGCTTGTCTGAAAAAAAAAAAAAAAAAAACCCAAACCAGCCCAAGGCTGAAGAAAGAAGAATAATTGTAAAAGAAAAACAGATACAGAACTGCTGATAACAGCCCTGCATTGTGCAAAAGCTCAGTTTTTGCCAGCTGAAGGTAAAAGAGAATGGGTAAGAGCAGGAGAGCCCCATGCCTGGCCTGACCATCAGAGCTGTTCTGGGAGATGGGAACCATCTGCGTGGTAGGGACGGTCATTTACAGGGATATCTGCCCGGATGCCATTGGAGACATATTAAATGTTGTTTGTCAGGTTTCGTGTGACAGCCTGATCTATGATGTGAGTCAGTATGGCTTTATTGGTGAAGGATGACTTGGCTGTAGAAATCTTGGGAGTTTCCATCTACACAGCTGCCATGACAAAACGGGAGAAATGCAGTGGACAGGAAATAATAAGGGCTCAATTCTGCCTTCACTGATATTTATGCAGCTGAGCTGAAATCCACAGGGCCTTTGTCTCTCATTAAATGTTTGGGGTCTTTGCCCCAGTAATCCTTCAACAGGCTGACATGGAGTTGCCTTCTCAGACCAATGAAGTGCAAGCAGAATTTTGTTCACTGATGTGTTATGAACACATAACCAAGGGAAGAATTTGGCAGGTGGAATTTTGCATTACACTTTATTGGAAAGAGTCATGAGTTGAAGAGAAAAATGACACTTTGGGGAATTCAGTATTTCAACACACAAGTGTTGTCCAATAAACTGAAATTAGCTGCACCACAAATTCTTTATGGTCAAAATGGGCATCTCCCAACTTTCTTCTCCATCAGTCCCAGCATCTGTGCTGGTGCTTCACAGGCTCCTGAAGTCTGTGGGAAGATTCCCACGGATGTCACTGTGCCTTGGATCATTTCCAACAGACTTCTACCTTTTCCAGCCCAGGTAAAATCAGAAGTTTTGCATTCCATGAATTCACACAGATTTCATAAAGTAATTCCACAAATCCCGAGATAACCTCATCTGTTATCAGGAATTCTGAATGGGTTAAATAAGAATATCGAATGAAGATGTTTGTGTCTGCTGACAGCACTAACACTGCCAATGTGAAGGCAGAAAACACAGAATCAGAGAGATTCTGGTCTTTTACAAGAATGAGACAGAAAACTGAAAGTGCTGCTTTCCTGGGGCAATGATCTAAACTAGAAGGGTTCATTAAATTAATGAGCTATTCCATTTATTCCTTTAAAGAAAGGAAGATTTAGAGTGCTATAATATGAAAATCTTTGTCTGTCCAGTCTATGGTGGTTATAAAATCAAAAAATAAGAAGGATGTGATAAGAATGAGACAGAGGAGGAATCAAGGGAATTATATTGTTGCTATATACAAGGCTGTGATTCATTCTTCTGGAGAAGGCTGAGCCAAATTCAGTTCCAAGTCACACTGGCACCACTTCTTTGTCTCCAAAAGCTTTCAGTACTATAAAAATTGTGGAATCTGTTTCATTGGGTAATTTTGGCTTTTTCTTTTTTTTTCTTAAGAAAGTTTATTCCAGTTGTGAAAAAGTCACATGAAGCTCCTAAGAGAACTCTGAATTAGGAGTATTTGTAGTAAGAAAATGTTTGATCGTGCAGGTAAGAATTTTTCCAGTGAATCAGAAGCAGACCTAAATCCAAAGTGATTTCTTGAAACAAAAAAATAATATGCTCACAAAGTTCCTTCTTCTGTTGGCTTATCTGAGACTGCATCCTAGAAAAGGGAAGAGCTTTGCAGTAAAACAGAAATGTGAAACTCACAGCAAGGATTGCTGAAGTTTCCAATAGGTTGTTAGTTTCCAGCACAGCAGGAATAAAGACAGCAGCATTATCAGGAAAACCTGCAGGGCTGTGGGATATAATCAGACACTCTGCCCTCCATGACTCACTCAGGACCAAGCACTGCAAAACCTCCAGTTTCTGGCTGCTTCTGCCAAGGGGTAACAAGCCAATATCCAGCTTTTCCAGTCTGCAATGAATAACCTGCATTGTCTACTCCTTATTTATAAGCATTCAATTTGCAACAAATGGTTCTGATGACAATTACAGCACTTCTTTATTTACAGAAACATACAGCATGTAGATAAAAGCCCAGCTCTGCACTGATAGATATATATATAAATCTGGTCATTATCTCTGGACTTGCTGAAAATGCCCAGGCTGATCAGGAAAAATGGCACTATATTGTTTGTTAAAGTAAAAGAATGTCTGTTCATCCTTCTGTTATGCTGGATCCATTTAGAGTTAAGTTCTCTGGCCTGGTGCTTGCAATGTGAAGCCATCCTTTGTGGAGGGAACATGGAGAAAAGCACAGAGCTGTAGAGAAATCAGCTGCACGAGTCAGGCAAGGAGTGGAGGAGATATGCACAAAGCCCAAAATTTGTGAGGAAATTTGCAAGGCAGGAGAAAGCATTGTGTCAGTCACACACAGGAATGGATGGAAGGGAGGAACGAAGGGGCAGGAATAAATCCAAATTCCTGCTGAGACTCTTGGAACACAGATTTCAGTGGCAGGGGTTTATTTGGAACATGGATGAGCCTCAACACCACAGCATCCAGTGCGTTCTACGCCCTCTTAAGGCCTCAAATCAGCTCTAAAGGGATACACAGGTTTTATTAAGACATTTTGCAGCCTGTCTCTGCATCACAGTCTGGACAAGGCAAACATTCCCTCAAGCAGTAACACTTCTCCAGAGCAGGGTTGTTCCAGCAGGACTCAGCTGGATCAGAGCAGGAGTCAGCTCAAGTTGAGATTTTGTGATTCTTCAAAGAGAAGAGAGTTTGTTCTCTACATTAAATATTCGGTGGCTGGATATTACCTCCTTGCACAGTGAGACAATCCAGTGAGGGCTCTTTGTGTTTTGTTTGGTGCCATTTGGAGGATACAGGAGATGGTGGTTAAGCACCTAGAAATGCTGGAACATGCCATCACTTGTCATGAGCTGCACCATTGTCCTTTTCTGCACCTTGGCTGGCAGGGGAGAGGTGTTGTAAACAGAAAAGAAAAGAGTGAACAGTGTGACTTTCCTCCGGCTGGGGAAAGCAGAAGGTGCTGAATTAAACAAACATCTGCCCTGGCGAACAGCAAACAATGTGTTTGTCTAGTAAAGCGAGCAAAGAGGACTTGGAAGTCGGAGAGAGGGGAGGATGAGAGAGGAAGCCAAGAGGACTATTTTGCCAAATTACTTTTTTCATGCTCCAGCAGTCTTTGTTGTAATTACAGGGGTCTCTGGGGAACTGAGCAGTCTCGATCCTCAGTGCTTTAGAACATTGCCAGTAAGATACAAAAATTGCTAACACAGTGAAAACATTCATATGCAATAGACTTTGGGGATTTTGCTGGGTTGTTTTTTTTTTTTTTTTTTTTTGTTAGTTTTGCCTTTTTCAACCAGCAAAATGTCCATTAAGCAAAAGAAAAATCCACTATAAGTTCTTTCATAACACAAAATTCATGCACATCAAAAGGTCCAATGAACAGTGGCAGGAACCAATGTCCAGTGTCCATCCAGAGGTGAGGCACTGCCATTAACAGGGAACGTTTTTGTGCCAACACATCCCAACCCTGCCAGGGATGGCAGATCCAAGGTCAGGTCAGTGACTCCCCTGGATAAGAAAACGCTTCCAGCCAAGGTCACAACACAAGGAAGGGTTGGAACAAATGAGCACAAAGCTGGGAGGAACACAGAGAACTTCTCAGCACAGCTGCCTTGGGTTCTGTGCAATTTCTAGATTTATTGTAAGAATTCCGAGATCGAAGACCCAACTGCACATGTCATGTTCATGTGGGAACCCCAGCTACTGAAATGATACAGACAGATACACAAAACCTGAAAGCTGTGCCAAAGGCTGCATTGCTTGTGTTCTCCTCCGTGTGTGGGTATCACAGGCAAGTCTGCACCTTTGTAGGATGAGGCGAGGGTGGAGAGAGCAATCCCCCCGTCCTCACACTGGAGAGGTTCCTTCTCCCCCGACCTTTGATGGACCCAGAGTGAGCACATCATTCAAAATAAACCTGCAGGCCCCCACACCCCCCAGCCTTGTCAGACCTTCCCACTGCAGCCCTTTGCCAGGGATCTGCATTCCCAGGGCAGGAGCTTGGCACTCAAAGAAAACAAATTCCCCCAGCCTTTTTTTCTTCTTTTTTAAAACCACTTCTATGCTGGGTCACAGCTTTTTCTCTTCTGTCTTCAACTTTCGTGAGAATTTGTGCTTTATTTTGTACTTAGGAGCTCTAAATATGGATGTTTAAATCAGTTTTTAGCCCTGAACTCGGCTCTCAATAAATGATGGCAAGTGCTGAACATATGGCTCCCATGTGCCATGGTTCTGATCCCTCCAGAGCTCCATATAAGGTGCAGTTTGAGACACCACATTCACTCAGGGTGGCAAGAAGCAACCACTGACCCCACAGACACTGAAGGAAAGAAACTAAACTTGGAATTTCCTGCTTTTATTAAATTTTCCCCTCCCCATTTTGTTTTTCTGTCTCACAATTATTTTTCCACTGCTTTTATATAAGAATGATTCTTTTTCTATGTTAAAAGCAAGGCTGGGCCTTCAACCATTGATCTTGCCCTTCTTCAGGAGACAGGAATGTGGATTTTATTGAGACAATGAAATCAGTTAATTCTCAAAACGTGTGTAAGGCTCTTCCTAACCCTGTAAATGCTGAGCACTGCTGTAACCTCCAGTGGTGGCTGACAATAACTCAGAAACCGCTTCCTTCGATTCTCATGACTACAAGAGTTTTTGCAATCATTTTGTTGCTGTGCTTCAGTGATTTAAATTTATGGCATGTGGGGGGTATCTCCCTTGTTTCAGGAAAGCTCTGCAGGCACCAAGTGGACAAGACAACAAAATTTGCGAACTGGGAGAAGGAGAGCCAGCTCCATAAGCTGGTGGCTGATTTCAGATATTCCCATCTCACAGCCTTTGGTGGAGCAGACCCAGTGCATTGCAACAAAAGGAGAATTTCATTTTGTTTTTGAAATGCTGTTATAACATACTGAAAATTTGCAAAGGCACCTTGACATAAAATGATCAAATATCTGAACTTCCAGTGCAACAACATTTACTTAGGAAATGACATTTTAATGCAGAAAGTCAAATTTGCATACTAATTAAAATTTTCCTTTAAAACATTTAGACTTTTTGGCCTTCCCACCTACCCACAGTGACAGAGATTAAAAGATTTTTTTATTAAGTCCTGTCAAACAGAACACACTTTCATGAAGTGCTACAGTACAAAGTGGCACTTTTAACCTATTTTCAAGTCATTCAGAATTTAGGCAGTGGAAGCATTTCCAAATGCTCCCTGATCTCAGAAAGGCACTGATGGCAGAGCGATGGGGAAAACGCAGTTTTCTCCCTGGCTAAATTTATACATTGTGGGAAAGCAGCTTCATGTACTGTATGCTGGGTAATAAAATAAAAAGTCATTACACTTGTAAAACTACCCTGGTGCTTTCCCAAGAGATTTATAGAGGTGCTGCAATCCAGAGTAACACTTCAGCTCCTTCTCCTTGAGTGACTTCCAGCAGGGCTGGAGGGTGGCACGGGTAGAGCAGCAGCAAAGAGTGAGGTGGCACAATGAGGGTGACAACAGCAGAGTGGAGCTGGGGAAGAGCTGAGCAGCTCCTACCTCTGCTCTTCCCAAGCATCCAGGGTCTCCCTGGCCAGCCCTGCGTTGATGTTGCTCTGTTTTTTCTGAAAACCAACCACTGAAGTAAAATGCCTCCTCTACTAATTCCCTGGCCAAGTGGTTTCTTAACAGCAAAATGAGCATTTCTGTGTCTTTCGGTGGAAATAAAAATATTTCAGGAGGATCAAGAAAAGCTTGTTGCACCATTTTTCTCCAGTCTCCTCTTTGCATGTGCCTGTTACCAGCAATAACTTCCTAAGATGTGGCCTCCCCACAAACCACAGGGATCACTACAAACAGATAAATTCTCCTAAGCTTCAGTTGTTTTTCACTCTTTTGTTAAGCCAGGAGCTGAAGGATTTGCCTCTATTTGGGTTGACACAACAACTTTCAACCCTCTTCAAAGGCTGCTTTCTTTGAGAATTTATCATTTCTGTGTATGATTAGACTGGGCTGTTCTGTGCTATGGTGTGCCAGTAAAAGCACATTTACACCAAATTTACACCTTGACAGGATCATTTCAAAGACACCTGGGAGGCAGATCCCAAGCACTGAAAGGCTGCAAACATTTCAGTCATTGAGGTATTACCTGAACATCACCTTGGCCTCATTCACAGATTCCAGAACTGCACAGACTGATTTTCCCTGACCTTAAGGCTAAAATGATGTTCCTGCTCTTTCCTCCCATGGACACTTAGGCCACCTTTTACCACTCTGCTGGATCTCTTTAAGTGAAGCTAAATTGCATTTGGTTTAAGTGCCATCTGAGGGTTTCCCCACACAGTGAAACAAGCAGGGCAGCTCCCATCACATGAAATTAATGTCTCTATTAATTAATGTCTCTTACATGGTTGATGTGCACAAACAAGGGCCATTCTGGCCCTGGAATAGGAGTAATTTCTGATTCTCACCCCCACCTAATAGCCTGGCCTTTGCAGCACTGTCCTCTGAGTGCACAAATGCCACAAATTTTCTTGGAGAAAGGGAAAATTCGACACAACATTAGGCACTTTGTAACTTGTTTAAGGACTTACACAAAAGGAGTTCCAGTGATACAAATAATTCACTGAAAATTATAACTCTGAAGGCAAATTACACCCACAAAATGCACTTTTTTTTTTGCACCCTCAGCTCAAAACAAGAAATAATTCTCTGCTGAAGCACAAGCTCTCTTAACCAACAGTTTGGGCCTTGTTTCTTCACTATAATGAGCAACCAATTGCTTTCTTTTAAGTTTTTTTTTTGCAAAGTTCTGAATATTCCATTTAACGGTACCTAATAAGCTTCACATCCTGAAAGATGCTCAAATAGTTTCTCTCGAAACCCTTACTCTAATTTTTCCTTCTTTCTTCTTCCCATTGATTTGGAATATCCCCTGAAAGGATATTTCAAACAAAAGCAGCTGTTCTGCTTTTTTCCCTCCTTGCAGTGGATCCCTTTCCTCCTCCTCTGTCTCCTCCTTATTCCCCCTTTTACAAATTTAACAAAGAAACCCCCTCCACTCTTTGAGGACAGTTCTCTATCTGCAGGGGACTGTAACAATTTGCTTAATTTAACCCTTTAAAAAATAACGTTTTGATGTGAAGTTCCCACACATCAGCTGCAAGGAGAGCAGGCACAATAATGGAATAGCACAGGGAGAACCAGAAATCTCTAATTTTTGACAAAGAGCCGAGTTTGTCTTTAAAACAGAGGGAGAGAGGAACTTTGCAAATGCTCTAAAAATGTCGATGCATTATTTCCACATGGGGGTTGTTCTTAACTTTGCTGTCTCTGAAGGGGACTTGAACATCAAGATCACAGAGTCTGATATCAGTTGCAGCAAGGCATGTGCAACCCTTGGGCCTCGAATCTTAATTATATCTGCAACTGTTTACAGCTTATAATTATTGATGTTAATTTACTGAGGGAAGTTACACTTCTCGCCTCAAGTTATATTTTTGGCATGTTAATCCATTTGCACACAGACTATTGCATCTGATTGTGCAGACTGAAATGAAAGCTTGTTTTTCATTTTCATTTCATTGGGTTTTACAATGTCCTATATGATTTTAAAAAGCAAAAGTAGTTTGACTGTTTCTAGTAATATTATTTGTACTGTTTAAATAAAGCTCAGCTTCCCACTGCCCAGGGGCAGCAGGATGTCAGAGGCTGGAAGGACAGCAGAGCAAAGCACATTTTTCTAAGATCTTTGCAGTCCCTTAAGCAGTGGAATTATGACCATCTGACAGCAAAACCAAACCATGAAGTTGGTATTGCTGAGCTTTTTTGCTCAAGAGCTGTCCTACCAATAGTGCCATACAAGGTTTAGCTCTCTCACTGTAAACTGGAGCACTCACAGAAGTTTTAATGGGATCAGTATTAATTCTTTGTAGGCCACAGCCTTGTGATACCTCAATCTGAGATATTCTGAACAACCACCATCATTAAAATCAGCGCTTTGGGACCAGAATTCTATTTGTTCCTGCTTGTTCTTCATCCTGGGCCAAACCCTTTCTCTGTTCCTGCCTCTGGGTAGCATGGCAGAGGAATTTGTACAACTATAAAAGGAGGAAGAGAAATTCTCCTAGAAGGAGTTGTAATTCCTCAGGTTCTCAGGGAGTGCAGGACGTGTCTGAGCTGTCTCAGCCAGGATCACACATGTCCATCCAGGGTGAAGAACAATATTCCTGATGGTTCTCTTCTACCAAACACTCACCAGGAGAAACCCCTCCTCACCCAGCTCATCCTGTTCTATCTCAGCAATTCTCTGCAGTAATTCAGGCTATCAGGAAGAATGATAATGTTCATAAACCAAGATATTGAATATAAGTCAAAGGGAATATTCTTGCCATATAGAAGCACAAATTTATTGCACACTCCTGCTTCTCTTATCAGGTAATTCTAAGCTGATGTGATAGAAATTCAAGGTACAGGAGAGGGAAGACAGCGATAGGGGGATGTTGGATTTTTTTATCTTGTCTAGAGGATTAGAAAATCTGAGTGCTAAGAGGTTTTTTATCTGGAAATACTCACAACTAAGACATAAGATATCTCTAGAGTAAGCAAAGCAAAGCTATTCTTAAAAATATGGCACTGGGCATGTCCTACCTACTCCCACAGCAGAGATGTTTCACTGTGTGAGATGAGCCATTAAAAAACCACCTCGCTTTGAATCCCAGTTAGTGGAACAGCAGGTTAATTTATTCTATGCACCCTTTTTTGTTTTCATCATGACAAAGCCACTGGGAAGGTTTTATCAACACGAGATTCTTCTTATTAAATCATTTAAACCCTGATTTTCCTTGCTAGGGCAATTCTGGTCGTTGCAGTGAGTGCATGCAGAATAACTCCCTGACATGGAGGCACCGATGGAGACACGTCTGCACTGCATCAGCTTCATCTACATTACATCTCTCAGCTCCACAGGAACAGTTTATCCCATAACATACACTTGGCACTTGCTGAAGCAGCAGTTCTGTCATTCCCAGGTGTTGGTGAACTGTGGGGCCCTCTGAGGTGGGGATTTTGTCACTTAGGTGTAAACTGAGGCATAAAACAGCTCCATGATTTCACCTGTAGTCATTAGGGAGGATTGGAAGTGAATCCAGGACTCTTAAGTGTTGTGCTTTTATCTTTCCTACTAGGAATTATTCCACATCTGAACAGGCCTATGGAAGAGGAGAAGGAAGGGGAATGTGCAGGAATGCAGCCTGAAAAAATGGTAACAAATGTGGATTTCCATAGCATTCGGCACTTCCATGACTACCCAGAGCTTCCGAAGGCAAATGGGGCTGCTACCACTGATTCCAGCAGAAAAACATTTGGCTCAGTGCTGAGTGATTTTGAAAATGCTGCTTTGACATTTTAGGCCTGAAACCAGACATTTTCCCTGACATTATGAAACACAGCGAGGTAATATTACAAATAAGTGTAAAAAATAAATCCAACTTGGAAAACATCAATGACCTTTCAAAGCCTGGAATCATGTAATAATAAATGGCCTGACCCATTCGGAGGTTTTATTGTTTGAGCTTCACTTATGTTTCTGCCTTTCTCCCTTGGATAAAGTGAACAGTTGGGGACTGAAATCCCAGAACAAGTGCATGCCTATTTACCAACAAAATGAAAAATGTCTGGAAAGAGTTACAAATATCTAATCTGCTGGGGGGATGGACAGCGTACAAAGGAAAGAGCTCAGACCTTCTCACCCTGCTTCCTCCAGGGTCTGCCTGTATTTTTCTTCAGACAGCCCATTTCTAATGAATCCAATAATCAGCTGGAACTTGAACCTGCTCTGCCATCTCTCACTGTTCTTTCAGTTCCAGGAAAGCTGAAGCAAATGATATTTTTCTTGCCTAGCAATAAAAAAAGCCATAATAATACTGATGTGCACATCTGGTTCCAAAACCAGTTTTGGGGCTTCAGTCAAAACAGAGATGAAATTTAATACACACAACGTTCAATGTTTTGGGAACCCTTTCAGTTTTTTCTTGGTTGGTTTTTCAAATCTTTTCCTTCTAAGAGCTTTTCTGTCTTTCCTTACTCTGTTATGTCTCTAACATCTTGTCCTTGACAATTTCCCCAGGCTGCTCCCACATTTCCCAGATGTTTGGATGGACAGGTAGCACCACCCTGGTTCAGACTGGTGAGACAGAATCTATTTGTTGAGGCCAACAGGTCTGACCTGCTCTCCAGTCTGGGGATGGCTGGTTCCATCTCCTGCCCCCTCCATGGACACCCTCAGGGTCTCCTGCTGTCTCAGTTGCCAAGTTCTGTTAACTTTGTTGGAATTCTGTATGTTTGAAAACTCTTCTCTTTGGTCATTTTTCCTTGATAATGACAAACAGATGAATAAATTAATGGGAGAGGACAGATGCTGACAGACAGAAAGGCAGACAGGCAGACAGCCTCATTTCCTTAGGAAACAAGGCTGAAAAATGAACACGCTCCCCAGAGGCTTCGGCAGCAGTGACTTAGGTACAGTTGCACAGAGCTACCTTTAATTGAATACTCTTGGATTATTATGTTCCATTTTTCCTCTTGTCCTGACCTGCTCGGTGAGTAAATAGAGCCATCTGCCAAAGCAATGGCTCCTGGATTAGAGAAGTGCACCTTCCCCTGGGACAGGAAAGTAGGCCAGCGATTCACCAGGGCTTTCTGCAGCTCACATTATTATTCAGGTTTCCACACTGCAGGAGCAAGCTATCTGTATCGATGTGGGCAAACGGGCAGGAAATGTAGCTAAATCACAAAAACATACTGGCTGGGAACCATCGGTGTCTTATGGAGAGAGTTAAAGTGACATTTCAGAGAAAAGTTTGTCATTCCCCTTCCCAGCCCCAAAGTGGGGCTCTTCTCACCTTAGAACAAAGTGTGTGCAGTGGATTCTTGGCCAAATAGAGAAGTTAAAACAGGCAGCCACAGGCAGCCAAAGTGTGCCCTGACTGTTGTTTGAACTCTGGGTGAACAGGGAAGCAGCTGTTTATCATGGGAACACATGGTCTGGTTCTTTCCTCTTCATTTTTGTCAATAAAAACTAATTTTATTTTTACAAGAAGTCCTACAAGCAGAACAGTTTAGATTCCTCCAACTACTGTCTTTAATGAAGAGGGTTTGTATTTCTAAGGACAAGCATTTTTATAGTGAAACAGAAAGAATTTTCCTAGAAAATATCTTTTCATGGTTGGAAGTTTCTAGTTAAAAGTGTTTTTTTCTATAATCTCTGCTGGTAAATGTGGTTTGGCTTTTTGGCAAAGACATGGGAGGACTGAAGTCTGTTCACAACCTCCAGGCATTGCTGTGATGCTCTAGAGAGCTCAGAGCAAAAGGTAAATCCAGTTTGGGAGAGAAGAGGGTGTTGCACAGTGAAGCAGCCACACCTCAGACAGGTTTGTGCCCACAGGAGAGAGAAGGCAATGCCTCCCTGCCCAGGAAATCCACACCTCAAACAGAAGACTTTGCTGGAGAACCAACTTCCCAGCTCCATTTCACCTCTGAGATAAACCTTCTGAAAATAACGGATTAAGATTCAGGTTTCAATAAAATTTTAATTAAAGATTCAGTCTGCCAACCCATCTCACTCTCCTTTTTTCACTTAAAGAAGCTATTCTTCAGTAAAAAAAAAATAAATAAAACAAGCAATTCTTTTTTATGATTCCTCAGAGAAATACTCCTTTGGCATGCTGAGCCCCCGGTGTTCTCCTACAATCGTGTCAGACTGTGGGAGGCTGGCAGAGCAGAGCGAGGAGCCCTAATCCCCCTGGATCCCACACAAAGCAGCCCTGCAGACCCACCCCTGCCTTTCAGAACAGCACATCCTTGACGGATGTTCTTGATGCCTCCACAGGGACTGTCTGGGCACCTCCTGCACAATGATCCTGCCACGTTATTACAGGATGCTGTGGGAGCACCTGGGAAATGATCCCAGCTCCCTGCCTGGATGGACTCTGCCCACGGGCATGGAGGGTCATACCCACAACACTCAGCCACAGCTGGGGGGGTTTGCCTCGTTTGCTGTGCCTGGCATGCTTTGGGCAGCCAGGAGGATCCTCCAGCACGGAGCTGCTGCAGCCTCACAGCAATGCTGGAAAAGCTCAGTTACCCATTGCTGGAGTCCAGAATTCAGGAGGACTTAAGTGAATCAGTTCTGCTAAACCAGTACAAAGGAGCTATAAGACACCATGAAATCAATATAAACTTAGATGATATCAATTTAAATGCAATTCATTAGGAACAAATCAAAGCCAGTTTAAAATAATCCTTCGCTAAAGCACAGTAAGAGTGGCTTGCTTTAAACTCATTTAACTAAATCTACTTGAAAACTCATTTAAGGTATGGTTGTGACATGTGTAGGAAAAAACCTGCTGTGAACATCACAAACAGCTACTGAAGGCTCACATCAGGGCTCTGAAGAGAGATGCTTCTGGAAATTAGATGTGTTCAGAAGAGCTTCACGTTCTGTGGGCTTTTTTCAGCCCTGATGCAAAAAGGACCACTGTAAGATTTTCCACTTCAAATCCACCAGTTTCCAACTGTTTCAACAAAGTTTGCAAAAATTTTGTTCAGTGATTTTTCCAAGACTCCACGGGCATTTTGACTAAAACAAAATAATGTTTTTAAACAGTGAAGCAGCATTTTTCAGTTCAAGAGCAAAGCAAAGACATCAAGGAATGAGCCTCTCCAGTAGAATGAGACATGAGTCAGCAAGGCACTATTTCAAAAGTGAGGGAGCTTCCCACCTCCACGCTCCCACCTGCCCTCAGGACACTCAGAAACCAGCAAAACTGTGGCAAAAACATCCAAAACCAAACCATTTAGGCAGCAAAGTCTGAAGCTATAATGAACACAAATATGAAAAGTTTCTTGAACATGAGGCGCTTTTTGTCTTCCTTGTTTGAGTCGGCAAAGCACCTAATGGTGTGTGATAAAAGCAAAGCCAGGCAATTATTTTCCTCTGTTCTGCAATCTGTGGATGTGGGCAAACGTCATGTCTGCTTGCAAGATTCGTGCTGTAAGGTCTGGAAATCCACGTTGTCCCGGCCCAGACAGACGTGAATTGACAGGCACTGGCCATTCCCAGAGCACACGTCAGGTTTGCAGAGCCCTTTCCTCAGAGAAGTGCCCCAGTTTTCCGGGCACACACGCAAACCAGGCCTTGATCCTTGACAACACAACAAGCAAGCACATAAGGAACCTTGAAATGCTGATTTTTTTCTCTTTCTGGCTGCTGGACTGGAAGGCCAGATAAGAAAAAGTTGTAGAAAACATTTAAGGAATTAGGTTCTCTGAATCACAGATCGGGATCTTTGGTTGCATGACAAGGAAACCCAGAAATCCCAGTCTGCCAGAAAACCAGCCTACAATAATATTGCTAAGTCTTACAAGAGCAACATGCTAAAAAACCAGATTGACTTATGTGAGAGTGCCAATAGCTGCTCTGGATAGTGTTTACTTGTTGAATTTGGTTTTAGTTTGGGATAAATTGTGACTTCATTCTTTATCAATCCAGAATTATAGTCCAGTTCTCTAAGGCACACATAGAGATACAGAAATAAAAAAGGAGCCCCCCATTATACAACAAGAATTAGAGAAAAAAATTTCTTATTTCTGTTGAGTTCCTGAACCCATTCTGGTTAGATAAGGAAGTCCAAACTATTCATTATAATTAGATACAATGTCAGTGTTTTGAAGTTAGTAGAGCTAAATTTAAATGTTAAGATTTTCAGCTAAGAATTTTCCCATTGGTTTAACCTCCTGGTTCCCTCAGGACCTGTTTTCATAGTACCCAGGACAACCTTATCTCTCTAGCCATATTCAGAGTATGTTATTTTAAACTTACCTCATCCTAACCAGGTAATTATCTTGCACATCTTGTTGCTGAGAAATAATGAAATAAAAGATTTGCTTCCCACTAACCCACCCACTCAGAAGCAGTGTCTTCTTATGTTTTGCTTGATAGGGCACATGTGGTCCTTTCAAACAATCTGATTTGACATCTCAAAGAGATTAGAAGTCATATCAAAAAGCTATCTGTTGAGTGACAACATAAGTACTTATTTAATAACTATATTAAATACATATGCATGGCGATATACTGTACATGCAAGGTTTTAAATATATACCCTAGTTAACTGCCATATGGATATGTTGTTGTGGAAAAAAATATTTATAAAATGTTTTTTCCAAATGTTTAATCTACAGCAGATGCGCCTTGCATTCATCTGTTTGGCTTGGCATTCACTACAGGGAGATCTTATTAATCATACAGACCTCCTGGAGTAGAGGAAACAGAGGCTATTATGGGATTCATCTGTTTATGACTAAACAGAAAAAAGGATCTTCATCAAATGAGAGATCCCTTTCTGAAATGTAGAAGGCTGTGAGGAAGCCACATGCTGCCTCTCATCTCCCAGCATTGTGCCCTTACTCCTCCTCCTCACGTTGCAACAACAAAGCAGGACAGGCTGTGGGTCTGGGGCAGAGCTGAGCAGCAGGAGCTGCTCTGGGGATGGACCTGGACACCTCCAGATCTCATTTGCTCCCTTTCTGTGCTAAGATTGTGAATTGTCTTTCTCCTGACCTGTTTTGTTCCATTCTGTTTGGAAAAACACACCGGATTTATGGAAGGTGCTCCAAAGTCTCACCTCCCTCTCCCTCCCTCCCAGCACTGCTTCTCAAGGCAAGCCAGGGCCAGTATGTACAACAAAAATCTTTCCATTTTCTGCAGCCCATGATTTTATTACTCTTCAGCTGTTGTGACAAAGGGAGTAGCTGCAGGTGACCTTTTGAACTGGGCAGGGAAGAAGCAGAGAAATCGGTGAGGAAAAAGAATGAATCAGGTTCTGCTGAGTGGAGAAGGTCAAGTACCCCGAGCACCTCGGCTGAAGGGAACCCAAACAGGAGGAGCAGATCCCTGGCCCTTCAAGGGCCTGCTTGGAAACAGGAACATTTGTTAAGCTCACTTTCTCCCTGCCATATTTCATAAGTAAATCGTGGCTCCTTACACACTCACACTCACAATTTCTTTTCCTTTTAAACTTTACTGCTTTGTGGACATGTTATGAGAATGAAATATCTTAATTAGAACAAATCCCATAGCTAGCAAATTGTTCTTTGTCCCTGTTTTCCAGAGGCACACTGACAGATCACCATCTCAGCTTGTCTGCTCAGCCCTCTGAAGACCAAATGATTCCAGCTCACAAGTGTTTGTACACCTGGAACATCATCAGGAAATTGGAAATAAAATTTGTTCAGAGGAAAAACACTTGGCTAATTGATTTCCAGCAGCAGTCTCCAAGTCAGTAAATGAACTGTGGTAGTTTTCATCTTTTTTGAGTATGATGAGCATTGCCCCATCCTTAAACAAAGTGCAACAGTTTTGCTCAGCACAGGATTTGTAAGAATTTTACTGCAATAGAAGTATTTTAAAAATGATGTTTCTTTAATTTTTAGTCCAAGATTTCTTGTCCTATTTTGATAATTGACTGTGAAAGTCATGTTATGAGTTTTGTTTCATCACTGGATAAAAATGTGGCCTTTAAGGATGATAGATGCTCACAACAGTTCTTCAGAAGGAAAAAGCTTCAAAAGGAAAAGTGGGTCCTCATGATCTTTTTGGACTGGAGGAGGGTTTGGCTTGATTTTGAAACTAAGCAAGTCCTTACCAGTTCTGGAGATTTAGAAATTAAGAGATTGGGTTTGCAAAGGCTTGGGAGCTCTAAGGGGTCCAACACCTCTGGTGCACAGCTTAATATCCCCAGGTGAATGTGATTAGAAACTGTATTTGGGGTCACAGCCAATTGACCAAATATTCCATTTTCCTCCCTCCTTTTCTTTATCATCAGGTTTTTATCCCTTTAAAGATCAGCCCAATAAAATGAGTCTCCACAGTTCAGCCCAGCTGCACATGCACCCTCTGTGTCACCACTGACCAACTCCTGTGTTTGGCCCCAGATGTTCACTCAGTGACCTCCACACAAACAAACTTTCTGACCCCAACATGAAATTTGGCCTAAACACTGGCAATTTACAAGCCTACACCAGAGCATATCTCTAAAAAGGATAATCCTAAACCCCTTTTTGATACAAAAAACCAGAGAGTTTTTATCAGCAATCCCTGTACAGTAACAAAGCATGCCAAGAGCAGGTCATTTGCCCTGGACAGACAGTGACAGGTCAAAGTCAATTTAGGATTGCAATGTGCTCATCTCTTAGACTCATGTCAGAACAATTCTTTCCCAGAATCCTTTTGGATGTGAGTGAAAACTCTAATGAAGCTCTTAGAAGACGGACTCATCAACAGGAACTGTCATGACATGCCAGCTGTCATTCCTAAGATGCTCAGCCTGTTTAAGATGGAAATCAGAGTTCCCACAGTAGCATTAGCTTTTCCAGATATTTTCCCTGGGCTCAGTTTGAGCTGAAGTTGGAATATTTTGACAGGGAACATAAGAAGAAAGAGCCCCACTAAGCAAAGCCTTGGGCACGCAGGCAGGTGACCCTCACATAACCCCCCTCAATCTCAGACTCACACAACACCTACACTCCCAGGCCGATAATAAATGTTTTTATCTGTTTTATACAAAAGCATTCAAACAGACAAGATCTTTGAAATGCTGTAGGTTCTCACAAGTGCCAGCATCAGAAACAGGAAAAAATCAAGGTTCTGATGCCACTTCCCACCTCCACACTGTTCTTGTGGATGTTTTTCTCCATATACGTGAAACACCATGAAGGCACTGTCTGAACATGAGGCTGTTTTTCTTGACAGTTCATCATTCTTTGTGGGGGAAAAAAACTTCTAAGGGAGGTTTAGAAGTCATTTTCTCAGTCACATTGGAGGGCACTGGATGAGAGTTTAATTGTTCTTCTCCTGGCCTTCTGCAGTCAGTGGCTCTTCCTCAATTTCAGTGAGCAAGAGTTCAGCCTATCTCCTGATTCCCAGCCCAGTGCCCTATAACTTAACACTCAGCTTGGAAAGGTTTAGAAAAGAACTTCTGTCAATTTGGATGCAGGTTCACAGGCAAAATAGTGCATGAGGAGTGAGACCTTATCCCAAAGCATGGCTGGTTTAAAATCTGACTGTCCCACCTAACATCCTGTAATACACAGCCCTGTGTTATCAAATGTGGAAGGCAGGAGTGATTGAAATCTTGAAAAACATTACATCCCAAAGAAATAAATTTAAAACCTTTCCTTAATGCTGACTGCACCTGCAGAGATCCAGAATACCCTGAGCACTTCTACAGACACAAATAAATGCAGAAGTAGAGGCAAAGCATTCCCAGGCTTTGGTATCTGATTCCAGATGAGGATTTGACCATTCATGAGGTTAAAATGAAAGCACCCATGGAAGGACCCACAAAAGCAGCTACATGAAGGGAATGGACATTGTATCCCCAAAATCTTCACTCCTGGAAGGATTTTCTGGGTGATGCACTGTTATCTGAATGCTAGGCCAAAACCAGCACAAGTTGTCATCTGCATTTCTGAATTATTACGGTTTGTTTTAAAATACATCATATACGGGCCAAATACCCCAGAAGTGCAGCTCAGTGCTTTAAACTGAGCTCAGTGAATTTGCACCAATTTGCATTATCAGAGCAGCTGTCCCACTGAATCCAGATTTCCCTGCTCGATTTTCCTGCTTTAAACCCTAATCTGCCTCTCTCCCAATATTAACTAGATCAAATCAGCTTAATTTGCTGGTAATGTTAATTCAAGTTCATGCTGCATCTTCTTTTTAAAGTGAGTACAATATTTTACAGTATCTGAAAAATGGCTCAGCTTAACAAACTGAGGGAAGAAAAATTCTTTAAAAATAATCAAGGGACAACACTTGAATCCAGATTGCAGCATTACCCAAAGAACATCTGCACACAAATCCTCCTTCAAGGCAAGTGCTTGCACGACAAGCAATTCACCAACAAAAGAATTCCAACAGTATTTGAAATCCATTTCTGGCTTCTGCAGTGGAAATCTGCATTCTCCTCTACACACGAGAGCCCAGAGAGTTCTGTTCCACTGGGCAAGCACTGATCCCATTCCACAGGCTCTGTCTCACTGTGGAGCATCTCTGCCTCTACCTGTCAGCCCTGTGACCTGCCTGGAACACACAAATGCTCTCCCAGTGCCTGAAGGAGCCTGGATATCCTTGGAGGCTCAGCATCCTTTCAGGTTCATTTCCTGAAACACGTTAATGGCTTTTTTCAGACACTTGATATACTTGTTTCACTAAAGATGGTTAAAACCAACACCCATATTTAGACCACTTGTGTCTTTTCTAATTTGTTCACACTCGTGTATTGTAACCCTATATATAATATCCAGCATTTAATGCCACATTTTGAACTGCAGGAAGCAAATCAGCTTCAGCTCTGTTTTTCGTGGTTCAGACATGTCTGAAATGTAATGAGAGCAGGGATTTGTCTGCCCTGATTTAATTACTACAATCCAGATAACTCTGTCAATCAATTTTTCTCCTTGTGACTCCTGGCAGGGTGAAAAATGCCTTCATTATGAGGACTGATCATTAGTGGATGTGAAGTTGAGAAGATGATGAAGATGAGTTGTTGGCTCTGGCAGGGAATTGACCCATCAGTGTCATTAAGTGAACTCCAGCAAGCCCAGCAATTCCCAAGGGGCAAATCATTGAATTCCTCAGGAGCAAAGGTCTGTGTCTGTCTGCACCAAAGCACTCTGAAAAGTACACACATGCAGTCAGCAGCAATCTGATGGATAACCAAACAATTACACAGGCAAGAGCTGATTCGGCCTTCCCTTTCCAGCACAGAAGCAACTTTTAAGGTGCCATATTTTAGATTCCATTTTATGTGACAGTTTAAATAACACCCAGTTACATCCACTGCCCTTTCAACTCCACATAACAAAAGTTCAGCTCAGAGCTGCATCAACCTCCCAAAGCCCAAATGCTCTATTTCCTACACAAGTCACAACTCTAAATCCATTTCCTTGTAAGTATTGAAGGACAACACTGAGCCACTCCAAGCACTGTATTAGGGTGGATTTTTAATCAGTGTTTTTCATCCAGCAGTAAAGACAGCACTAGAAATACCTCACATTTACAACAGCCCTGAGTTATAAGTAATTCAGTGACAAATGAGCATTATCTACTCAATGTTTTTTTCTAAATTATGCTTTAATTGCAAAAGCTAATTTCACATAATTGACTAATTAATCATAAAAAAAAATAAGATAGATGCAATGATCACAATGCCAAAAAATTGCTAACAGAGCTACCCACACAGAGAAAATTCTGCTGGAATCAATGACAAACCCAAGAGACCTACAGACAACTCTGGTGACCAATCTAGGAACCAGTGTGTGTGTGAAGGTTACAGGCACAATGCTGCTTTCAGAAAAAGAGGGGAAGCACATGCTGAGGGGATCCAGACCTGTCTGTGTGTTCAGACCCCAAGGTACCTTGGTCCAGCACTGCAGCTGCAGTTTTGGGACTGCACTGTGCAGCCCTTCCAGCTCCCCTGGCTGTGTTAAACAAACTGATGCCCTCCACAGCAGCACCCGTGGGATCCTGAAAGTTATCCCACCCAAACACCCCTGGAATGTATTTCCTCTGGAGGACTACAAATATTAACAGGGCTGATTTGATTGCAAGGACTTGGATTTCCAGCACAGGCTCCAAATTCTGGTTTGAAGGGAATTTAAACATGTAGGTGTGCAAGTGGGGCAAGGTGAAACATGCAAACAACCTTTGGGTACAGAAGGGAACACAGCTTTGGGTATTTTTGTTATTGAATCAGGTCTTAAAACTGAGCAGGAAGAGGTGGTGTTACTTTGATGGGAAAGGTGCTGGCTGAGCTAATTGATTCAGCAGTGAGACTGGAGCAGCTTTTTAGTGCTGTGAGTCAGAAGAGCTCAGCATTAACTTCACTAAATAGCTGGAACTTTTCCTCCTGCTTACAAAACCTCTGAAGTATTTTTCCATCTTGATGCCTCAGATGTGTTTAACCACTGAAAGGCTCTCGGGCACTGCTGTGACACTGACATCGCTCAGGGTCTCGTTCTTTCCTAGCCCACAGCTCTGGGAACAGAGCATTAATTCCTGGACAGGCACTATCCAGAAGAAATTCTCTTTTCACTGCAGAGGGTCACAGCTGGAACCACAGAGGCTCTTTTCTAACTCACACAAGGGCTATCCAGGACCTGTTGGACACACTAATTATTGATAGTGCTTACTGAAGTAGTGAGGGCTGTTGTATCAATGAGGCATCCGGGGCATTAGTAAATCACAATACAAGAAAAAAGTGTTTTCCCAAATATTGTCAAAGCATCATAAAAATGAAGGAAGGGAGAGAAAAAGCATGGCCACAGAAAAGCGACAGTAAAATCTTCATTTTGTCATTTTGTGTAAATCTTCAGCGTGACAGGAACTGGATTTCCACAGCAGCACTGAACCAACAGTGCTCAGAGCTTTGCTGTGGCAAACACTTCGAACAGGGAACTCTCCTTCACTCCTGACCACTCCTGCCATATAAGAGGGCAGGGTGGAAAATCACTTTAAAAAGTCAAATTCCATTTTTCTTCCAGCCTCCCTTAACTAATGTGGGTTCTTAACCAATTTTCTTCACACTTTCCAAAGCAAGTGGCATTTTGGCTGAAGGTAGGTATAAAAGGCTTGGTCCCAAAATATTTTTTTTCAAGAAATCTAAAAAAGCATGGAAATGTTCCTTCCCTAACTGAGCCTGATATTTGTCCTCATCACCTATGACACTTCCAGCTGTCCCCTCCGCACTTTTCTATAGGTAAAATATTAGAGAAAAAGGAATCTGACAGTGAAATGAAAAAAAAAAGTCCAAAAATTCAATTCCAAAGGGAACTGATCCTGAAACCTGAACATGGAGCTGTGACTCCTAGGCCCAGGCTCCATAAGCAGTTCCATGGAAATTCCCAAGGTATTGAGGATCAGACCCCCAAGGGACTTCCAAAAAAACACAAAATTTGGGAGAACGTTGACAAAATCAGGAACGCGGGAGTGGGGAGTAACAACATGGCAGAGGTGTGATACTTTGTAGAATGTGTGAAAGAAAGAAAAAG
The DNA here is from genome assembly GCA_013397295.1 of Polioptila caerulea. Classification (NCBI taxonomy): domain Eukaryota; kingdom Metazoa; phylum Chordata; class Aves; order Passeriformes; family Certhiidae; genus Polioptila; species Polioptila caerulea. The sequence goes on from VYXF01011899.1 coordinate 523,153, forward strand.
TGGCCAAATTGACCATTCCTGGGATTCAATCAAGACAAGAGGTGCCCTCACTATTTCTGTCTGCTTCAATAGCTTGGATATCCAAATGCGTGGCTGCAATTTGAGATGGCATGCCTGAAAGCTGTTCCCTCAACCATTCATGAACTGCAAAGATCAGAACTGAGATCCTTCAAGCAAGCCAGTAATCTTCAGTAATCATGAAAACTACGTATAATTGAATATATTTACATTACACAAGTCAACCAAGACAGAGCCATTGAGCTCAAAACACGTGGGGACCCTTTGGGAAGCAGTGGTGATGGTGGCTCAGATTTACCCATGGTGTCATTGCACCCATTTCAGTGAAGTTACAGCGGTGCTGAACACAGCCCATTTCTGAAGGCACAAAGCCAGTAAGTAGTCTGCAGTGGGATCCTGATAAATGCTGCCATCTGCAAAATGTTATATCAAATTCAGGGCAGAAACAGATGGAAAAGCTTTTCAATCCAGAGTACCAACTTAAAATAAACATCCTTTAATGTATCTGTTCCTTCAATGGGTATTGAAGAACAGGCAAAAATAAATGAATGAAATGAAGGAGGATTATAAATTCTTTTTTTCACAGTGACCAAAGTAAAAGCTCTTGAGCTCACATAAATCTTCCTCATGCAGGGATCAAAAGCTTCTTGTGTTCAGGACAAAATGAGCATGTAAGCCATCGTGGTTCCTGAAGATAAAAACCACATGTGTACCCATTCTGGTTGGTTCTGATGAGAACCCCCATTTCCCACCTAGTCATCTTCAGCTCCTTCCAAATACCCAAGTTGCCACCCTCTCTACAATGGCTGCAAAATTTCCCTCCTGAGCCATCACCAAGATCTGCTGGATGGTTGAAGATGGCCATTAAGCACTACAAGGCCTCTTTCTTTCCATCAGGAACCCTAAATACACTGTTTCTATAAACCAGGAGTGCAGGTTTGCCCAGTTGGTCACTGCAGATATCAGCTCCCAGGAATGGGAAATAGCAGAAGACCCAAGGCTCGGTCCAGCAGGCTCTGTGAACAAGAGCAGGGAGGGAATATGAGAAATGGCTCTGCTTTTGTCTTTGTCAAATACTAAGGGAAGACTTTGTGTACATAGATTGGAGTCAGCTTTGAGCCCAGGAGAGCAAGCAAGCAAATATCAACTATCCCTGGTTTCCAAAACAAACTTTGAGTTTGGTTGCCCTTCATTACAAGACACCTTTTTGCTATAAAAGTCAGAATCATTTTGTTTAAGAGCTCCACGTCTCAGAATGCAAAATAAATGGCTACAGTCACAATGCTGAAAGGATTGACTTGGAAAATTGCAAATTGAATGAGGAGAATTACTTTGGCTAGACACACACGTCATTTAGAATTATTGGCACAGGGGTTTCAGCAGCGCTGGATGCCTGAATGAGAGAATTTCAAGCTAAGAGGAGACAGATTTAAAAGGCTTTAAGATAGACTAAATACACTGCAGATTGCTTTATCTGGCAAATCAGTGTGCCATGGAAACATGCAACACACAATGAAACATATGTAACCAAGCCTAATTTTATGGAAACATTTAGGAAGGTAGTTTGGACATGCTTTCAAAGAGGTGGAACTGAGCTGAAGAACAGATGTGGTTTTTTACCTAGCAAATTCTATCCTCAGGATTTAGGAGATAATGAACTGATGGCTGGCATTTGAGTCAGCAAGTAGTCTTAAACTGTCCCAAAAGAAAATAGGATGTTTATGTCCTCAGCCCTCTCCAGCAACTTACTCCCCATGCCATTTGCAAAAAGAAATCTCAGGAAAAATCTTCATTCAGTATAAAATTGGTGTCTCTCCAGAGCAGTGATCTGTGCTGATTTGAACCAGCTGAGGGTCTGGTTCCTGCTTTTCTGAAATAACCTTGAGACTTTTGTTATTACAGCTGTATCTTGGAGCTGTCTTTGTGCTGGTGTTGTTCAGGCAGGGCAGTGGGAGAGCACAGAGAAACTGGGGTGTAATGGAACTGCAGTGAAATAAACTGGAAACTATTTTCAAATTATTTCCCAAAGGCATCCAGACCAATCCATGAATCAACGGACTCACACCTGAGAAGCAGGAAAGGAAGCAGAGAGCCTCAGTGAGCATCTCCAGTGATTTACACTTTTATGTTGTCTCTCCTCATGATCAGTACTTTTCCTTCTCCACAAATTCCGGCGTAAATAGGAGTGACTTCACACAAACCAGTGGCAACATCTGCAGTTACACGAAATGTGAATCCAAGAGGCCGGAACAGAGAAGCAAAAGGAAGTGGGAGAGCTAAGGACAACAAGCAGCTTTGGGTTCTTGGAAGCTTCTCCTTCAGCTTCCCCACAAACTCCCGTCCCAGCAGGTCCCTCGCTGCAGAACATCCCATCTCCTCTTGAACTCACAACGGCACCAGTAACAGGCTGCAGCCTTCTGAACCCTCTCAGCTCCTCTTCCTAAAACACCCAAAACCACCCCCTTTTTTTGTTTCCTGCATTCCTCCCCAACATCTAAAAAACATCTCCAGCTCTCTGTGTTTCTCTGCAGGGCTAAACTTTTGATACACACTCACACATCAGAGAGCTTTTTCCGTGCTAGGAGCACTAATGGAAAAAACTGTCCTCTCGGAGGAAACTAACGTAGGCCAAATTTTGCTTTCTATTACACCACCATTACTCAAGCTTTTCCATCCTGAAAGTGTTCCCTTCACCCTGGCATTTAATATTCTGCTTCCTTTTAAAAAATGTCAGCAGAAGGTGAGAATGGCCCCTTGGACAAGGGCTCCTGAAAATCCATGGCCGCCGAGCATCTGCTCAGCCTGAGAACTGTTGTGGATCTGCATTGCAAACACAGAACACATTTATTCTGCTGTAACGAAAAAACGGAAGCTGGTTCTGCAGATTCCTCCCACTCCTCCTGGTGCTTGTTTCCATCCAAAACATTTTTTCCAGTAAGCACCTGCCTGACTCCTATTTAATACATCCACAGCTGCAGTTTCCATAGCTGCATTTTAACAGCACAGTCCAAAATGAATCATTCTCTCTATGAGGAAATTTCTCCAAAATGCTTTTTCTTTCTCATCTCTTCCTTAATCATCTCTGGATTCCCATTATTTCTAGAAGCTATATGATTAAATTCCCATTAGAAGAGGACACCGCCCACTCAGAGTCAAACCAATTGTCATGGCACTGACTTGTCTGGTCCTTGTTTGAGTAGCCAGGCTCTTACATCTCTCCACATTGCCAACTCTCACGAGCCATCACTGACAATTCTGCCACAGCTCCTTTATGGATAAAGTATGTTCTGTCAAAAAATACCTTGGATGAAGCCATGGTTTAACCTCAGCCAGCAAAAGCTCCACACAGCCCCTCACACAAGCACGAGCTGTGTTTTGTCAAGCTCCTTTGACTCATGTAGAATATTAATCCTGATGAGTACTTTAAAACATTCTGCCAACAAACCTCGTTCTTTTCAAGAGGAAAAAACAGTGCATGGCAAGATTTCTCATGTTGAAATTTATTTTTGCTATGTGAGATCATCAGCTCATCCTCAGCAGTTGGTATTCCTTCCCTATGTTTTTGAGAAAGCCAGCAACAAACATTGATCAGATACTCAGGTGGAGGAATTCCTCCCTGTTCCCTTTAATCTCATGTTGCCCCTTTCCATTCTCAGCGGGTCAGGAAACTTCTACATCACTAAAATACACACAAATCTGCAGGGCTGGATGGGACCCACCCTTGGGAAGTGTGGGAGCTGGCAGGAGTGCTCACAGAGTCACTCACCATCATTTATCAGCAGTCCTGGCTAACTGAGGAGCTCCCAGGTGACTAAACTGGACAAGTGACCTTCACTGGAGGTGTTTAAAGTTCTGTAGATGTGGCACCAAATGGTTTAGTGGTGAACCTGGCAGCTGTGGCTGGACTCAGTGATGTGAAAGGTCTTTTCCAACTGAACCAAATCCATTCTATTCTGCACAGAATCAACATGAGATCTCAGGTGCAGACAGGAAAGCTCTCAGAACATGGTTTCAGTTGGTTCTCTCTCCACATTAGTGAACAGCCTGTGTTACTCTTTGCAAAAGGAGAGATTTGGAGAAGAAACCATTCAAAAATGAATCAAAAATGAAGAGTTTAGCATGGAGCACCCAATCAGCTGTGCCCATTTCTCACACACGCCACACATTTCCTTCGGAATGTCTGAAATTTCAGTGATGTGTTCACTAGGGACACACGTTTGCCCAGGAAGGAAATCATTACCATATTAATGGCAACATCTTATTTATATCAGTGCCCAGCACTGGAAATGAGGGAAAAGAAGGAGCACACACAGGCAAAGAATTTGTCCAGTAACTAAAAATCCAGTCAGTAACTACAGCAAACTCATCACCATGGTAATAAATAATTCATATAGATTTGTATCCAGGTGCCAATGTGGGATATTTTTTTCCAGTCTTAAAAAGCTCCTAAGGAGATGTGTCAAGGACAGAGACTCCTCTTAGCAGTTGTGCTTCCTGCACTGCACCCTTCTGGAGTGGTTGAACCAGAGGATGTGAACAGAGAGCCTCCCAAGAGCTTTTATTCCTGGCTTCCCTTCTGGAGGGCCTGCTGCCAATGGCAGGGATGGAAAGGTCATGGCTCCTCACAGAGCTTCCAGTAACACAGTTCTTCAGTGGGCAAAGAAGGCAGGTTGGACCAAATGATGCTTTCATGTAAAAAACCTGATTTCCCCCAAAACAATAAGACTTCATTGAAAGACATATGGCAGAAAAGCCACAAATGCTTCAGTTTCAAGGCTGAAAAATATTAATATAAGTGATGGGAAAAGCGTCACAGTATTAATGTGAGTTTTAAGTGCTATATAAATATTGTTTCCAGCTACAGTGAGTTTCATCCTTAAACCTGGAGGAGAAAGGTCACCACTCAGGGCATCACAGTTTTTGATAAAACATTACACCAGACGTCAAAAATCAGAGGTCCTGATACAACTACCTGTAATTGAAATCATATAAAAGCAAAAGAGAATGGCCAGGAGCAGGAAATCAGGAAGGTGATACTTGAAATCTCAGTCCCAATTGATGCAGATTCTAAAGTGCTCTTCCATATTGAAACAGCTGAAGTCGGGAATGCAAACAAAACCTCTCTAGTAAAAATATTTCACATACTTAAAAGGATTGCCATGTGAATTTACAGAGCTTCACTTTCCAAATCATTTTCTTAGGTATTTTCTTCCCCCAGCTGAAATAACAACGAGCTACTCTCACTAGTCCTGTCCTGTAGCCTTCCCACAATGAAAGCAAATCAGCAAAGAGATAATGTGGAAAGAACAAGGCCACGGTCATTGGTATACTTTGAGGCTTCCTCTTGCTGAAGACCAAGACCTCACCAGGCTGTGCTTTATTCCCTCTAGAGGAATAGCAGAAATGAGAGGGAAGGGGTGGAGGAGAGAAGTGCAAGATTGTGAGCTCCTGTTAAATGGCACAATCTGTTCTCCTGCACTGGGAGAGTGTCCTAGAACTCCCTTCCACCAGACCTTGACACAACAGGAGCCACCAGGACAGGCTGCCTCCCATTGTGCTCTGCCTTTTCAGAGCAAACACTGCTCATAACATGCATGTTTTAAAAAGGGTGTGCTCCCTTCACAGAAATGTTTTGGCACATGGATTTGGGCCAGAATCAACACAGATGAGTCTCCTGAGTTTTCTGCCTTAAGAATTGTCAGACACATGGCAAATGCTGTCAATCTGCTCGTGAACATCACTCCCTGCTCTCCCCTTTAGTGCCATGGCTATAGCAGCATGAAAATACAGAACACAGAGTGTCTCAGGTAGGAAGGGGCCCCTAGATCACCGTGTTCAACTCCCTGCTCCTCACAGAACCACCTACAACTAAACCAGAGAGCAACCACTGCTCAGTGAAGAACCTCTTCCTAATATCCAGCCTGAACTTTCCTGATGTAGTTTCAATCCATTTTCATATGCCCATGATTTAGATTTCAGCATCGAGCCCTGCTCTAGATTTGCCCAGAGTTTGAGGGAAAGGATTGTGTTCCATCACTGAATAGTGCATCATCAAAGAGAGATGATGCAGAAAATGAAAGTCTATTGGGAACAGAATGGAGCTATAGGAGACTTTTTGGAAAACAGCATTTTCCCCTTTGGTTTCTTTTGGCCTGGTATGAGATCAGCACTCCCAGAGCAGCAGATCTGTTTCAGTGGCTAAGGAGAGATTTCCCCACGTGACAGGTGGGCACACAAAGACACAGACACAGCAGCAGGTGTATTGGAGAAACCAGAAATGTGAGAAGCAAATCAGGATAACAAAGAACACCTCCCCAGAAGATTGGTCCTGGCCTGGTGACCATGTCTGTCTGCCAAAATACAAGCTCTTCTCATTAACATCTCCTTTTCTAGGTGGACAAATCCAGGGGAAAGCTGCTGGCAGCTCAGCTCTTTGTTCCTTTTGGGAGCAAAAGGTGCTTGCAACTTCACCAAATGAAGCCAGCAGATCCTGCAAGCAGCAAGATCTATTGTGAATTGCAGCCTGTAAAAATTTCTCCCTTAGGATAATGTCAGGTGCCAGTACAGCTCCATGACAGTAATTCTGGAGATAGTGCAGCTCCTGCAGCCATGATGAGCAAACAGTGGCAGCCCAAGAGCTTGTGGTATTGATTTTTGGGATAAATCTGCCTTTGTGCTCTGTGCTTCACCCTGACAAAGATGTCTGCCAGCTTTTGCCAAGTCTGGAGAGTGATTTTTCTGGAAGCAGCCACCTCAGATGAACATCACTGCCAAACCACAATTAGCCAGAGGCATTGTCAGATTCTCAGCAGCTTTCTCTTAATAGGGAGCATGTCAGAAGGAAACTGGCCAGAGAGGTAATCTCCACAACCATGGAAAAACGCTCCCAGGAAGAGAAGTTCCCTGGCTTCCTCTACAAGAACATTGCTGAAGTAGCACCATGATCTGATCTCTATTCACGATAAGTCCCTGCAGGCCTTTCTCCCAGCTGAGGGATTGCCTTATCCTGCCTTATTCCACCCTCGGAGATGGCTGGCATGCCCAAGGGAACCAAGGGGGAGGATGCTGCTCTCAAACAGCTTTCCCAGAGCTGCAGTCTCTGCCCAGAACTGAATCTTGGAGCTCCTGGGACAGAACACACAAGCTGCTGCATTTAAACACAGCTTGATGATTCAAAGCATCGCACACCTGCACAGTGAAAATGAACTTTGCTTGTTATATCAACTTCTGTGGGCTTCTGGCTGTCTATTCCTATTTCCTGTCCTTGGGTTCCACTGATGAACATTAGGTACTGTGGAGGGCAGAAGGAAGAGTAAATGCAAATAAAGGAAGAGCTTTGTATACATCCCCAAAAGAGCAGACAGAAAAGGTCAGATAACACATATTAAAAACAAATAGCTGGAAAAATAAACAGGATGCTTTGAAAATGAACCAGATGAGTCAAAAGGGACAAGAGGAATCTAAAAAGGAAAAAAAGGTAAGGAAAGGGAATGTAGGAGAACGCAGCTAAGCAAGATTGTTCCAACAGGAAACTCAGCTCCAGCAGAAAGCAGTAACACACCACTACAGAGGAAAAAAGAGTTGCACAGAAATAATATTGGGGGAAAAAAGGCCATAAATTCACTCAGAGGTCCAGGATTCCTTAGAGGAACAGTGGAGAAACATTCTATAAAGCAAAGATGCTGTTTTCACAAATCCTGATCCAGGGCTGGGGGACTTGGGGATTTCTGTTTCTCACCATTTGGGTTTGTCTCCTCCATGTCCCAAGCCATCTGCATTGCCATATTTGTTTGACAAGGTGTGTATATACAGCAACCTCTCCGGGTCACTGCAGACAAGGCAGAGCTGCTTTCCTATGAAACCTTTTACAAGAACTAGAAGATTTTGAAGAAATACGACAGCTTGAACAAAAATGTTGCTTTTTGTCAGATATGGAGATAACTGAAGAAGCTGCAATCCCAAAGCTGCAATAACACTCCGTGAGACTAAATCCCCCTTTGTCCTGTCCCTGGTAAAACACACAGCCTGCTCTCTGCTCTGGGGCCTAAGCATCGACCTGTCTCAGGGAATTTTAAAAGGCCTTGCTGTCATTTCCTATCAGAAAATAAATACACTTCAAGACCTCAGAATCTTTTGCTAAACAGAATGGTTGTTTTCCCAGTCCAAGAGCAATACTCTCCTCTCTGCTAAACTCTGTGCTGCTTTGGAACCCCACGGCTTGTTCTCTGGCTGTTGGTTTGAAACCAGCTTTCATGGGCAGCTGCAGTAAATAAAGCCCTCAGCTGGTTCCCCATTCCCCAGGGGGTGGGAGGGCCAGGTCAGGTCCCACAATGCAGAGATCCTGCTCCAGCAGAGTCAGGCACTCGCAGCTGCCTGGGAACCCCTCCGATCTCAGCTGGCCTGAAATCCATCGGCCTGAGCTGGATTCCTCCCCAAAACTCATCATACCCGTCAGCCAGGGCAGCTGTGAGAGTGTGGTGGGGTGAAGAGGCTCTGGGACAGCAGCGAGACATCTCCAACACTGCTCTGAACCAAAACTGAGTGCTAGGTACTGCAGTAATGTGGGAATCCAGAGCTTGTCCTTGAC
>VYXF01011899.1:531833-649523 GCA_013397295.1 Polioptila caerulea
TACACACTGTCTAACGTAGATGATAGATATTGGAAGATAATTGTAAATAAGGTGTAGGTAGTTTTTGTATAAAAGATAAACCACCACCTCTCGGGCGGGGAATAGCCTGGAACTGTCGTGCTGTGAACACCTCGGCAGGACAGAGAGAACAATGTTCTAGATAAGTTATTATAAACAATAATAAAAGTATCTGAAGACTGAAGATTGGCACGTCTTTTTTCTCTTGGGCAAGGAAAAGGACTTTTAACACCTTGGGGACTTTCCCAGAAAAAGCAGGAAATCCCGACAGAGTAAAGTCAAAGGAAGAGCAGGAAGTTTCTGCTATCAGCAGAAAGCTGGAGTTGAGTAAGTTAAACCTGACAGAGACTGACCATGCTGGCAATCACCTTGAAGTGTATTTTAATGTTAACATCTGTATTGTTCGCATGTCTTTAACATAAAACTATAGTTTAGTTAGGGGTTTATGACAGAATTGTTACTTTCTGATTGTTTTATTTAGTTTATTTGCAGGCTGCAAAACAGTAAAGTCTTTCAAGAAAAAAAACCAAAACAACCCCATGCCTTTATAAATGTATTTTATAAATGAATAAAAGGCCAAAATGCAATATATCTAAGTAAAAGTAGAAGGACAAAAAGCAGTAATTTTGCTCCAGGTTGCACAAAGACTCACAGAATTTGGCACATCTCAGACATGAAGTTACTGAGCTCATCCTTTCCTGCAAAAACCTGTTTTGTGGGGCAGTACCCAACAGGAAGGTCCAGTCGTGAGAATTCCTGAGCTAACAATCTAACAAGACTCTGTGCTGAAGGGTTTGAGTATTTAATATGAAGAAATATCCATGATCAAGCTGAGGTAATATTTTTTAAGTGATCTAAACTAGATAGCGCCCATATTTGATACATGGTGAAGTGCCACATGACAGAAATAGAAACACATTAGCCCCAAAAATCTAATCAAAATGATATACTGCTTTTGGTGAGGAGTGGATTTAGGGCTCACAATGACCAGGAAAATGGAACAGAAATTGTTGTTCTTGTCCTTTCCTATAAACTTACATGGAGCAAATTGAAAAGAAGAACAGCCATAGCCCACCAGGAGCCAGTGGTCTGAATCATGCTCTGAAATGATTCTGGAAAATGCCCCAGCCCAGACCAGGTAGCCTAAAAGGAGAAAATCTCAAGTGATTTCAAGTAGTTGTCAAACGAGTTATTTGAATTAGCTGAGATACCATTTATGAAGTGTCTGTCTTCATGCTATAAAAGCATCACCATTTCAAAATCCAGACAAGAATTGGAGATGTGAGCTCTCCAACTTTCTTCCCAATCTGCTTTGCTTGTGGTCTTGGGGACTAACCCACATAAATATGAATATAATTAGATATTTAGAAATAGCAAAGAGAGTTCATTTGTTACAGAAATCTACAAAGAACAAGAAAGGGTTTTATAATCCAGTTTTGGATTTTAAATTGGATTCTTCATTGTCTGAAGTCTGTTAGTCATTATTCCCTGGGTGCAGTGCTTGAATTGACGTCTGCAAGGGTTTGTGTATGTATATGCCTCTAAGAAAACATTCTGAATAGTGAGATTCCCCAGGGAGTGCTGACACAAATAAAGGACACAACATATTTTATCTATTAGAAACACTTCAGGCTTTTAAGTAGTGCCAAAACCCACAATTAAATCAATATTAGACCCATAAGAAGAGATGATTCAGAAAAAGTTCTTCCCAGTAATGCACAGGTGGGTATTTGCATTGTGGGAACAAGCCAAATGGAAATGATTTTAACTCTGAACATGCAGAATGTTTCCTGGGACTGACAATGATCCAAAGCTATCTTATTCCAAAGTTACAGCCCAGTTCCACATACTCTTAGGTGAAAGTAACTCTTTCCCAAAATAAAGACTTGTAATAGAGAAAAATGCAGTGAAATCATGTTCTGATCATGCTCTAGGTGTTATTTAGAAGACAGATGTACAAGCATCTTAGCTCCAGAAACATCAGGACTCTGCAAAAAGTATCTTGAGAAATTAATAGTTTTTTAACAGAAGGGATTCTTTTCTAAACACTTTTTTCTGGTTTTGTCTAATTTCCACGTTTCAGCTTTTCACTTTGACTTGAGTTTTGATCACTTTTGCACCAATTTTCTTCTTCATTCTGGCCATGAAGGTGCCCAGAAGACTGAGTTTAGTATTGTAGGAAAGGCACCTGAGTGCTCTCTGTGCCAATGGTACGACACCTTCAGGACAGCATTTGGCATTCTATGGAAAAATGACACAATCACAGCGATTTCTGAGAAAGGGAAAATGAAGAAATGATCTGTCATTATTATCTGAAATATAGCACCCATTAAATTAGTCAACACTGCCCCAACTCCCTCCACAGCTTGAGCTGTTGCAAATGTTGGTCTGCAGCTCTCTGAGCCAGGCTCGTCAGTGCCAAAAGGCAACTGTGCTCATTCTTTTGTTCAAAGAACAACAGATGTCACCAATAATCTCGGATCTCTGCATCAGCTCCTGAAAGCAGGTGCATTTATTTCTTCCTGCACTTGCAATGCTACATGCAAGCGTGCAGGGCCTGGAAAAAGCGTTTTGCAAATTTTACCGATTTAGGCAAACCCTTGCAAGGAACTGAAGGAAATAGCTTGTGCACACAGACATTATGGAAGGAGGTGCTGAACAAATTCCTGTCTCTAACCAGGACAAGGCCCAGATCAGTCTTGGCTTTGTTCTGAGAACAATTTGCTTCATTACTTGCTCTAAAATCGTGTGTGTCCCTTGGCACAGACGTCTGTGCACTCCCCTTATCTGTAACTTGTTCTTGCAGTCATCTGACTCAGAAATTGCCAACGTGCTGGAAGACTCGTGCAATGCCAATGAGCCTTGCTTCTGATCCACATTCTCCAGTTTGCCCAGCTGCAGTTTTGGCTCATCCATTTTCTCCCACTCATGGCAGAAACACCCAGTGGTTTCCTGGTTTTGCTGTGAGTGCAGAGGCCCAGGTACGAGGTGCTGCTGTGAGAGCACAGCCAGCAGAGACCACAGCAGGCAAGGGAGAGCAGCTGACGTGAGGACAAGTCCCACTGGGGACCTTGATCCTTCCCCTTGCACGGAACTGAAGAGACACACAAAAATTAAACAAGTCTTGTTTTGACCTCCACGATGGTATTTAATGTGCCTGCTCACTGAAACTGTTTGTGTTTGCTCCTCAAACTGTTTTTAATCAGTATTTAGTTTGGAAATGTTTGCACAGAAGACATCTGGAAGAAGGAGAAGGGCCAGTCCCGGGGTCTGTGCGTGTCACGGCACTTGTCTGTGGGTTGGTTATCAAATAAAGTTGTGAAATGGTAGTTTATGTTCCATTAAAAAGAGGTGGGGATAATTAAAAGCAAAGCAAGAGAAGAACAAACAGTGGAGACAGATGTTTTCCAGATTTCCTTGACAAATTAATGAAATATTCAAAGCCTTATAGCCTCCTTTACATCACTGGTTATTTGCAAATATTTCACAAAGGCCAAGTTTCCCAGCATCCTGAGAAAACCAGGGTCTGTAAATATGAAAGCACTGTTAGAGAAGGTGAAATATCTTCAGGCAGCCCCAAGGAGACTCAGAGAAGGCAAAATCACCTCCCAGAAACCCCATCTTTACTACATTTACTTTTCATCTTGTCCCAGCATTCCTTATGCACCAAACTCCAAAATTAAATGGATATTATGGGCGCACAAATATTTTACCAACTTAAAAATAAATTTGAAAGCAATCCTTTCATTTCTGTATCCTCCAAATGTAAAACAGCTTCTTGTTTCTGTGCATCTGAATTATTAATAAGATTAGGGGTTAGACTCCATGGGTTTCATTAATTAACTGAACTTTAAATACACATAAACAAATAATAACATTCCTGTCATCAGTTTGGCATCCTCAAAGGAGAGACAGACAAGATTGCCTTGGAAAATTTACCTTCTCCCTTGTTTTAATTTCAAGTATTTCTTTGTATGGCAAATGGAGATTACAATGGAAGAGAGGTTTAGAGGCTGCAGGTAGAAGTCCAAATTGCCAGATTTAGCTGAACAAGTTTATTTGAACATTCCTCTCCCTGTTCTGTATTTTCAGCTGGGTATGCTGGAAAATCTGGTGCTCAGATTCCACTGGCATCCAGGTCCCACTTTAACTCAGTTGTGATCTTTACCATTCCTTCCTGTCTTGCTGCAAATGCTTCTGAATGGTAATAAAAATGCAGACAGATTGAGGGACTAAAGAACTGCAAAGGAGACATGCACAGAAGACAGAAAAGTTCAGAGGGAAAGAGATGTAACTATATTCTAAAATACCTCAGAATAAAGAATTCTATGTAAAGGAATTTTGCCATCAGTCTCTGTAACACTTTCCCATTGATTCCAATGGAGATGCAAAAGTGTGCCATGAAAACAGAGTTTTGGGAATCCTTCCCAGCCTTGGAACACAATACACAACACAAAGCAGTTTCAAATTAAGGCAGCAAATTAGGAAAATGTTCTTAATAGAAAAGAGAGAGAAAAAGACAGCAGAATTCCCCAAGGGACAAGACATCATCACTGCCCAAACCAGAGATGGGACACACACAGAAATGATGTCAATAATCCACCACCACAGGGTTCCAGAGCAACCTGGCCCAGATCTACCAGCTGCCTTTCACTCTTGGATACTAAATTCTAATACATAGGTACATACACGAATCACAGCAAACAAAGCATCCAAAATGGTCTGGGGGTTTCATGTTAAAATGACAGAGATCTCTGAAAACCAAATGGAGTACATGGATGTGTAAGGCCAAGTAGCAGTAAAGGCAAGCTGGGTGCCTCAAAAGAATCACTGGTGTGGGACACGTGAAGAGATGATGAAAGGCAGGATGAACAATTAAGGCTGATTGATAACATGAGACAACCATAAATGGCTCTGCACTGGGGCTCATCTGAAGCAGCAATGAAAAGAGAGGGGACAGAAGACAGACAAGAATGTGAGCAGTGCATGGAAAGCCATGGATCACATGGAGCCCGGCCTGTGCTGGGATGGGGACTCATTCCCCCAGAAATGCAGGGAAACAGGATACATAAACTGGAAATGCAGTTGTGTTTTGTTTGGGGGTCTTGTTTATTTGTTTTGCATTTGAGAACAAATTGGGCTGCAGAAAGAGATTATGTGACTGTGGTTTGGACCTCATTCCAAATACAAATCAGCCACAAAATGTGTATAAACAAAACCTGCACGTTCATGAATCAAATTCTGGGATGCTTCTTTGCCAACTTTTATTTATTTGACCTTCTCCTTCTCAGCATCTCCTTCTCTTCCTCAGCATCTTGGGGCACCTTTTCTCTCCAACATTGCCAAAAAGCAGGGACCCCTATATCACCAATGGGAATCCTAAAATCACTCTAGGGAACCTTGCAGTGCTATTTTTCATTTGCAGGGCTCGCTCCCTCAAAGTCCTACAAGATTTGCCAGGTCAAGTTCATTCACCATTCTGTCACACCAAAACCTAAAGCACCTCATCAATGTATCACACAGGAAATGCCTCAGGAACGTGCTGCCACAAGGGCACTGTGAGCATCAACGTCCTGCATATATAATTTTCCATAAGTGCTAATTTTGGAGTGTGAAACAGCCCCCAAATATCTCTGTATTGCAGGAGGATGTGTGCATATACAGGTAGAGGAGATGTTTAATAGCAAGGAGATTCCTGCACAAAGCCAATGTATTTTCCCTGCCTGTCATCCACGCCTGGCACTGCCAGCAGTGTCACAGGAAATTCTAGACAAAGACCAGACTCTGGTCTACTGTTTATAGGCAATAGAAAAGAAGGATTAATCTTCTGATTGTGACTGGCAGAGATATTTTGCTTCATTCTTTGTTAGGCTTCTTTTCCAGTTGGAAATGATCTGGAAAAGTGCAGTGGATATAGCCAAGGGAGTGCCTGTGTTTACATTTGTAGCTGTTCTTGGGCACATACAGCAATAAATTACTCTAATTTAAAGAGCGGCCTTCTGACAACTCCAGAATTATGATTTAGCTCTACAAAGGAAACATATGAACATGATGCTTCCCATGGTAAATCAGCCAAAACTTCATCTCTCTTTGCATGAGGATCCTGCCTGACATAGCTGTGCACAGATCCTTATATGGCTTGAGAATGAAGGGGAATTTCAGTCTCTATTTTTAGCTGTGTCATAGTTATACCTTTTTGCCTTTTATTTTGATTTTGCAGTCGTGTCACCAGAGCTCAGCTCCTTGCAATGACAACCTTTCCTCAAGGATCTCAAACATCATCTGACTAAACCTCCCAGGGAAGCATTTTTCTGGAGAGAAGAGAAATATTAGACAAGGTCTACAGAGAAGGTTCTCTACAGAGAACCAGGGCTCATGGACACACACAGGTTTTAGGTTTGTTTGGAGCCAAGGTGCATTTGTTTTAAACTCAGCAATAGTATAGGCTGAAACCCAGGACTTCTACATTCCCAAAAGACACACAGCTCATTTGCTAATACAAATAATTTTATAACTCTTCCTCATAATATTATGAATTTACACTAAATACGTAAATGAAGACAAAATTATCCCAGGAAAGCTGAAGAAGCAGCAGAATATGCAGAGGAAGGAGGCTTTTCTGTACTGTCCTGTTTCCTTTTTTCAATCCTCTTCAGTAATTTTAAAAATAACCCCAAAGAGGCCACCAGCTATTGCAGCACCTTATTCTACCACCTTAGAAACACATTTCCAGAACAAAATCTACCTTGCAAGGAATTTCGTGTTTTGGCATGAAGAGAAGGAAAAGACCTGTTAGATATGAAACCTCCAGGCATGGAGTCATTCAAGAGGAAACCTTCAGAGAACCCTGTACTCCACCTCACCATAGATGTTTAATTCTTACTGGTGAATAGTCTCCCTTGGATGCTTTCTCACAGCTTTCTCACTACAATGAAAAACAGACGCTCATGAATTTACAGTGACACCCAAGATGTCTCTATTACTAATCAGTGAGAAATACTTCCAAATACACATTTGGTATAAATTTAATAATACAAATATTGTTAGGGTTTTTTAAAAAAAGCCTCCTATAAAAATACTGCATTACATTTTTAAGTGAGTCACAGTTTATATCTGAGTATACAGCCCGGGGTGACTCGAGGGTCTCTTCTTTTCACAAATGCTCAGCTTCAATTTTCTGAAAATCAGGCCTGGATGTGCTGAGGGAAAATGAGCATTCACAAACGGAGGCATTCCAAAGCAACAGGAACTGCTGAACATGCTGGGCACTGCACAGTCCATGGGACAGACCTGACCAGACTGATTGCTGGAACGTGGCTCCCAAAAGTAAAAGGAAGAACCAATGCTGCTCCTCAGCCCAGGAGCTTCTGGACTGCACAGATATGTGCACAGCACATGTTGGGGTGCAAGCACTGAGAGTTCACAAGCAGAAATTTTCTGTGCAAATTAGTCCCTGGCCCAGCCATTTTGTTCCTTTTTCCACACTCTCTGCTCATAGGCATAGAATGTCTCAGTGGAAGCGATGGACAATCCCATCTGGGTCTCTTGCTCTGATATGAAGATCTCTGACAGAAGGCAGTGCTTAAGAGTCACCCTCTCCTAGTCCTTCTGTGGGATAACTTGGGAATGTCTGAGCAGTCAGGATACAAAGAGGCCTCCAACAACACCCTCTAATCCAGTGGTGCATTAGTGCACAATTCTACCAGGCCTGTCCCTTAATGTGTAGCTACAATCAGCTCTTGGGTGTTATCCAGTCCCACTGACCATCCTGCTTCAGTTGCTCAGGATGACTGGACAGGCTGTGTCTGGATCCAGCCCTCAGTAAGGCACCATTTCTAATTCTGAGCTCCATTTCCCAACCAAGATCTGTCTATGGCCCAGTACTGGCCTTGTTTTCCTCATTTCTTGCCTGGGTCCAGTGTCACAGACCACCACTGAAACACAGCCACCACTTGAAATCTGGTGTTCCATCAGACTGAGTGGAAGTTATCCAGCAAATAACAGCAGCCTCTGTTAACCACAGCAAAAGTGTGGCTTTCTGCACTATTCCTCCTTATTCCTGTTCCTCCTAATGTGGGATTGGTGGTTTAATCAGTCTTTTATGTAATCCAACATTCAGTTTCTGTGTAGCCTCAGTTTTGTCTGCATTCAGCACAGCTCATTTTTCATCATTTCCTCACTGGAGATTAGGATGCTGAAGAATACATGTCAATCAAATGACCTACTTTTTTTTAAGATAGAAACTCCTAAGGGTGAAGTGCAAAACTCCAGTTTAATTAGCAGGCTTGCATAGCTCTGTGATGAGGCTTCAAGGGGATGAGGGGAAAGGGAGCCCTTGTTTCTTGCCTCTGTCTAGACAGTGGCATTGAATCTTTTCCAAAAGCCTGATCCTCAGCAGCCTCTTCACCGACACTTAGTTGAATGAGCAGTTTGCCATGGCCCTGTCAGAGTTTCCCCTGAGATATAAGAATTATAAAAAAAGGTGTTTGCTCAACATGCTGCACAAGGCATATGGCTGAGATGCAGTTAAAGCTACAACAAACACAGAAAGCTGCTCTGCCGATCAGAACTCCCTGTTTTTACAGCCCTACCTGCACATTTACTGCACCTAGATACACACAGAGCCCCAAAACATGGAAATAAACACCAGTCTGCTATGCCAGGTAACTCTAACGAGATGGTCTTTCACCTTTAAATATTCAGAAGGCCGTTGGGAAATGCCAGGTTCTTTCATATGCTTGTCTGGAAGGCTCAGGCATCGCCAGTGCTGGTGTGAGATGCAAACAGCCGTGGGACATCCAAACACAGTCCCAGTGTGGAGCCAGGCTGAAGAATGCGCTGCTGTTCTCTGCCATAATTAGCACAGCTGCAGTTCTTGTCACCCACATAGGTGTATTATCAGCTAACATGAAGCTAAAAAACCCTTACTGAATAATAGAAGCAGCCAAGGATAGAAGACCCAAAGCTGTGCTTGCTGATAGCAGTGAGTTTGGAACCCCAGATTCAAACTCCTCAGGTCTGTGTCAGGCTTCAATTTGTGTATAACAGTCTCTCTTGGATTTGATATTCTCCTGATCTTTAAAGCCTTCATTCTTACAAGTCATGCAGGTAAAATACTTATCAATACTAGCTGAAGCTTCATTTGCACACAAAGAATGGGCTGGAGTTTGAAATACATGCTCCCTCTAGCAGTAGTGCCAGTGAATGGGTTAATTTAATCCAATCACATCAATTTATATGTTTATTAGTTCCTGTTACCTCCTGGCTGTTGCTGGGTGGTGGAGAGGATCAAACAAAGATGCTGAGCTAGGATTTAAGATTTCTTCATGTTGCATTTATATGAACTTCCCTCACATCTTCTGAGGTTTTTAGCAGACTTCAGAGCCATACTCAAAATATGCCCCAAAGGCTATAAATTAGGTAAAGAAAAATTGTAATATTGTTATCTTTGTATTACAGTGATATTCAGGGATGTGGGCCTCACTTTAGGCACAAAGCCCTAAAATACTTTGGGAGATTTACTACATGAAATATAATCAAGATGTTACATGAAAGAAAATTGTCAGAGTTTTTCATTGATACAAGCATGCAACATTTAAATTGTGTAATTCAGTGGTTATTGTATCTCTCAGGGTGGGCACCAGGTCTGACACTCTGGTGACAAAATTAGCCTTTTGGAAGTCCCTACAGGCCTGACCTTTGAGAGAAAACATTTATAAGCCAAATCAGTTATTGCAGCGGCATTAGAAAATAGTTTTCCATCTTACTAATTGCAAAAAGTATTGTATCCATACCAGAGCAAACAAAAACCTCATCTGAACAGGCTGAGAATACTTCTGCTGGTGCCTGTTCAGTTCCAGTGCTCTCAGCAGATGTAAAGCAGCTGTGCTTTTCTGCCTGTGCGCCAGGAACGTGACTGGAATGGTTTAACCAGAGAAACCCTGCTTCCCTCCTCCAGAGCTTCTCTTCCTCTTGGCACCGCCTTCTCATTCTTCTGCTCAATTGTTCCTTTCATCCATGAAAGCAGAGCAATGACGAGGCTCTTTCATGTAGATCTCATTCACATTGGCAATGCCCTTCATCTCCTCACTCCCTTCCTGAGGCACATCAGAGCTTGTGGCTCGTGCTCTTTCACTATTGATCTTCAGTGTGGCGCAGGCTGTTGGGAAGGGGTTTGTGGCCTGTGGTACACACAGAAAAGGCAGTCTGAGCACTTTTCCAGGCTCGTTGAGGCTGAGAGAACCAAAGGGATGTACTCAGACTGCTGTCTGTCTGCAACCACAGCCGTAGATCTGCTTGGGGGTATTTTTTGAGTAGAGCCTGAAGCTGCAAAGACTTTGACACGACCATGAATCTCTGACTGTGGTCCCTTATCACTCTGATCCATATCTGGCCTGTTCCTTGCAGAATAATTCACAGAATCATGGAATAGTTTGGGTTGCAAAGGACCTTAAAGCTCATCTCATCCCACCCTCTGCCCTGGGCAGGGACACCTTCCACTCGCCCAGGTTGCTCCAAGCCCTGTCCAACCTGGCCTTGGACACTCGCAGGGACGGGGCAGCCACAGCTTCTCTGGGCAATCTGTGCCAATGCCTTACCACCCTCTGACTAAAGAATTTCATTCTAACATCTAAACTAAATCTTCCCTCTTTTAGTTTAAAACAGTCCCCTCCTGTCCTACCATCATCTGCCCATGTCAATTCAAGCTGAACTGCCCAGAGAGCAGCGTACTCAAGATCCTCTCAGAGCCTGGCACTGTGTTCCACATGAATTCCCCTCCACAATTGTGCTCTCTGGAACAGCCTTCCTCTCCAGGTCATCAGGGCAGGGAAAGGGGGAAGCAAACAGGGGAGTTTCTATCCCTGTAAGAGGTAAAAAAGATCCTGACCTGCAATACTTCTTAATGGAAAGACATATGGAGCTCAGATTTTCATTTTGGTTATTCAGGCAGATCTGTGCTCTCCCCAGTTTCTCTGCCCTGAGAGTCCATTTCCTATCATGTGTCTCTGCTGTCTCAAGTCTTGTGCTTCCACTGTCTGCCTAAACCACGGCAAACAGGTCAGGTTCATCCAGCAGATCAAAGCCTCCTTCACAAAGACAGGCTACACACAGTCTGTGCCTGCTAAGAGAGCTTCAGGGGGCAGTTCCTGTGGCGTGGGGGAGCCAACAGCAGTGCTCGTGTCCACTGGCCCTACCATCCTCTGCCTGCCTCTTTCCTCTTCTCATTAATGTCATAGCTTGCTCTGATTTTAGCAAAGGTAAAATAATTAATTCTTCGAATCAGCACAATCATCAGGGCTTTTGCAAAACACTTTGATGCTCAGCCAGGCCGTCAGTTCAGTGTCAGTTCTCTCCCCTCCCAGATGAAACTGCTGAGGGATGGACTTGGTCCCGTGGAACAGCAGATGAGGATTTTATGGCTGACCCCACTGACAACAGATATTTAAAGTAACGTTTTTGATTCTGTCAGAGTATTTGCACATTTGCCATGATTATCCTGTCACTCTTCCCTCCACCAGCTACCAGTTTGATTCTATGTGTTTGTTCTTCAGACCACTGTGGGCATTGTACCTTGTGTACTGTTCTCAGAGCACAAGACACCCAAATGCACTATTTGCATATGCAAATGTTATGTTTCCATGTGCAAATGACAACAAATCCAAGAACTATGAGCATAAATGATAGTGCAAGTAAAGTGATTCTCCTGTTAATCAGAGGCTAGATTTGATTCTTCATTGAAAACAAAGCTCTGTGATGTTTGCCAGGAATTTGCCATTTAATGGTTGAAGACTTGTGGCAGCTTGAAGAAGAAAGTAACATGAGAATCAGAGGCAAATATCAATACAATTTGAAATGGGGGGAAGAAAAAAAAAGAGGATAAAAAAGAAAAAAAAAGACGAAGTATAATAATTTCTCTGTGCTTTGAAGTTTTCCCTGTGTTATGCTATAAGCAGTTGTAAAAAATCCACTATTTGCTTTCTTTTCTTGGTGGGGGCATTAGTAAAGGAACCGCTGAGAAACAGAAAAGATTTTGAAGACAAAGTCAAGATCTCAGCTCTAAATCCATGAGATTCTTCTGTGAAAGATTAAGTCAATCACAAAGGAGCTTGACAAGCTCTGAATTTCATAATTGTTGAAATCAAACCCACACTGAGGAAACAACTGTGAATATAGCTCATATATCTGTAGTGAACTGAGGCAACTGTCAAGCCACTGTTTTGGTAAATCTGAAATCAAGAGACATCTCGATTCTGTTATGAGAATCTTTGGCTTTGTAATCTTTGTTACTGTTTTATGTGGGAATTGCTGAACAGAAGAGACCAAACCTTCAGTAAGTGTAAAGGAAGAAATTTCTATTGTTGTTCATCAGAGGAACAGCACTTAAGGATCCTGTACTTAGAATAAAAAGCTCTCTGCACAGAAACCTCCAAA
Source organism: Polioptila caerulea (assembly GCA_013397295.1). Lineage (NCBI taxonomy): Eukaryota > Metazoa > Chordata > Aves > Passeriformes > Certhiidae > Polioptila > Polioptila caerulea. Next base: position 544,284 of record VYXF01011899.1, read on the forward strand.
TACCATTTATTATTTTTAATTAATAGTCATGCAACTGTAATGAATGCTCTAATGTTACCTCGTTTTTCCAGCTTTAAGTACTTTTTCTTCATAGGTCAAAGTAGTAATCCTGATATTTGGATGCTGTGAAACACCTCATAAAAAGAGAGAGGCATTAAAACCAAACCTGTGTAGACTATGAAGTCCTTTTCCCAAGGTATTTTACCTGGTTATGGTGTAGAACCATCTATCTGTGACAAAAACATGCACCAAGTGTTTTGAATATTGACAATTTCATTTTAAACTCTGCACCTGCAGAAGTCAGGCGTGATTAGGCTCTTCATAGGATAAACCAGCACTGGCTTTCCTTAAAAATGAACTCTTGTGCCTGAGTTTGTTTCTATCTGCTTAGAAGTGGCTCCATGGAAACACACAGAACCTCTAGGCTTTAAAGGAAAGTAGGGGGAGTTTAAAAAGTAAAGCTGTTTGAGACTATTGATTTTACAAGTAAGTACTGTGAAAAAGAAGGTGGAAAATGTACTGGGAAAAATGTGGAATTTAAATGAATCCTATAAATAACTTTTACAGCATACACATCTGTACAAAGGCAGAAGGAACAGGGAGAAGGAGATCTTTCAAATTCACTCTAGTTATGGGGTTAGTAAGTACAGTCCTCATTCCAGGGCAGCCTAGAGCCTTGGATTTCTCTCTCCTTATTTCCAAATTATTATAGATTTTCTAGATTACACAGAAGACCAGGGCAACCAAGTCCCTTCAAATTTAAATGAAATCTAAACCTCTATAAGTGCATTCTTCTCAGCTCTACATATTCCATGTAGTTCAGAAACCCCCAAGAAATATCATGCAAGATTCTTGTAGCAAAGGGATACGTAGCCAAAAAACTTCTTTACAACTAGATGAAAAGGATGACACAAGCTCTGCTGAGTGAAGACCACACATATGAGAAAAGCAACAGGAAAAAACCACCCTAAAGAGGAACTAAACTGTAACAGACTAATCCATAACATCAAACCCCAACCCACGGCTCCTGTCCCTGGATCAGATTCCTCCCTTTTTTGCATTTTCATTTTGTTGCCATCACTTCTCATCTTCCTCCCTCTTTCACTGTGACACAAAGGCAGAGCCCAGCCACCCCTGCACACAAACAGAGTCCGTCTGACGCAGCCACATGGGTGCAGTTGTTTACAAATGGGATGGCAAGCTCCAGACTTCCCAGGGGAGTTTCTCATCCACAAATCTGCCTTTTGCTCCAGGATTTTATTTTTCCCCACTCATTTGTTGTCATGTTGATGACAACAGTTTCAGAAGTACAGTATGTTTATCAGAAAGATGCATATTCAATTAATATTGCTTTAGGCAATCTTCACTAAAAAATCAAGGCTTACAAATCTCTCCACAATTCTCACAGATCAGCCCCCTCCAGAAGGATGTTTCTGCAGGATTCCCAAGATAATGCTACCCTACCCTGTAAGACCCTGCCTTGCTCATTTGGAACTTGACTAGAACTTTATTTACAGTCAATCTAAACGAGATACACCAGGAATGGAAACCTAAAATGCTGATCCTTTGATCTGTCATCACAGCTTCCCAGACATTCATTATCAAGCAGTTTGGTACCAATAACTGTTTGAGCCACCTTAAAATAGTCTGTCACTGCCAAAGCAGATATATATTTATAATTGATACATACACACAGCACACACACAGCTCCTGCAATAGAAATACATACCCAAAGCATTTACAAGTTCAGCTTCTCTCCACTAGATCTCTCTACATTTTCAATTAGAAGAGATGAGGGTTTGAGGTTTTTTCCCCTCATTAAAATCTTCAATTCTCTGCATTTTTAATTTTTGTTCTAAAGAGCAACCTGATGGGTCATGCCAGGAAAGCAAATACAAGCAGATGTGAATTCATCTCTTCCCAGATCTTCACTAATATCTCATTTTTCTTGTCATTATGTGGCAGAATGGCTTTGCTGGAACCAAATGCCATTGGGTTAATTGAGTGAGAACACAAATGTCTTTATGGGGAGCCCTTTTTTTGGAGGCCTCCTATCTGTGGCTGATAATGTATCCAACTCACCACAGCAATCACCCTTTCAGAGGGGTGAATATTGCCAAATATTTATGTTGCAGTGAAGAAGAATTTTAATGCATCAAAATTATTCTCATTGGCATTTCAAAAAAGGGTCAATTTCTACCTAAATAATTTGGAGAAGAACCTCTGCACTGACTTACAGCCATCATTAAATACACATAGGGGAAAATTAAATTTTGTTTCATGTTTTATGAGTTTCTTCTCAAGGTATTAGACTGGAGTTCTGCCATTTGTTTAATTTAGAATTGATTCATCTCTTTTTTGCTTCGGATTTTCAGAGAATGTGCCAGCACTCACACCTCAGACTGGATCAGTCCAAAACTACACCTTCCACAACAGAAATATCAGCAAACCAAGTTTCCCTTCACCTGTTCTAAATCAGCATTGCACTGTAACCCTATTTCTTCATCTTTAAAATGGTGGATTTGTAAAAGGTCCTGTAAAGACTGATCTTGTACTAGAGGTTGAATGTCAGTTTTGAACAAATGATCCACTGGGTTTGCCAAGGATGTGATTAAACTGCAGGACCCCGAGGTGTCAGGTAGGGAACCAATCCCTCAAGGCAAACAGCACAACTGGTTTCATCAGTGCAGACAGAGGCTGATAAGCATTCTTAATTTAATGGAGCTCCTGCAAATAAACAAGCTTAATGAAGATTACTCGCTTCCTGGAATTCATTGTGCTGCTCCAATTTAATGCTATCACTTCCATAAGAGGCTGTGACAAAGTCTCTGGAAAAAAATAAAATATGCAAATTCAGACACTTCAAAGGCTTTTATTTTAATTGTGCAGAAGGCAGAACAGAACAAGAGCAACTCCACTAAAAATGGAAAAAGCCTAAGAGAGGAAACTGATACATTTCCATCATTGCTTTCAGCTCTTTCAGAATGACTCTCAAACACAAAAATTCTCTGAACTACCAGTTCCCCTGAACCAGTGCAGTGCTCAGGATGGGTTTGCTGAACTGCTAGAAAAGTCCACAAAAAGAAATTAAAACCTCACAATACTCTCTCAATTTTGGTTTTACTGCAACCACTGAGTTCTGCCTCAGTTTGCTGAAGTTTCTAAATACTATGATTGGATTTTGGATCCCATTCAACAGAATCTGTGACCACTTTTTAGTCATTTTCAAACAAACTGGGCTGAACCATGGCTTGGCACTGCAACCAGGGGAGTTTAGTGGTTTTGAGAGAATTTTGCCCAGAATCTGGGGTTTCTTTTGAATCAGAAATGAACTCAACATGAAAAATTCTGATCTGGGCCAGGATTTGTGGCTATTTGGATGCACAGTTGTGGTTCTGGCCCAGTTCTAAACAAAGTTAAAACCACAACTCAAAACAAAACTGAAAAAATTACATGCAAAGCCAGCCAAGTACAACAACCAGATTTTACCCAATTCCCTCAGTTTAACAGTTTTACAGTGCATGTTTTAGGCCATTTTGCAGGTACTCATTTCTCTCAGTCCGCCACAGGACTGTGCAATGACTTCGTATCAAATGAAAATTCCTTTAATGAGTGCAAAATAAGTTTTTAGAACTTCATTTTAATTTTCCTGTACTACCTCTGAATTGGTTGGGGATAGGAAGGAACCCTTTTGAATTTGCCTAATTTAGCAAGTCGTTTGACCCCTGCAAACAAGTTTAGTTGGAATGCAGCAGCTGAGAATAAGCTCCTCAATAATGCTGAAACAGCCAGGTGAGGAACTGTAATGTTGGATTTAGGGGGGTTGATAAAAGCTGGTACAACAGCATTAAAGCCAAAGAAATGATTCCTTAGTTCCTAGCCTCAGTTCCCTACATAACTTTGGACAATTTCTCTTGTCCAAAACTGACACTGAAAACACCAGTTTGCTGTGTAATCCACTCGAGTTTCAGCTGGAGGCATCACCTCTTCTGACTCTTTTGAAACTCCCCCTCTCTGTCCCCTGGACCCAACATAATAAATGCCTGTAAAAGAAGGCACTGAAGGCACATGGGTTGTTTGGGAAATGCAGATTGGAATGCAGCAGTAACCACTGTTATGAACAGTGACTCGGTCTCTTAATGCAGTCCCATATTTAGAAGATATCAAACCAAATCAATGATTTCCTCCTGACACAGGCCAGTTCCTAGGACAGAGTTCCCACCTCATCTTCAGATCCACTCCATGATTTTTAAAGAGTACTTAAAAATGTAAGGGTGTGTGTGGAGGCTGTGTTTTTCCTAAAAGTAAGACTCTTCTGGCAGCCAATTTTTAAGCAGAATTTTTCTAATATCCTTTTAGCACCAGGGCACCAGAAACTTCTGAGACACCTGAAGGGAGTCCAGGGGTGAAACTTTCCCTGCCTACAACATTTCAGAAATGCAGCTGTTCTGCAGTGAATTTCTCAATGCACACTTTGTTTTTACTTAAGGCTGTAGTTTGCACTGAGTAACATCATGTCTAGGGAAAGGAAACTGATCTCCTTCCAGTATTCAAAAATATTTTCTTTTTAGGTTCTTAACTCCCTCAGTGGTTAATACTTATAAAACAGCTCAGGAAAAAAAAAATCATCATAGAAAATGAGAGATTCTTTGCTGAAGGGCCTCAGACCCTGGGCTTTCTTGGTTTACAGTGCATGCTTGTATAAATATTTATCTAAAAGAAATGAAGTGCTGCTATTACTGAGCATAAAAAAAAAATAAAATTCTGAAACACATTTTCCCCAAACATTATTTTGTAAGATGATGATACTGTTTTGTTTGGTGAGTAAATTCAGTCATTGGATGCAAGATAATGAAAAGCAGCTTAAACTCCTTTGCTTTTAATTTATAGGTGCATTCATGAGGAAGAGGCCCCAGTTCTTCAAGCTATTCTGCACAGCTTGTCAGGCTGAATTAGAAACAAGCAGATGAAAGGCAATATCAGGATTCCTTAATTTTGTATAGTTTGTTCCTATATAGCACTTTTAAAACTCATTTGAAGAGATTCATTACAGAGTGGAAGAAATTTCAAGAAAAAAAAATTAAGAGCAGGTATGAAAAGGATTCAGGAGAATCTATAATTAAAGCCACATGCAGAACTAGAGCACAGTGTTCTTGTGCTTCCTTTCAATAATACTTCATAACCCTAAGGATATTATCCCAGTCAGGGGTCTGCTGAGCAGGACAAAAGAACATCCATACCCCAAACCTCTTTAAATTTCTGTCTGGCAGGATAAGACAAGGGAGTGATCCTCAACACTATTTTGTGTTCAGGGTGTGGGCTTATAAAGACATGGAACTAAGAGACAAGCCTTGTGCTTTCATGGAGGGAGAATTAAGACCTGAAAAGAAGGACTGTGGAAAAAAAAATTTAAACCCAACAGCCTACATCATAACATGAAGAATTTGGAGCCCTTTTTAACCAACACAAAGTTCTAGGGAGCCTGGCTGTATTTCTGGTTTGTGGGTTTGCTGAGCAATACACCTGCAAACCACGTCAGATCCAGCTTACACCCACGAGCTGCCCCCTGCCCTGCCCTTTTCTTTTAACTTCATCTGACATACTTCAATAAATTCTGGGGCACTACCTGTATGTCCATGGACATCAGTAAAACAAAGGGATACTCTCACCAGAGAGGATGGAAACAACACATAGGAAAAAGCACAGGAAAGAGAAAACTTTCTGGATATGAGTTTCTGAGAGCAGATAGGAGGTTCTGAGTGCAAAACAGGCACAAACACTGAGATTCTGCTGAGAGATGTTTGGTGAGCCAAAAGAGATGCAAAAAGGGGAAGAAAACAACCCTACAACTAGCAAATACAAGAAGACACAATAAAGAGACACCGGGTTGAAAAATTAGATGAGGATTCAGGCTGCTTGGATTTCAAAGATTAATACATCTTGGGAAAGCTTCGATATTTACCAAGTGTTTTAAAAACTGCCAGTTCATGGAGAGAAAACAGAGGTGGGTTAAAGCCCTCGAAATGCCGATGCAGCTGCAGCCCCTGTGGCAGGGAAAGGGAGCTGAGAGCCAGCCCGTGTGTCCCTGCTCCAGGGGAGCCAGGGTTTGGGCAGCCAGGGGCACAGGGAGCAGGCCCCTTCTCGAGGCTCCAAACAACAAACGAGGCATGAACCAAACCTTGGTGTTATTATGGATTTGATCAGTCGTGTGTGCCAAAGGCCTTTTCCAAGGAATGTGTGTGCACACGTCTTTCAAAAGGGATCCGCTCCCTTCCAAAGGCCTGTGGAAGAGCCAACTTTGCAAAAATGCTTCATGTTATATCTGATGAAGCCAGCGTTTACTGACATGTGCTCTTCTAAAAATTTGGACGTTATGTGGGCTCCTAAATGGAACACAAGTTCTTTAGCTGAATTTTGGCCTTGGAAATCCCATATTTCCATGGTTCAGATACAGTGGGGGCAGCACAGCTACTCACTTGTGCATTCTAATCCTCGTCTACAAGCAGTGTGTCACTGATATCCCAGATATGTATTAAAAAAGATGGAATGTGTCTTAAATTTCCTCTTGGAAGAGGATCATGTCCCTGGAACTCCTAACACCATGTGTTTGTGTTAGCCCAGCCCCTTCTGTTATCAGCAGAGGGACATGTGAACACGGAGCTGCATCAGCCTTCCATGCCTGCTCTCTCTAGATATTATCAAGATATTTACTGGACAAGGACAAAAGATTCTTATCCACTCATCTGGCAAGCCCAAGAGTTTGAACTACAAACAAAGAGAAATACAGATCTGTACAACTGGAAAACCTCCCTGGATTCCATTCCATTTCTGAAACTTCTTTTGTTTCCTTATCTCTGTACTTTTAGTGTCGGAAGTTTCTGACCTGTCAATCAATGAAGTATTAAGAGTAACCATTTAGGACATATTTATGTGAGAACCATGTGTAGCTCTTGGCATCGTGTATGGCCTCAGCCTCCCTTTGAGCCCACTCATTTCTCTGGGAGCATTTCACTCTTGGAAGAATGGCCTACTGTCAAATTAGTCATTTAACCATTGACAGAATGCCTGCTTCTCCCGTTTTCCATTTGTGATCTGTGTAGGAATAACTGTTTGATTCGGGCACTTCTGTGGGCAGACAGCTTTACCAAATGAATCATTAATGGAGAATGAAACTTAAGCACAAAAATCAGCAGACAAACACCAGAATCTGGTCTGGTGTTTCTTCTTAAAATGAGGGATGGACCCTTTGGTTCTACAGCTGATCCTGCCTATGGGATGAGGGGATCTAGTAGCTCCTGGCTTCATGCAGTAACATTTTTCTCCAAACCAAATCCTGAGATTACTGCTCTTCACATTAAAAAAAAAAAAAAAGAAAGAAAAAAAGCAGACTTAATTTCTGGAGCTAATGCAAAGCTTGGCCATAAATTTCAAGGAGGATAAATGTTCAAGTCTGTTATCTGATTCTTCGATTCTTTAGCCCAGAAGAGAGCAGAAGTAGAAAAGGTTAACACAAAATCTGAGATGTAAATAAGAGAGAAAAAAGTGACTGAGATACTAGAATGAGACTCAAAAGATCTCGTTTCAGATTTCCTAGCTGATCTAAAGAATAAGTCATTATTATCTTTATAATGTCTATCCTCCTCATTTTACCTATTTTGTCTGTTTTATTTCTGAAGGTTAATCAAATCCCAAAGGCAAGAACTGGTTTTACTCCACTCCTTGCTCTAATACGAACAAAATAACAAAGATCATAATAAAGATACAAAAATCAGATCACACTGCCGTCACGTGTTTGAATATTCTGAACTTTGGCACATTTTCATTTTGGATTTACATTTTGGAATTCCAACACTGATTTTAAATACTGAAAGTCTGGAGACAACTTCAGGGTTGCAAAATTTTCGAAGATCAGACAAGAAATGCAATAGTGACTGAAACAAAAAATGGAAGTAATTCATATTTAGCTTTGCTTCCTTAGTCTTTTCTCTCTGTCTTTTACCTCCACGAAATCCCTCCTACCTCATAGTCCACAATTCACTCAGGCTGTAACAATCTGCTGGAAGGACATGAGGAGAGAGGAGAGTGGGATATGGGGAACATGAAAGCAGCAACAAAGCCACTTCTCCTCCTGTGATTACAAGAGGCAGAAGATCAAACATGAACTTTAATAGTAGCAAACTCAGGACCAGACTTAACAGTTGCAAATTGTTCCAAGTGCTCAGCAGACCAATGTGCAGCAACACTCAGAAATTAATCTAAGGGAAAGCTGCTAAAGGCGGGGGGAACCCACCAGAGTGATAATGCATCATGGAGAGCTGTCACAGAAATGAAAGTACAGCAGCAATTAGCAGACACAGTACTAAGCACGGTGCCACTTTCCCCATTTTAATTGTACTTCATCTTAGTCAGAAGCTAAACTCAAACTGAACTCTGTTGGAGATGGCAGAATTGACTCGGTTTGAAGAACACAATGGCCTAACAGTAACCTTCTACTTTTCTAACAAAATAAAAAGTAGGACTTGGAGAAAAGAAATGCAGGAAGAACTCGGAATAATTTGCTCAAGACAGTGTTCATGTTCTAACAGAAATCCTTAAAAAACCCTAATACACCTCTATTGCTCACTATTCAATTCCTTCTCTACATTTACACCTTAAACAGTGTTGAGAACTCTGCAGTTCCTCAGGATCAGGTGCTTTTTATTGAGGTCCTTTCCTTGTTGGTTGGAGAGGCTCCATCCTCTTTTTCCTCCTGGAGAATCAGGCACAGACCCCACGGCAACACCCCTGGGGCCAGACTGGCGAGCCCCTGGGTGCCAAGGGCACTTTGGGAAGGCAGCAGCACCAATAAATCCATTGGAGTTCGATGGGCAAAGCACTGGAGCCCTACCCCTGTGAGACTCAGCCCTTCCCCATTTCTCCCCTCACTGTTCTTGGCCTGACTTCATAACTCACAAGGGCATTTTTGGGGGTGAAATACACAGTTCGCTCTTCCCAGCCTGTTTTTCTCCTTGTTTTTGGGGCTGCAAATGTTGGGAGCCAGAGCTGTTTCCTGCATGGTACCTACCACTGGGTCTGCCAGCATTTCGTTCTGCCTGTGGGTTTCTTTGGATGAGTGGATGTGAAGGGCAAACTACACTGGACAGCTCTGAGGAGTTCAGTTCTGTATCTTTAAAGGAGTTCCTCTGCAAAGTGTTCTTCCTAACAGATAACATTTTGATGAAGAGATAGTTTTTCCTTTTGCAGTGTGACACTGATCTGTTGAAGTTTTTAAATCAGAAAATTAACAATTATTCTTCTTGACATGACATTCTACTTTTTTTAACTCTGAATGAGCTTTAATAACAGAGAAGAAAAGAGAAGAGAACGAATTTTTGGCACACTCTGATTCCTCACACAAAACAATAACTGTTTTGCCATCCAGAGATGTCAGCTCCATTCTGGAATATAATTTCACTTATTTTTACACATTGCTGGAGGAATTACCGTTAGCTCTAACGAGCTCAATAAAAAATAGTGCCAACATGAGACCACCCACTGAACAGAGAGCAGATGATGTTCTAGATGTAGATGATGTTCAGTGTTCACACACACACCATCACATTCTCAGGAACACCTCAGACAAGTGACCAAGGATGCTGAGCCAGACCCTGGCATGTCTGCTGTGACAATGAGCCTGCATCTCCTGCATGTTAAATCCTGCTTGCTGTCTTTTTCCTCCTATTTCTTTCTCATTAACAGACCTCAGGGTCTCCACATCTATAGCAGAAGCACCAACAGTATGTGGCTACTAAACCAAACCAGTTTTAATGGAGTGATGTGCTTCCAGGATTTCTAGACCTGAGCAGTTTGACCAAAGAGCCATCTCTATGTGAAGTCCAGTGGATTTTAAATCTAACACCTTGCAACGCCTAAACCCACACACAATCTAAGTTAGTGAATTCCTAAATACAAATAGTAAGCACACAAACAACAGAATTCATTATTGATGCCAATGTCTATTTAAAACAACTCTTGCAATTTGAATAATTTTGTCATTATGATTTCTGCTGTCCAGAGAATGCTGAATAAGACAACACAGATCAGCCATCCAAAGTCCATCATTCTCTCAGTATTTAATAGCCCAGGACAGCACCACAAGGAAGTATTAATTCTTCCTACCAACCATTCAGAACCTAATTTGTCTGCCACAATGTTTTATCCCTGAATTGTATGATTTTTATCATCATTATTTTCACACAAGAACAAAATATCAGATATCGACAAAGCAAAGAAGGAACATTTCCAAGAAGAGAATCAAGAATGATTCAGAGTGGAGGGGGTTGAGACTGGCCCTGTTCAGAGCCTTGTGAGCAACCATTTAATGGCAATAACAAGAAGAACTGGTAAAGGTCAGACTGACCATCAAATGTCAGTCACAGTCATTCCACTGGACCAATTCCCAAGGTTCCTGACTCATTTTTTTATTCAGGCAAAACCAAAGTCCTGTGAGGAGAGGAAAAACTGTGTTTCCAGTGTAAATACCAGGCTGAGACTGAAGAACTGGTTTCAACTCCTTCACAAAGAGAATTCCTTTCTTGTTTGAGCAGAATCCACAAGACCACATCTAGAATCAGGTCCTAATGATTATGAATGAAAAAAAAAATTTGACTTGTACCTTTACCGTCCTTAACTGAGCTCCGTAAGCAACCTGACTGAAGAGTAAAAAACCCACAGTACTTGGAGTTCCTTGGTTGAATTCTTCAATCAAAACTTAAAACAAGTCTGGAACGGATAAGAAATATACACCAAAATCTGAGACACCACTACCTGCAGAAAAAAGTACCCACTGAACAGTTAAGTAAACCCAAAATAGTCCCATCATTACTAACTGCTAGACAGCCTCCTTCAGTGAAATTATTGCTATTGTGTTTCCCATGGAGAATTCAAAGTAAGAACCAGATGTCTTTTACTTTTCTGTAAATTCAAACCTAAGTGAAGTGACAGCTGAATAACAGTAAAGGAGCTATTCTGAGATCTCCCATACAGAGAATGGAAACCACTTCCTTTGCCTGCAGGTGCTTGCATTGATTTCTCACATGGACTATGACCAGTAATTATGCCACTGTGAAAAGAGAGAACAAAAGCACACAACCCTCAGGCACCTCAAAGTACAATTTCAAAGCTAAGAGAAACTCTTACTCCAGATTTCTCCAATGAAATCCCTGGAATTTTGTCACTGTCACACCAGCACAGCACAGAACTACCACCAGTCCCTCCAGAACAGTAAATTTTTAGCAGGTGTCAACTGTAAGAAGATTAAATATGACCATGGTATGCTGCAGTAGCAAGTCTCCAAATTTCATCCAACTTGGCTTCTTTTTTGTTTTTGTTCTTATATTTGAGCTCTCACCATGAAGTGTAAACATGTTCCATGTCAGGCAGCAGGAACACTGATCTTGGCTATCAGGGACGGGTGAGTCAGCCAAGGAAAAGATGGGTGGGGTTGGCCACCTTATCAAACTCATCAAGAAAATGGGCGAGAAAAACAAGAAGCAAGGAAGTAAAAAACTCTGTGTCCTTTTAGAACTTTCTCCCTCATCAGAGTGGAGCTTTTGAAGAGAAAGATGTAATTTTTACAGAGGATCAAACACCATGGTGCTTTTGCAGGTTTTGTAGAGATAAGTGCATATGATTAAGAGTTTGTTGTCCCCAAAATCCTTGTTTTTGTAGCAGATAAAAAGCATCCAGATGTCACCAAAAATAACTGCCCTGTTCCGTACGCTGCACTGCACGTCACTCTCACATGCTGCCGAGTTTGACATGGATTCAACAACCAGCAACAGATGGTTCAGCTCTCTGCTTCCAGGGTGCGAGTTTAATGCTTTTTTTAGGAGGTATTGGGGCAATTCTTCTCTGCCTTTTACTTAGGCTAGAAATTAAATTAATTCACGGCAGAAATACTTAAATACAGAGGATATCAGAGATTGGTAATAAGATTTTTTTTAAATTTCTTTTTTAATTCTGGTAATTTATTAGAGTTTTTCTTCTTTTTTATTTAAACCTAGCATCCAGAATTCATTGTGGCACCACCCTTCCAGGGACTAGAATTTATTTCTGGAGTGCAAAGCAACCTGTAAATTTATGGGTGCTATATAAATAAATAATCCAGTATTATTTTTGTAACTCCAAAGCATGTTGGCTTTTTCAAGTTCACATGATGAATCTGGAGTTGGGCCCAGGATTTTTGGAACAACAACTTACATATTGTTACATTAGTGCAAGATAATTCTGTGGGTGCAAAGACACTGAAAACTTAAAAAATCCTTGAGAATGGTGGTGGCTGAGACATTTAGTATGGAAGGAAATACCTTTCCCTGAACAATGTGCTCAGAGGTTTAGGCTTTAGGAGGTTTTTTTCCCTGTTTGAGGTTTATTTTATTTAATTGCAATTGGCAAAGGATTTTAGGACATCATAAGGTCACTGTTTATGGCAAATCATCCCTCTCTGCATAAGAGGTATAACTTAGACACTTGGATTTAATTTTTTGTTGTTGTTGTTTGTTGGTTTTTGGTTGGCTGGTTTCTTTGAGGAAGGTTTTTGGGTTTTTTTTATGCAGAGATAAGAATTTAGATTGCCTCTTTCATTAATTTCCACAACAAAATGGCAAATCTCCCTTCACAGATATCACAGGGCTGCATGAACTGATACCAGTGCCAACTTCCCCTGACAAATGCAGAGAACTTGATTCTTTCATAATTCATAGCAGTATAAAGCAAAGACAAGAGTTTCAGTGATGTAAAAGTCATCTAGGTACATTCACAAAAACTATTACCTAAGCAACAAGATGTGAAAAAGTAAATCCAAGAATTACCACCACTGCAAGAGACCTTCTGAGTCCTTTCCTTTTTGTTGTTAATACAAAACGCTGAGTTTATTTTATTTATTTGAATATTTCTCTTCCAGTATGCACAGTTGAGGGACCAAGAGTGTTTTCTGCTGAGCTATGAATAACTCAAATTAATATTCCCCTTAGCAACATTCACTGACCAAATTAGCAGACTTGCCAAGTTTTCTGTGGCAGGTGATGTTGGTAAGTGCTGGAAGTCATATTCCCATACAAGGTTACTATCACAGCATACTCTTCCAAAATATTTGCCTGTACCTTGTTATAAATGTCCAGTTCCTTAAAGGAAAAAGACATATCAATTTTTGTAAGAGTAAGAATTGAGACTCAACAGGAATTCAGGACTCAATCCTAGAGATCTGACTCCCATTAATATTCTTACTGGCTCCCTGGATTTTCTCTGTGACTGAAATACAGCTGCACGAGGTACTCTGGTCTTTTGACAGGGAGTAAGGGAATTTCTCCTAACTGGTCCCATCTCAACATCAGTGCTCACTGTGCAGATTCTTTCTACAGCCAACAGAAATGAGAACATCTGGGGAAAGTCAGCACAGGTAAGGTATCTCTGACAGTAATCCCAGGATACTCGAAAACATTCCTGTACCCAGGTCTCTGTCCTTGACCTTCAGAAACCACTCGAAGTAAGGACACCACCTCATCCTCCCCTGTTCAGTATCAGCTCCCAGGTTTGAGGCTCCCTGTTCATCATGTCGAGATATTATAAGGCCCATAAATCAAAGAACAATACTGAACTGCTTGACATTACAAGTAAAATAATTCTCGATCTCCTTACCACACAAAGTGGATCTAAAACATTTAAAGGAAGCCAACACAACACATCACCTGGAGACCTGCAGGTAAACCACTGTTCCTGAATAATTTCCCTTTCTAGACAATGCATTTCACTACCTACAATAACTCTCGGGATGCATTTATCTCTTTCAGAAATTCTTGTACTCACTTGAAGTTTAAAGCTGAAACACCATTTTTTCTCTAGTCAGTGTTGCCTCTGGCTCCATGTCATACTGTCTTACTCAAAAGCCAAATCAGATGTGAAAAACAACTTGGTAATTAACCAGCAATTTGTATAAGAGATAAAATATCTTCATAGGAGGGGTAAAATGGAATCATTATTGAAAGCTGTCTAAAAGCACTATGTGAAAAGAGGGAGGAAGATGTTTGACCTCAGCTATACCAATTTCACAAATAAAGCCTTAATAATAGGCTGCAATCACACTTGGCTGGGCATTATTTCCCAGACACGCAAGGTCTGCCTTCCAGGGCCAGAAGCAATGACTCACTGCCAGCTGCTGTGATGGCACAGGGCAGCTTGCTATTCTGTCAGAAGTTGTTTTGTGCACGTTGTGAAAGCTTCTAGACATCTGATCCCTCAAGAAAACAGTCCCTGTCTATAGGCAAGAAGGCAGGGAGCTTCCCCCGTTTCTGAGGCATCGTTTAAAGATAATTTTTGAAGGTGAGCGGCAGAACCAAATAATCCTTTACTCAAAGATGCCCCAAAAGGTACCTTTTGAAAGACAGAGCTAACAAGGGAGGGTTGGGTGCTGCCCACCCACAGGCCACACAAAGCCTGTGTTTGATGTGACGTGGACACTCACATCCCCCAGCAGTACAGGCTGCGAGCTCCGGGCACTGCTGGGCTGCAAAACCAACCCACAGTGCCAAAGGCTGCACAGCTCTTCTGCCCCAGTCCCTGTCTGGGCCCTCAGCTGCCCAAACTCCCACCAGCTGCAAGGAACAATTGGAAAGCAAGCCGAGCCTAGCAGCTCTAGGACAGCTGATGATCCGTGTCAGTAAAAGCCCTTGTGATCACTGCTGCTTTACAGACTCTCTTGTGTTTATGCCTTTCTGCCCCCATGGAGTATCTGCTACTTCCTCTTGTCTTACAGGCATGACAGTGGTCACACTTTTAGCAAAAGGCACAAGTTTATGTGACTCTACAAAAGTTTGGAAACGAAAAATGGGAATTTAGCAACAGTCTAAACGCTTCTACAGCTTGCCTGAACATCTTCATTTTTTGCCAGTGCATCTGAGTTTCTCAGAGATTGGCTTACCTCAGGAGATTTCTAGGATTCCTCACTTCTAAACTTCCTGGAGATAAGCCTGTCTCTTACCATGCTGACACTGCTGAGTCTGCTCCTGGATAGTGCCCAGACTTTTAGAGGAGCAGCCAATGTTGGACATATTTTGCAATAGCTTCTTAAACATTCAGAGGGAAATCAGCAATATTTCTTGCTGTAAAGTGATGAGGGTCTTAAGTTTTTCTGACACGCATCATCTGGTTCTTCAGTCTGCTCTTTGCTATAAGCAAGCAAGACAGGAGTCAAGCTTCAAACACACACTGCTGTTTTCAGTAGTTTTTACCATTTCTCATTTCCCACTGACACTCTCTGCAGATCACATACGGTGTTCACACCTCTTCAATACCTTAGAAAAACCAAGGGAGCGAGATCAAGTTGAAAAGCTTGTACATAAATCTTTGTACAGAGGGAAAAATCACAGATGAAAGTTTCCTGCTTGAGGGTATAAGGTAGACTCTACATGCCTGAGGTTAGGAAAGATGCCCCTTTTGAGCACACAATAATTCCAGGATTGTCTGCTCTAGGGTTTCCTTGCAACTTTTTCTGGCCACTGCCAGAGGTGTGGCTTGGAGTAGATGGCCATAGCCATGACAATATAACCATACACTTCCTGTCTTAGCATTAGCATTAATTGTTAGTTTTAGCTGATATGCTGTAACTGTGCATTATAATAAACTTCAAAGTTTTAGTTGCTACAAGAGGAGTTTTTCTCTCTCAGTATTTGTCCAGTAACTAAAGTCGGGCATCATTTAGCATCAGTTTCTCTACTACCACAGAAAACAATTACACAATGGCTGAGCCATACCTGGGGTTTGAAAACTGCATTTCTGCTTAAATTCTAGGAACTAGGGAGCTTGGAGCAAAACTTTTGCAGATTTCTGGAAAAGTACTATGAATGTTCTAGCCTGAACTTCTAGCTAAATAAAGGAACCCTGCTTTACTTTTGGTGCACCTTTCACAGAGTTCAGATTGCAGATGCAGAGGAAATAAGTTGAGGAGGAATGGTTCTCCCAGAAAAGGACAATTGTATCACTGCAAAATTGCGTGTGACCCAATTCAGAGCACAAAGCACCAGGAAAGGCAAAGACAGCTGAGACAGCAAATTCTCAATCTGAACACTTCAGAGATTTTCCTAAAGGTAAAAGAATAAGACACAATGAAGGAGAAAACGATAATGAATGAAATTACATCAATTGTTTGTTTGAATCCTAATAATGAAGGATTGAGAGAGATCTTCACTTAAATGAGGAACTCATGCTGGAGAGTCCCATGTTAGCTGTTCACAGGAGCTGAATGCCCCAAACTAAGTACAACCAAGTTTATGCAATAACATTTATCACACGTCATTTAGTCAGTCAGATATCCCAGTCTCATCCTGGACAGAATAGTAAAAACCACATTTCATTATAAACACTGCTAGAATATGGAAATCCAGTTACAATAATGTTAGTATAAATAAATATTGTGAATGGAACAATTAGAAGAGCAACAATTCCTAAGCTTCTCCACATCAAAATACAGCAGGCATCTGTTTGTATTTGAACACACATTGAAAGCAGCTCCTTAAATCCACAGATATTTGCCAGTATCTGCATTAGTAGCTCTATAAACCTTCAGAATGAGATGTTTGCTGTGTTTAAACCTGGCACTGATGCACCTAGAAATAATAATGAGCAAACTGAGGCACATACTGACCGCTCACCTGCTTGTGACCTCGGGGGGAGCTCGGCTGGGGTCAGGTGAAGCATTTCAATGTGTGAGCCAGTTTGAGTCTGAAGGTGCCTTCATGTCATGAAGCACTCTGATAAGGTTCTCCAAGATTGCCACAGAATTTTAAAAAGCTTTGTAGAGTGAATCCATTGCCTACCTGATAGATGTGACAGATGATTGCACCCCATCTCAACATTTACTGTCTTTGAAGTGATGTGCAGAGCCTAAGATAATAAAGTGATCTCCAATAATGCTCCAGAATCAGAACACAAGAGTCTGTCAGAGGCTCAGCTGCCCTGCAATGCAGGGAGACACAGTCCAAGCAACAAACACAGTTTCTCACTATTCCTTGCTCCCTCTGTTTCTTAATAACCACATCAGTCTAAGCACAAGTTCACAGTGTTTACCTAAAAGCATCAGTAGAAGACATATAGGACTGAAAATAACTTTTTGTTAGAGTTGTGCTAATTCTTCAATTAATATGATAAAGGAATGATCATTATTTAATCTGCCTTTTAAAAAAGAACCCAACTTCAGCCAATCACTGCAGCTATACAGCTCCCAGCTGAAAAAACACTGAAATGCACAACATGTATTGATCAGGAACATTTTAGTTTTCAGAAACACTACCAGTAGTTTCAGCTTTAGAAGAAAGGGCTGTAGCCCACAGGGAATGTAAAATATCCTAGTATACCTGAGCTAGCAGTGGCAAAGATGTGCCATGCTCACCCTTAGATGAATTTTTGTTTTCATTCCTTTGTCCCACTGACCTGCTCTCCCATTCCCTATGGAATGATGCTGGGTTACACCACAAAGGATATCTTTTTCCATAAGGCCAGAGCTGTGTTTGTTTCTCCAAACTGTTCCATGAAAACGTGCAGTATCTCTTAAGCAAGAGCACAAACTCATCAGAATTTTGTGTTCAGACATTTGATAGTTCGTGTTTCAGACAGGGGTAACATCTCACTGCTAGAATCCACATTCTGATTCCTGATAAAACCCTCCTGTGGTTGCCTTGCTGCTTCCAGCAGTGTCAGCCTCTTTCTTCTTTTGTTTTGTCTCTCAAATGTACTGTCCTTTGCCACCATTGTCATCATTGTTTTGTAATTTTAAGATTGATTCATGAAACTTAAAGTGATTCATAAGATCTCCTCAAGGTCAGAGCTAAAAGGAATCATGAACAGAGTATGATCCTTCAGGGCTGACATGGCAGAGAGTGTCTCAGTACTGTCAGAGGCAGAGAGGAATGGGAATTTTTATACTTCACAGCAATATTGAAGGTTACTTCACAAGTCCCTAATTCAGATTTTCCAGCAAAAAGACTGCCAAGCGTAAGAAAACATTTCTGCTGAGGCCTGGTATGTGGTGTGGTAAGTCAGTGGGAATGGCTCATTAGCCCCCGACAAGTCCAGTGGAACGTGGTGGAACAAACCCCGAGGGCAGCACAGGGATGAGGGAGGATGTTACACTGGATCAGTGGCACACGAGGAGAGGTGAACAATGGGAATGGCATTTCCCAAAGCCTGGAATGTGTCTCTATGATTTTTTCTCTTCTAGCAACAGGACTTTCTCAGTTTCCACTTCTCTTTGGAAAAAATACCGTATTTATCATGCCAGTGACCAGTGATCACAACCCAGATAACCACATTAAATCAGTGCAGATTTTACCAGACAAAGATGTACACAAATTACTTTATGCATGTCTCTCTATTTCAAATAAAGCAGGAGCAAACTAGGTAGTTCAAAATTAGGTAAACATTATGATGAACTGATTTTCTGCATCACTCATGTAATGAATACACAGTAAATATTATTCTCAACTACTTTGAGAAGAAATGATAGCGGGAAGTAGAGGAGAAAAAAGGAATTGAAAACTCCAAAATAAAAATAAATTTTAATCCAATACACACTACAGCTAAATCTGATCAGCTGCTGAGGACTTTATAACAGAAGCAGCATCTTTATGCTGGAGATTATCCTCCTCTTCTTACATGTCTTTTTAAGACACCTTTTTTTCCACACAAAAAAATGCCTTGATTGATAATGAAATTCAGTGACAAACCTGTGGGTTCTCCAAAGACAGATTGCAACTTTTGGAGAATTATTGTGTCTCCTAAAATGTGAACACAGACTGTTTTGCTCAACAATTCAAAGAGATGTCAGGAACATGGTAGGTTATGCATGCTGTTTTCTTTTGCATAACACAGACTTCTGCAACACGCAGGAAATCTCTTATCTTAAAATCTATTTTTAAATTAATTTTTCAACAATTCAGCACCATATTCCAAGTGATATAAAAGATGCTGAAATCCCACAAGGAACTCCAATAGCATTCTATGATACCTTGTAACTGATGAGATTCATCCGACACTCTGCACTGTGGAAACAATTTCTCCCAGCTTGCATACGAAGTGTGATCCTTCAGTATGACAGTGTTCTGGTGTTCTCTGTCAGAAAGCGGTGTTTGTTTGGGGATTTTTTCCTCAGCATTAAAATAAAATTGACAGCATACAGCGATGCAAAGAATCAAAAAATCATCCTTTTACCTTCAAAGAATCTTCGATCTAAGCCCGAAGTCTACACTTGTGACAAGGAAAGGGAAAGGCAGAACGTATCCTGGTGGTGCCAATGAAAGGAAATGGATTGTTAATGGGAAACAGGTCACCTTTATGACCAGGTGGCAGCTGCGAGTGAGTGATGGGTGCCTCGGAGAGATGCTTCAACCTACAGATGTATGAGTGACACATGAACATTTTCAAGCAGAAGCTGCTTGCATAAAAGATAGAGAACATAATGAAGAAGTGGTATCTGACCTTTAGAGGGGAGAAAAATGGAGAGGGATTGTGCAATTGAGTGATACTTCTGCAAAAACACAAGTTAAAAGTTCAGTACTCCAGTCATACTGGGGCTGGTGCCTTCTCTTGTACAAATTACTCTCCCCATGACCTGCAAGAGAACATCACCTAAGGAAAAGGTACAGAACGAGGTACAGCATTTCCCTAGGACTCTGCAAGTGATAACACTTCATTATTTTTCCTTTTTCAATGGGTGGGTGCATCATGTGGAGTTTGTATAAACATTAGACAAAGGTAATTCTGGTTCCTTCTCACACATTGCTCACCTTGCCTAATTACATCCCGTGCCTTTTCTGCCATGGATCTCTCCCTAAATTTCCATCCACAGCGCATTCACAACAGTTTCCTCCCACAGGGTGTTGAAGAGTGGCAGATTGTGTCCCTGAAACCGGGAGATGCTCAAGGAAGGAAAGGCAGGGAGCATGTAGGGCAAGTTCCTCTCACCCAGGCTCTCTACTGCCCTCAGATTTAAGGATGGTCCCTACCTCCCCAGAACTTAATTTATACAATTTGTCAAGAACAAAGAATGTACAGATTAGTAGCTCAGGATTAATCAGCTGCAATCAGCCCCTGTCATTCTACTCCCACAAAATTGAAAGCCCTTTCAAAGAATCAGTGCCTCGGAGCTCTGGATAATCATCATTTAATATCTGAAACCACCACTCAGGAGGTACCGATCTATCAACATGTCACTTCACACACTAACAAAACAATTGTGCTTCCATTTTACCTGAGCTTAAGAATCTCAAGGTGTTTTGGAAGCAGCAAGCCTGAAAATTCTTATGGGATTCTTGTGATTCCCAGTGAAAAGGCTGAGTTGGGACCTCAGTGGTTGCTTGATTTCTGGGAAGAACTCAGTTCGGACCAATGAAAACTAAATCTCTTTAAAAACATTTTTAGTTTAACGCATAAAACTTGAAACACCAGAAGTGGCCGTTCACCTTTAATTTAAGCCATAGTCTGTCAGAAATTCCTGATGCTGCTGGATCCCCTATTAGATCAGAGCCATCATAAAATACAAAATCTATCACATGCAAAAAGAATTTCTAAAATGTTTTATGCCACTTGATCATAACCTCAGAAAAGTACTGATTAAGATATAAAGGAAAAATGCTAATGACAGCAAGGCTGCTGACACATCAACATTTAAAAGCACTTGGCTATTTCTTTTTATCTATCAAGAATGACTTTTGCATATTTTTATATTCTAAAAACACAGGATTAACTGCATCTGTTAGATCAATAGCATAAAGTATCAATGCTGTCATCCATAAACACCCAGTCAGTTTTATGAAGCAGATTCTTAGCAGTTAAATATTTAAAGCTGCTTGCCCTTTGGATCTCACTTTGATGCTTGTAGCCAGAACATGCTATCTTCCAACATCCACTTCCACCACATCCAGGCTCCACAGTGTGGGAGGAAGATTTTGAACCAGACCAAGAGCAAAATTAATTTTCCATCCTTCCAGACATGAAAAGAAAACCAGGAATGGGTTCAAAACAATACTGCACATTTTGGCTCATTAGAGATTGTCTTCAAGGAATGATACACAATGGGCCAGATGAGAAAAGGCACAAGTTTCAGGGGCAGAGTTAGGAATAAAGGTTTGGTTATTGCTGTGGGCCCTGACACACACAAAGCAACAGCCCAGCAAGGAGTGAATCATCCAGCCACACTTGCTTTGTCTCCTTTTGTTTCACGACTTTCTCTTTCCTCTGCAGTGTTTGTCACCCTCAGTCCTTCTGTTCAAGCCCGTATCATTCCCCAGGATTTGCTCCCTCATCCCCTGCCCTGTTTGGTTTGAAAGCTTAAAAAATAAATATGTGCCAGAAACCACCTATTACAAGTAACTCCTTGAAACAATATTTCAATAAAATCAAAATGACTGGATGTCCAAAAACTGAGGGAGCACAGGCAGCAGCAGAATTGGAGCTGTTTTTATCCAGAGTATTCCAGGAGCTGATTCAACAATCCCTGGCCTGTCGATGGGAGAGAGGCAGTGAGGAGGGGTGGACAGGGAAATGGCAATGCTGTGACATGGTCCTTTCATTTAAAATAGGGTCAAGGCAGCAGCAACCACAGAACAACACATTTAACCTGGGAACAGGATTGTCTCCCTGGAATTGTGCCCATTTCCCCAGGGTACTCGTCAGGCTGTGCACTGAAATATAACAGTTGGTTTCAAACAAACCCACAGTTATATGACACTGAAATTTTAAGACTGAAATCCTGCCTGGTTTCCTTTCGCGGTAACCAAGGAACAAACTTAGAGCTGCAGAGTAAAAATCAAAGGAATGTAACACAAAAATATAGTACTTTGCTAATTCTTGGTGTCCAGCTGTATCTAAAATGCTTCCTGTGTTGTGTTTTGCAGCTCCTTCCTCGGGCTGAGCAAGGTGCTCCGAGCTGTCTGTGCCAGGCGGGCCAGGACTCATCCTGTGGGCACAGGGTTAAACCTTAAAGGAGCACCCAGGGCAAGGGGAGAGGCACCGAGGGGTGCAAAGGATGCTCACAGCAACACACTCACAGTAAAATTGGGACACCTCTGCTAGACAACATCTGGGCACAAGAACAGCAAAGAGTAATGTGTGATCAGCCCAGATGTGCTGAATTGTCTCCTAAGTCTGTAGGACAAACTCTGCTGGAACCTGCCAGGAGGTGGGACTGACTGAATTCAGAGGGTGAGAAAAGCACAAATATTAATTACAACCAACCAAGGCTGACTCCCTGAGTCACCCAGCACAGATTTGATTTCCAAAAATAAGGGATATATTTATCTAGCATGCTGTCCCCATGATTGCTACTTACACATGATTGCATCACACAGGAAGCAACCCAATGTGTTCATACATTTGTATGAACTGCACTGGTAAATTAAATAATAAGTGTCTCCCCAATAGATCCCCATTGATTTAGAAAATGCACTGAATTATTTTAAATAAAAATCTGGATGTTTACAGATTTCACAGTCAAAAATGTAGTGTGGCACAACCAATTTGCTGGCTACTGCTAATAAGCTTGTCATCATAACAAATTAGCATATCTGTGTAAAAATATACATGTATTTGCATAAATTCATCTGCAGACACTTCTGTTTTAAAAGTACTTCATATAATGTCATCTCAAACCCTGTAGTCAGTACAGTATTTATATGAAGTCAGTTAAGATGCCAAAAGAGTGCTTTTGTTTCCCTGAGACCTCTCTGTCAATTTATTTCAATTTAAATATAGCATATTAGTTTTTTCTTAAAAAGAGGAAAGAAAGAGAACTGAGCTTTTTTGTCACTTGGAATCACATTATCTCCTAAGTATAATTCACATAAAACAAATTATGAGGCTGATCAAATGCTCTGTTAACATAATTCTTTAATAATAATATCACTTAGATCTTAAACTGCTTAATTAGATTTCAGTCATTGCAATCAACAGCCTCATTGAAACTGTTCATCTATAATTTATACTCTTTGCATTTTACTGTTCATTTTAAAAACAGCATTTACAATAAGAGCCAACAGTAAGTAGAAAAAGTAGTAAAAATTAAAACCCTTTAGGTTTTGGGGTGAACTTAATTCCTGGTTCACTGAACATGGGTGAAAGTATTTCAATTGATTTGAATGGATTCATGATTTCCCTTCAGGAAAAATACATTTGGACTTCAACCACACATCTAGATCCCACTTTTGCATCTGACCACAATCTGAACTGAATAAGTCGTGCTCTTATTGGAAAGTTGATAAATTAAACAGATCTTTCAGACACTTGAGGCCTAAACACATTCAATTTAACTTCCAGTCATTAATGAAATTTTTCTAGATGACAAAGGTGTAAAGAACAGGCCTAGACAATGCAACATTTGCTGAAGTCACGTTCTTCACTTCAAGAAGACATGTTCACTGAGAACAATGCAGAAGTGTTCTGCAAGAAAGTATTTGTGCATTTTTGAGCAACAGAAAACAGCCATGTCCAAATAGGTCATGGAGGGGCACATGACTTACTATCCTGGAATAAATTACAATCCTATCTCCAATGGTAAAGGACAACCTTTGGGTCTGGCCTGCAGAAAACACAACTCCCCCTCCAATACCAGCCCCTACACAGCACAAGTGGGACATTGCAGCTCCAGAACTTTAGATAAGATTTGAGGATAGTGGTTCCTCTTGGAACAGAGAACACCTTCATGTTAACAAGTCAGGAGTTTTGCTTTTATTCCTCTTATTTTAATAGCCAGATGTTTATCTGTTGCTATTGCAAGATGGTATTTTTAAATACCTCTAAACTTATAAATACACTCTCTTTAAACACACAGGGATTGGTTAACACCTTGGTGTTTCTTCAATAACTATTTTAGCTGCTTCAACTGAACACATTTCAGTAGCTCCTTCTTAGCAGTGCCCACAACAGACCCCAGCAGGATTTTAACACCCATCCCTCTAGAGCATTCTGCTGAGATGCTCAAAATATAAGTGTAAACTAGCAGGCATCTGCTAAGCTACTAGGGAAGTATCCAGTAAGTAAATAAATGCATCTGGGTTGCAGCCACTGAGATTTATAGCACTTTTCCCCGATTTCCTTTTTCACACTACAGTAAATACAGTAATGGTGCTGGCTAATAAACAGCCATAAATCTGCCTTCCTGTGTTTATGATGTTTGCTGATTGAAAAGTAATGCTGTGAAACTGGTGAAGTCAGGGCCTATGAATGCAGGAAGGCCTTGGGTGCTGGGGGGGACACGTTTTTAGTACATTTGAAACAGTCCATTCTGCAAGAGGTCTCCACTCCCACATCAATAAGTTGGGGTTTTCTCATAACCTTCACCCCCTCTGTTTTCCATATGTTGTAAACTCGATTTTTATTCCTAATAAATTCAACAGATCCAGTGCAGTTGTAGAATAGAAGAGGAGGTCTGGAGTGTTGTGAACATGGCCCCTCACCAACAACTTAACTCAGTTCCCATGAAGTTGCTGGAAGAATTCCTGCAGACTTCCATGAGAGTTGAATTGGGCTTCTGTTCCTTCCTTCCTTCCTTGCACACAGGTTCTTTTATCCCCCTCTTCCATCCTTGGGGGCAGTTTGGGAGCAGTGGTACAGAACACACAGCGGTCCTTCCTCAGTTAACAGAGCCCTGCACCAAACCTTGGCTGCAGGATCTCTGCAGGCAGAGAGCATCCTCCCAGGAATACCCACACTGATTCTGTCAGCATCTCAGATCCTGCTGGCCCTGGTGGGGCTGGCCATCAAAGTCAGACATTTCTTTTCAAGTACTGACACTGATGAGAAAAGTGATAGTGGGGGGGGTTTATCAGATATTTGCAGGTGTTAGTTTGAGAACTAAATCAGAAGCAAACAGAAAAGGTGACTTAATTGGACAATTTCATCTTTAGAACCTCTGGAAACAACTTATTTCACCAACAAAAGGCCTGGCACTCCTGGAAGTTGGAAGTGCTATACACTTGTGAAAGGTGGCCCAAATATTAATTTAATCAGTCTGCAGATGTCAAACCTGTGAGATGTCAAGTGACAGCTACAGAGAATTAGCTGTGTTTATACCTAAAAAGAGAGGAAATATTGTCCCTTCTACCAATGAGAAGACAGACACTGTTGGCATCAGGGAACAGAAGTGGTCACTTCTTTAAATTCATCTCCTCTTGCCCATGTATCCCCTTCCCTCCTGGCAGAAGTGCTAATTTCAGTGAAGTTTAAAGTGAATTCCTTCAAAGAAAACATTTAAGACAGGCCTATCTATGCTGACCTGTAAAAGGTCTCTCAAGAGGAAGCATAATTTCATTTTGAAAACCTTTATCCCCTCCAGCAGTTGCAGCTACCAACGCTGCAGACTGCTATAAAATCCCCAGGGCTACAGGCACCTCAGTACAAAGGAAGAGGTGAGACTTTATGACTGACTGAACAAGAAATCCCATCCTTTTCCTTCCACAAGAGCCCATGCAGGAGCCTTCCTCATCCCCTCACAGTGAAATGTGCCCTGGTGCTAAAGGGGGAAAAGCCCAAATCCAGCAGGCTGCTACAGGGAGAGTTCCCACAGGAATTGCAATGGACTCTCTCCTTCCCAGCTCTTACTGACTCCTCAGGGCTGCACAAGCCAGGACAGGTGAACGGGCAGGAACTCATCAGGAGTTCACAGAAAGGGGGCAACATCCATTTCTATTCCTTTTTTTGATACACACACAAGATGTGCAGAACAAGCAGTTTGAGGACTGAGGCAGGTGGGGAATAAAACCTTTTTGAACAGGAGAATATTTTACTTCCTGTGACCAAACCATATTTTGCTCAATAATATTTGAAATGGGAGTTAAACTGTACACCAGGACTAGCAATGTTTTCATAGATATTCTGCAGTAGGAGAAGCTAAAACTCTGAATTTCAAATGCAAAAGAAAAAAAAAATCTCTGTGCAGCTCTAACACTGAAAGGTCACTGCTTATCTTGCTTTATCCCTGCTATGCCCAGTTTATAATTTTTTCTGCCATATATGAATCTCCAGACCCATTTTTATTAGTGCTAAAATAGACTGTTCTCCCACTGTCACACCATCTGTCTTTTCCTCCTGCCTGCCAGTATACAGAACATCTAGGAGTTGTTCTAAACAGAGAAAAATGGGAAAGAAAGAAAACTGTATTGTTTTGGTCACACACTCTGCTGGTGACAGCCTGTTTCCAGCAGCGACTGTCTCCACAGAGGGACACATTCAGCCTTCGCCAGCCCGTGACACACACTGAGTTAAAAAAAACCCAACAAGATGCAAAACAAAACCCTAAACCCTCACTGGTCTGAAATGAGGAGAAATGAGATTTGCTTTCTGCTCTCCCACTGTGTGATCCCAGAGAAGGGCGACTCCTCCCAAGATCTGCACTGCCCTGTTGGCATTTCAGGTTCTGTCTCAGAAATTTGTCCTGACAAATTTCTGATTCAGACTGAGCCTGAATCAGCAGCTACAAGACCTGTTCACAGCACACACCAGGAATGGGATTTTTAGAAAGTGACAGCAAACACAATATGGGCTGTTGCTGCCTTTTTAGAATTTACTTTGACTTGAAATGTAAAAACTTTTGGGGGCACTTTTTAATATAGGCATCAAATTCCTTTTTCCCCACATAGCAGCTCTCTGTATGAGCTCCACTTATACTCAAGCCAGAAATGAGAAAGTACTGACTGGCACAAGTGGGGCAACAGGCTGGAATTACAAGAAGTGTCCTCATGGATAATTTCATACCTGCCTGACACAGCAGTCACAGCCCATGAAATGAGCTGGAGCAGTCACGTTGTGTCATGTGTTAGAAATACCTGCAGATATTTTTCTAAGAGGAGCACACAGAATCAATGGTCTGCCAGCAGGATAAGAAAAAGGTAGAGTGAGAATGCATCATTCAGAACAGATTATCAGGCTGGCCATCACCTAAATCCTGTGAGGTTGTACCAGGAGAGCAAGAAGGACTGAGCAGCACAAGATTCCTGTCAGTGTTCAGTGTCTGTCTACTGCATTTAATACACAAAACTTGTACCTCAAGAGAACAGTCAGACTTGTTTAGTTCCTGGGTTGGGGAAGGAACACTCACCTCCTTTTGACCATAGGATATTTCAAAAGCAGTAAAAGAGTGGGTCATGACAAAGAATGAGGGATAAAATAGATTCAGAAATACAAAACCACAGAAGGTTCTGGAAGCTGTATTTTCCACTTGTTTGCATGCATGAGCACTTAATAACAAAACTTAGTTTCACAGAAATAAATCCCAGCACTGTATGAACCTATTCCAGTATGTGACAGCACTTCAGAGCTCACATTGAGAGGTTGGTTGGACAAAATAGAGAGAGACAGCTTTGGAACTGGGGAGCTTCAATTTGCCTTCCATCCCCTACCAGAGCAACACAGCTTCATAGTCTAACAGTCCTTGCAACATCCTGGCTTTTTCCTTTGGGCTAAAAATGAATTGGCATTGAAGTCATTTGATTTCTCGAACTTTTAAGATTTTTCATGGGAAAATAGCACCATCTGTAGGAAAGAAAAAATGGACCCAATTTGATTAAAATGTGTGTCTATTTTTAAGCCATTAAGCAAAAGTCAGGACTTTCTCACAACAAATACATTATTTTACTAAGTGGGCCCATGCTTTATCCTCAGAGGAAGCCAAATGGACTTTTGCTGGTCTTGTGAAAGAAAGCACAATGCTATTCCCATCCCATGATAGGAAAGAAGGTGCTATGACAAAACATTTTACTTCAATCCCCTCTAACCCTGTTTAGAAGGACAGTCATTGACAGCCTACAAACCCCAAGTACCACCATGACAGCAAAGCTGTATCAGGCTATTGTTAGGACTGGTTTTGAGTTATTGATAAGGAAAAGGAATCTGCCTTTTCAGTAAAGTTCCCTGACTGTTGGCCAAGTCTCTTTCTAACATATGCATCTTTTATCCTAAAGCCCACATACATACTAGAGAATTTGGCTGCCTGGTGTGAATGAGTAAAACATTCAACAGGAGAAAAAGCTCCATAAAGATGTAACAGACTTTAGCTGCATGTTCTTATTTAATGAGAAGATGAATATAATCTCAACTGACAAGACACTAATAGTGATAGTAACTATTCTGTGAGCCATTTGCTCTCTAAAGAGAATCAAATAACTCCTATTGCTAAATATTCCCTAGAAAAAAAGTCATTTCTCTCAGATTGAGTCCTACTTCTACCCTCACCTTTCTGGGAAACACTGTAAAGTCATTTTAAAACTCAGTTTGAAATACAAGGAAAGTCTCCTGGCTTTGGAAACATTTACAGTTTATCTCACAGTGGTTGAAAAGTTTATATAGACTGTACCTTACTTCCTAGCATGAATGTCTTTTGCTTCTCTGAGAGCCTTTAAGATATATCATGACATTTGTTGCTTTTAAAGGTGGCATTTCAATTAGCCTAATGATGGTTTCCTAGGAGAACTGAAGATCCATTTTAAAACTGCACAGATAAGAAAAGCAAATAGGTGCACATAGACATGGTTATGTGTGTCTTCATCAGATGGTCAGAACAGAGTTGTTACCTGCCTGTGGACCTTTCTCTTCTTAATTTAGCCTGCACATTTCACTCCAGTTTCAATACTGACCTTTGTTTCTTTAGTGGCAGTTGGACTATTCCTGAATGCAAAATTTAAGAGCCACCCTTGCCCACATTGCCTATGAAAATCCTTAGGGATGTCTCATAATAGCTGCACCACAGCTGCACAAACGGATAATTCAAGAGATATTCCACTTGGCATGGAACTGTTAGTGGCACCAGATAACATCACTAATGCCACCTTATGTGTCCAGCCTTGAGGTGAGATGGGGAAGAGCTCAGCGTTAACAAAAGCCCAGCAGCAGCTCGTTCCAGCAGCACAGCTGTTCCACAGGCTAAGGGAAAAACACAGCCCTGCTGAGCCCGGCAGCCCAGCCCAGCTAAGGAAGCAGCCACACGGGAAAAGGGTGCACAGGAACACAGCACAGCTCTTTGCAGAGCTACAGCAACTCTCCCCAGGAAGTCTGAGGGGATTTAAAATCAATCTCTCACCACTGCTGCTTTTGAAGCTACAGAACACGATGTGAAGAGTCAAAGAGAACCCTCTAAGTTCAGCTCCTTCCAAGAGCCAGCTGAGGGCTCATCACACATGAAATGCCATTCTGTTCCTCCTGGGTCCATTGCTTTCTGCAGCTTGTGAGAAAAGTTCAGAATCAATTGAGGAGGGGGCACTCAAAAAGCATCAGCAGCTGCAAAATCAAGTCTTGAATGAAGAAAAACTTCAAGAGAGCCCTGATACCAGGTGGCATTAGCTTGCAGTGAGATCTGGGCATAAAAATAAGATACATGCTGTTCTCATCAATGAAGCACCAAGCTTGTACTTAGTAAAAATGGCAAATTTGTTTGCACAGCCCAAGAGAGATTAATCAAAGACTGATTTGTTGCAATCTGCCATTCCCTCACTTGTCTTACATATCTGGCTTTGAAGTTGGAGAACGACTTGGAGTCTCTGAAGTTATTTTCCATTTTGTGACATAACACCACCAGCTGCTGCTGCCTCCTGGGATGAGACAGCCCAGGTGAAATCACCCATGTGGAGAGAGCTGGCCAAAGGGAGCCTCCACTGCAGTTACACACTCATTCAAGTGCACACAGACATGTCCTGCAGGGTATTCTGCTCCAGGCTAAATTTCATTTAAGCTCTTTCTGGATCTGAAAACCTTAAAACAGTGAGATTTTCTTAAAGTCTTCCATGTATGCAGAAGTCATGATGCTTAGGGTACACAGGTTTTATTAAAATGGTTCAATAAAGCAACATTTGTTTAATTTACTCAATATGGTTTTAGGACCTGATTTGAATTTGCAAATTGAATTTGGTTCACTCCATCACCACAAAGCAGATTTCATAAAAGTGAAAAGTTTGTTTTTGCTGTTTTCCATTCTTCTCATGCTTATTATTTGCAGCATCTTGAGATTTGAACAAATTGTGCTTCATCAGAAAATTTCCACTTTGCAGAGCAGATTTTCTGCCCCCCTCAGTGAAAATTAATGTAAAATGTGTTTTCCTCCAACTTTTTCCTGTGCAAAAAAGTTAGATGTGAGCCTCCACACCAAAATGTGATGAGTAGGAATGGAATAAATGGGTCAGGTTTCAAGAGATGTCTAGCTTGCAGTGATATTTGAAGCTCAGGAATGTAACCTGGCAGACAAGCTGTCATGGGAAAACCATGGAAGATCTCAGCACATTAAGTAAAAGTCTTACCACAACTCTTCCTGCAGCCTTCCCTTGCTTCACCTGCAGCTAAGGAAACACAATGAATTATAAAAACCTCAGCAGTTTCATGAGTGTAATTAAACCTCCAAATTACGTGACAAATCCAGAGTAAAAAGCCTTCACTAAATTCTGCAGAGCTTTGTGCAGGTATGTGACTTAAGCACATTTCAAGGCCTTATGGTTTTGTGCTGAGTCTAAAATTCCTGCACGCAAGCCTTTCGTGCAGAATCAGATGAAAACTTTGCTGCTCCACTTGCCTGGGTCCTCTAAAAGCTACAAATGATAGCAAAATTTGGCAGGGGGAAGAAGGATCCAAAAGGAATGAAGTGACATAACACAGTTATGCACGAGCCCCTGCGAAGCCCAAATCCCAAAGGTCACAGAGCAGCAGCCAGCATGGGCTGAGAAACACAAAATATTAATGTCACTATGACACAGCTCATTCATTTCAGCTCAGGAACAGGACTCCTACTGCTTCTGTTTATATTTGATTTTTAAAAAGTAAGAGCATGCACCACAGATGTTGGGATTTCTGCAGCTCTGATTTGATTTGGAAAGCCTTGATACAAACTGATAAGTGAATTCCCCAAGAGTGCCTGTCCCACAGAGACTTTTTCATCTTTCAAGACCTATCACACTTCATGGGATTACTCTGTGTAATGGAACAACACGATATGTCTGAATACAAATCACTGTCTTCCTGCTGAACATGTAAAGAAATAAAAAACAGCTTTGCCTTCCTTTTTCTTTGGTACATATTCTGAGAGAAAATTCTAAGACAGTGTCTGAAGTCAAAGGACTGACAAACAAAACTTCTCTGCAGCATCCAAATCACCAAGGATACAAATGTTTCATTTGTCTCTCTGTTCAAACAAGGAGGGCTGTTCTCATTTATTAATGCCAGCATAGATCTCTTTCCCTGTGACACTCTCACATGGCTCATCAGATGCATGCTCTACTTCAAAAACTCTCTTCTGATGTTTAATATTGATGTCTCTGCAGACAGCTCTCATTGCACCAATTAGGAAAGGAACAACAAAGCATCTCTCAAATTACCTTCAATATACGTTAAGACTGGAGTCCTGTGTAATGAGCCAGTGGAAATGTAAACTGAGTGCCTGGAATAGCAGAAAACAGCAGACCAAAAGGAGAGTGCATAGAACTGGAGACAATGACAGGAATTACCAGCATGGTCCCATGCCAGTGTGCCCAGGGGGGCAGAGTTGGAAGGCTGTGCAATCAACGTGCTCAACCTCCAGCACTCCCAGTCACACAAAAAAAGAGCTCAGCCATCTCTGGAAACTGAATGGCATCTTGCCTCAGACCTGTTAACTCTTGAATACTTAACTCATGATTTATACCTTGCTCTTGATTATCATCTTCTTGACAGACAACTCCCTGCTCTTCTATAAAAAACCAGAACTGAGAAACAACCACGTTTCAGCTGAATCAACTTCCTTCCAACCTCTTTAGTTACAGATGAGAGGACAAGCTTCTGTGAGTCCAGATAATCTTCCAAATAAAAAATATTAACAAAATTTCAATGTATCATATTCTTCCTTCAGTCCACAATATTCTTGCAAGCAATCTCTTACTCCCTATAGGATTACACCAAGCAAATCTACAAGGCTATGAAGCCAAACCTCCAAACTCTGCTCTCCTTCCAAGCCTCTCTTTGAAAGGTCATCAGCCTAAAATTTATTATATGGCTTCATCCCAGCCCCTTATGAAAGCTTAATCTCTTAACTGAGCTGCCTGGCTTTTCCCCTCCACTCACAGTTTTTCCTGTTTCAAACAAGGACAAGAAAATCACTTGATTCATGCCCACAAAAAGTCACCCAAGAGGCTTCTTATTGTCATTATGGGGATAAGCAACCAGCACGTAGGGCCTAGATGGAACTGGACTGCAGTTCCTGACTACTTCACAAGAAAATACAACAAAGACTACATTTTCAAAAGTAATGTACACTTAAACTGACTTTATTTTCTCTGGCCCAGTTTCTAAAGGCCACAACCAGCCTTTAGGAACACTAGTAATTATGCCAGTGATTTATTTTACACAGTGGGAACAGGATTAAAGGCATTCAAACAAAATTACATAAACAACTGACACAGAGAAAGTCTTGAAATTCTGATATTTTTTACACCAACCACTGCTTTAAAAATCACCACTCTTCACCATCTGATACCACACAGAACATTAAGATTCTGTTACTATTACTGTGCTGAAGTATTTTCTTCCAAGAAAAAAGATACTGGTTGCAGACACAATTTTTGGAAAAAACCCAAATCAGGAGGAGCAGAACATGCCACTTTCAGGATCATCTATGATATTTTTCCAGTCCTATGACCTTCATTAAAAAATTTCCCACCCAGTCAAGTGATTAAAGTGATGAAAGGTCATTTATCACTTTCTAGTCCTTAAAGGCATTCAGTCACACTTTGTGCTGCAGTGTTTGTCTTCTCTCAGTGTTTACCACCACAGAGAGGGCAACCAGCAGTGTCGTGATGGAAGAGTTGTTCATTTCTCTTACATCAGTGGCACTTTAGTTCTAAAGATTCTAGTGGCTGACTCTCTTCTTTAGCTACATGATCACAGTGAAAGACAAATCTTAATCAAATTACTCAGGAAAGACTTCATGGCCTGGGTCAGTCTGACACTCTCATCTTCCACTTGCCATCTTGTCTAAGCTGCCTTAGGGCACTTCCAGTCACAGTACCTGTGTTTTGATACATTTTTTACAAATATTGATGCAAAACTAAGTTTATCTTGCATTGGTGTTAATTGTCAATAGTTTTCTGCTATAAGTACCATGCTTTTTAAAAGAAAGCCTCATTTCTTATCAGAGAAAAATCACAAGTGTTTTCCAAATCACTTGGTTCACTCTGCCAAATCGGACAACAAAACTAAAATTAATCTTTGAACCAGGGTAAGCTGCTGAGCTTACCTGGCTGCTGGAATAGGGAGCTCCCAACATTGTGAGGGCTGGGAAACTGAAGGCCTGGTTTATCTGTTATTGATTATTTACTATTATACAGTAACACCCAAATGTCCCTTTGTCTCCTCTCACAATTCCTCATATCTTAGATTTTATAAAACAGAGATGAACACAGAGTTCCTGTCCTGAACACCGAAGAAGGTATCAGGTAAATGACAGAAGTAAGGAAATATTGCTATACCCTCTCTCTAGAACAGAATTTAACCTTAGGTAATTTAACCAGAATAACACAGCAATTATTCTAAGCTCCAAGGAGATGTCAGGTTCCCTGAGGTTGATCCATGGGATCCAGACCCATCATCTGGGTGCAAGACAACTCTTCCACTCAAAACACTAATTGGTCATTATTTTCAGGTAAACTTAGATGGCAAACAGAGCACTCCTCTCTCTGGACATGTCCTTCTCACCTCACAGAGAAGGACTTCAGTTTTAGACACTAAATGAAGCCTAATTCTATCATGAATCTGAAACTGGGGACAGAAAGAAAATTCATCGCAAACATCTTTTCTCTTGATCTTCCATCTTTTAAGAATTTTGCTACTTTTTATATTTTAATCATTGAATCACAGATTACTTTAAAGCTGATGTAACTATTTTTTTAAAAATCCTACCACTGTAGACTCTATATGGGGCATAAACTTACACACTTGAAACTTGGCTTGGCCAAGCCATCATTTTAATTGGCTTGTGGAAAAAAAAAGTTTTATAAGATCATGGAAGCTGGTAGCTACATTTGCATACTGACTAACCTTCTCTTTTTCCACACAAATTGTTCTATTCCTTGGAAAAAATTAATCAACAGATTCCTGGGGGGGGAAAAAAAAATCTAAATCCATGCTTGAGTACAAACAGTTTCCTAACAACAACCGCCACCGACATATGCGCACATACGCTGATACAAAATTGTGATCTCCCAAAATCTCCCAAAAGTTTCTTAAAATTGGCAACACAGCCTCTCTTTATCCAGGATGTGCTTATAAATCCCAAACCAGACAACTGAGGGCTGGGAGGCAGCACCTGAGCTCGAAGCAGTTTTTAATTTCATCTTTCTTAGACTGGACACTAAATTTATATGATCTATACTCAGCTTGCATGAGGTGCTTATCATAAGAACATCCTTCAATAATGGAGAAATTCTTTTCTCTGGAAGATGGAATTCATCTCAGTTATGCAGTAGAAAGCTATGGGTGAATGAATGAAGTACCTTAGCTATCAATGTCAAAAAAAAATTAAAAATTAAAAGCTAATAAAAATTCCTGAACTGGCAACAGTCTTGCAATTTGGAATTTGTTGGAGAGGCAAAATGTACACGACATTCCAAAGATTCCTAAAATAATCAGCCATAATTAACAGTGCTGTGACAGGCACACAAGGAAGAAACAGTCAGCAGGATACCAACAGCACCAAGTTCATTCCTAACAGGGTTCAATGTGCTGAGAGAAGGTTTGGGGTTGAAATGAAGGCTCATAGTGGATGTATTCTCACATACAGCAAAGCATCGAGAAAAAAGCTCTGGAATCATCCTGTTTCTTCAGTGGCTTGAATCCTGGAGAATATAAGTAATTTCCACTGCTGCATTTCTAGGCAATTTCCCTTAACACAGATTTCACCTTACAGTGTTTCATAAGATTA
Organism: Polioptila caerulea; assembly: GCA_013397295.1. Classification (NCBI taxonomy): domain Eukaryota; kingdom Metazoa; phylum Chordata; class Aves; order Passeriformes; family Certhiidae; genus Polioptila; species Polioptila caerulea. The sequence goes on from VYXF01011899.1 coordinate 579,232, forward strand.
TCTTAAAATAAACCACAGAATTTTTAAAAGAAAAATAGCTACCAGAAAATTCAAAAGGAAGGAGTGAACTCGTACAGAGTAGGGCATTTTCTTGTTTTCAGATATTTCCATCCTTTTCCATTTGCTGGCTGATTTGAGGTGCAACATGAAACACTTTGGCAGAAGAGAACAGAGAAACACCACCTCTCTCATTATTGCTGCCCCCCATGGACCTCACCTCACAAGCATGAGGAATCTCATCCAGATGAAGTTCTGTCACCACAGCCAATGACACAGAAGCCACACCACTCTCACAAATTAAATCTGGCTGGAAGTGCAGCAAAGAAGAACAGCGTGCCAAGCATATTTTTGTTTTGCTAAAGGAAAGGATGTTCTGTCATTCCAGCTAGAACCCATATGTCACTCATACCAAGGGGTATCAGTAACACGTTTCCTCCTGAAGAAAGGACACAATGAACCAATTAATCAAAGCTTCTAATGAGGATGAAAATTATTACAGCCATTTGTTAAAATAAAAAAAGGGTAGTAAGAAAACAAACAGCAATGTCTGCTATGGTTAATGCAGTGATATTTTCAGTAACCCAGGTTTGCAGAAAATTGGCATCTCCTTTCTGGAACCTGAGCACTTCTGAATGGAGGAGTTTTTTTACCACTCTTCTCTGATTCACTAAAAATGAAGAGATTTATTCAGTCTCTGCCTAACATGAATCAAGGACAAGACTATTGAAATAAATGTGTCTGATTGTGCACTGTCTCAATTCTTTTTCTAGAACTTGGTGAGGGCATTTTGAAACTCTCCCTATTTACACTTATACTTACATGATAGACAGCAAAAGCAGTGTTGAGCCCACCTAACTGCAGCCTGAAGCCATGAATTTATTTGAAGCTGGCAGCCTGAACTGTTGTCAAATGAAAGAGGCACCTCCAAAGGGTTATAAATTCTATGATGGTTGATAGTCCAGAGCAAGTACCTAATTATAAGACACAAAAACAGCAAAATAAGTGATACAAAATGCCAGGAAATGTAGAAGCAGCCTCAATTAATAAGTTTATCTAATGTGTTTCAATTATTTAAGAGTCTCAAAGAGGTCCATGACATGGAGACTAGAGTACTACAGAGATGGAAGGAGATGAAAGAAAATGACAACACAGCTGCAGGACCACAAGCTCCACCTTCCCCATTTTACCAGGAAGTGCAGGTGGGGAATCTGTGCAGAATTGGAACAGATTTTTCTGAAGACTCAATCCAGTAACATTGGCCAGGCAAACTTAATAAACAGAGGTACCATTCCTCATTTGACCAGTGAGTGAATCCTTGTTTATGTGTGGAATCAAAGATAAATACACAGATAAGTGAAGCACATCCCTGCAGTCATTTCTGATGCACAGCTCTATCGCTAGACCTTTTCCTTCAGCAAAAAATTAAAAAATCTGCAGCACTTGTACAAGTTTGTCTGCCCTTTTCACTGTAATTTTCAATTGTTTCAATGTCAGACAGAAAAGCTGTGCTAATTTCATTAACAATGAACTAAGTTTCTCTTGAAATCTTTTTTCTCACCAGTAGTAAAGTAAAACTGAAGTGAACCACAAAGCATGGTGCTGTTCAAGCAAGTCCTGGACAGTTCACAGCCCAGAGCAGATAATTTCATTTTACCACAACACTTTTGTTGACAAACAGAATGAGGGACCCTTCCCCAAGCAAGAGCTTATGCTGGCCTGGACCATGGAAATACTTTCTGACAGACACCTGCAGAAGTACAAAGAGCCTGGAATTCAGTTCATTGCTGAGGCATTGCAGACTCCAGAATGGGTCAGGCTGGAAAGGACCTCACTGGGTCACCTGGGCCTGCTTCCACAGTGTCAGCCCAGCTCAGTTCAAATATCCAAGAGACATCAGGATTTTAGCACAGAAGGGTTTTCCATTGGTTTCAGCAGAAAATCCAGGTGACCACTAAGGATTCCAGTTCAAAAGAAATTCAAATTAAAAACCTCTTTCCAAACTGTTAAGCATCTGCATTGCCTGCTTGAATGAACAGTACAAGTGACTAGAAGAGATTGCTAAATCTAAAGTTATACATGAGCAGAACCTTTGCAAGAACTAACCCCCAAAACACAAATTACCAAATTGGAAAAGCAACACTCGATTTCCATTACAAAGGACAAAGCACTGGTGGCTATTGGTCTCCTTTAAATATGTTCATTTAAAGCCATTAATTAACAGAACCCTGAGATCACACATAATGTTGTCTGGGTAGAATTTCTGTTTCCACACCATATACACATGAAATTCAAAGTGAAAGGCTTAAAAGCTTAATGCAGTGAAGACAGAAAATATTAAACTTTTCAAATCCTCATTTCTCTGGCCTTTTGCTCACCCCAGTCTCCTATCACTTTTTTTTTCCTTAAAAGACATTATGTGTTAGGAGAGCAAAGGAGCCCGGGGAGGTGATATTTTACCATTGTCTGTGCCATTAATGCAGTTAAAAAATCCTCAGACTGGAAAAATCAGACAGATGCATCTTCCAGGTTCACATGTGCCAACTCCATCTGTTAAATCATTAAAACACAGGCTTGGCAGATTCTAGAGAAAAACACATTTGTTTTCACTATAAAGAGGAAGAGTAAACTTTCTTGCTGTTCTTACAGCTCCCCCTTCCCCCATAATTACTTTAACTTGAAAGTGTGCATGAGTGGGCACTATTTAAGATGCTACTGAAAGAGGTTTTGATTGAATTGGGGTGTGTTTGTGTCAAATTATAAGTCATAATCCAGGTTAGTCAAAGCACTGCTAAACCAAGGTCTATAGATACATAATGGTGCTTAATCATTTGCCTTTTTATTGCATATATCATGTTACACCACCTATTTAAACACTGATTTTCCTTACAGGAATGAACCTATCCAGGTTAACTTTAAAGGCACAGTTTATATAAGGAGGAGCAAATATTATCAAAGAAAGCTACCAAACCTTGAATGAAGAAATGAATAACAATATATCTTTTTTCCAAGTCTACAATGAAAAAAAAATACTTTCTACCTTAAGGATAAAGAAAAGCAACAAAACCCTAACCTAAATTTAATACTAATATCCTATATTTTGCCAATATCAATACTAGGGATATTGGGAAAACAGATTTATGCTTTTTCCTCCTACAGCACTGTAAAACCATTTTCACTATGGCAACATTACCTGTAGTACATACATCTAAAACCTGAACATTTTGAGTGCAACTAAGTACAAAATAGGATGAACCTACACACGAGTATGACAGTGTGAATAATTTAAATCCCAAGACCTCCCATAGCTGCTATTAAAACAACAGATTGCTGCTGAATGCATTTCTTTCTCTTTGTATTCTACAACAGAATAGCATTTCATTCTCCAGGCTTGTTACTGCAAGGAAAATGTATCCTTTTTAAAGCAAATGTTTGGAAATTCTGTCCTTTTTGTGTTTGCTTACAGTTTTGCAGCTATTTTCTATCAGCATCTAAACAGAGATTTTCTCTGTAATGTTCTTAATGGCAGAGCCAAGAAATTAAAAACTAATGGAGATCAAGATATCTACCTTTGCAAAATAAATACATTTTCATAAAAGATATTCCACTGCAGTATCCTGGAGCTTCACCGAGCCATCATCCCTGCCATCCTGTGCATCAGGGCTCATAAAATAGACTTGAAACTGAGATCCCACTTTGTGTGTTCTGTAACTGCAACCTTTCCTTCTCAGTACCCACTCAGTGGCTGTAGGAGCTGCTTCTTTCCCTAGAAGAGATGGAAATATTTCTTCGACTGGAACTGGAAATTCTCCTGCTTTTGGTCATGGGTGAGCTGCACCCTCGTGTTTCACCCTCCTCCCCTTCCAAACAACTTCTGAAAAACCTGATGGGACTAACTCCAAGCAGCTCTCTCTGCACAGAACTGATGGTGCACTCTGCACTCCACTCCCAACTATGATTCCTTTACTTAGGCAGTCCTAGAAGTGTTTTAGAACCTGGGAAAATCGCAGAACCATCGCTTTGAGTCATCCAACACTTTCCCAAATGTCCTCTTTCACATCATCTATGCACCACTCCCACATGGCTGGGTCTATCCAGGGAACTGGCTACAGCTTCTCCACTGGAGACTAACCTTAGTCAAGATCAAGTGGAATAGAAGATTGTTTTTCTTCAATATTGAGCAACATAATATTTACAATCTTATCATTTTTATAGTACCAGCATAATTTCAGATCTGCTCTCAGACAAGACCAAGCAGGCAGGGTACAACATGAGTGCAGCAAAGAGAAAGAAGAAAACACAGGCATATCACAGGACACAAAACAGAAAGGGCACTTCAAGCATTTGCCAACAAAAACTGTTCTTCCAAGCACACACTTCCTTTCTAGCAAGTGTTTTAATTTACACACTCAGAGGAAAATGTATCCAAAAGAGACAATAACTTCATCATGTGATGGCTACAAAAAGAGAAATCTGAACTAGTAACAACTACTCCCATAAATGAGAATACAATTAGATGCTGATATCCCATCCCTGCCTGCAATCACCCTCAAGGGAAGCAAAATTGCACAGACTAACAGAACATTCACTTGTTTTAAAATTTACAGGAGGCTCAAGAAAGTTTCATGTGCATTTTACCTCAGAAACAATGTGCTACTTATTCTTCTTAGCAATGATTTTTTACATAGCATTCTGGGATCAAAATGTAATTTTCAACAATAACATATTTTCTGACATCCTCTAAGGAAAAATTACTGGTTTCTTCCCTCTAAAAGGATTTCGATGGAATAACATCTGTGTTGAGATTATTGTGAATATGTTAAACTGACAGCAAGTCTCTAAGGGGCACTGCTCATTAATGTTCCGTGCATAAAATTAAAACTTGAAATATATTTTTCAATCCTTTTTGAATCATTTAAGCAATTCTCATGCAAAGAAACTATTGTGCAGCAATAATATATTTGCAGAGTAGGCTAGGAAAGCTATTAAAATGTCCCAGACCCCCTGCCTTTCAGGCAAAAGGGAAAAAGGAGACGCTTTCTGATTTGAAACATGAGCTGCATTGAAACAAAAAAATACTCTCAAAGACCATGAAGAGTTTGATTTCAGTTTATACAATGCAACAAAATTTAAGATTGTGTCTTTCTCCTTCATCTTTAATTCATATGGTGCCTAGGTAGTTCTCAGAGCAGCAGGAGAGTTCTGTTAAGTTCTGTTAAGTGCTGCACATTGGCATTTACAAGAAATGTTTCCACTGGCTCCAAGTGGTGGCCCTATTCTTGGAAACTGCACCAGGGCAGTGTTTTGCAAGCTCTCTGCAACCAGGACTGGGGAGCTGTGCTGAGACAATGCCTGGGGCTCAGGGATCTTGATGCAAACACCTCCAGTTTGAACGTGACAAAGGTCTCCATATCCATAGAACAAATAATTTTATTTGGAGGGCATGTATACTTCTTCCACCAAGTACAACAGAAATATAAGTGCATCCATCAGGTTTACTGTAAAGCAGTCTCTCAGATAAATCTTTAGTTTGAATAAAAAGGAGTGAATCTGCTCAAAACCAAATAAAATCCCAGGAATTATTGAATTTTTCAAGCACACAAATCTGCATAAAGCTGTAGCTGTAAGTGCTGGTTTATGGATAAAAAAGGAACATATTATCATTGGGAAAACAAACATGCCCTCACTGTTTCAAAAGCTACTGGATAATTACAGCCACAATAAGATGAGAGTTCTAAATTTTGCCACAACATATAATGATTCTAACCAGGCTGTTGGATTACATTCATAAATGGAAATTCAGGAACTCAAATTAACATGTTCTTGATGTGATAGACTTTAGCAGGGTTTTTTTAAATGAAACCAGTCTGTGTCAATGGGACTTCATTACTTAAATCACAGTAATCATAACAAGGATGTCTCAGGCTGCCTACATCTGAAATATTATGTTAAAACATTACAAAAAGACACTGAAGTTGTGCTCAAATACTTCTTTTTTAGACTTCCACACCTCACATTGCAAACTGTGGACCAGCAAACACAAAACTGCCAGCACTAACTAATATTTTTTTGGTAAACATTTTCAATGCAAAAGCCTAAGCACAGATACACACAGATAGACACATGGATCCAGAAACACCTCAGCAGAGAGGTTCAGAGGTTCTGAATTGCTGATGTGGAGGGGAAGACACAAGATTAGTGCAGCTCAAAGAAAATAATGAAGCTGCTCTTCAAATTTGAGATGTGAAGGTGTCACTTTTGGGTGTGAGGTGCAGGCCAGGAGAAACACAGAGACTGGTGCACCCCACTGCAAGTTTCCTTAGGGACATTTTCATTCCCCCTCCCTCACTGCTGTTATCTGCCACCAGTTTGTTCAGGGCATTTGTTCCCCTCTTCCAGCCAAACAGCCCAGTCAGAGCACTGCCAGTTGCCTCTGCAGAGCTGCCAGACACGCAGCAAAAGCCATAGCACCACAGGAATGCTTGGGACTTACTGCTCACAAACTGGTCCAGCAACAGAGCTCTGGGGTAAGAGCCCAAACTGAGAGCATGTGCTGCTCACAGCACACGTGTGGCAGTGTGTGAGCACTTACTGCCCTGAACCTCCACACAGAACACAACATTTACAAACACCTCTCCAGCACGGCCCTGTGCTAGAGCTGCTCCCACAAAGAAAGAATTCCCCTGCGTAACCATCATCTCCACAAGAAAACCAGTTTCTGTTATACCAGACCTTTGCTAGTTTGCATCACAAGTGTTCAGGAAACAGGGACACAATACAGAGGTTGATTTAACAACAATTCTTCAGTGTTTGAACCCAAGTATCACATAGACCCAAATCTCAGCACATTCCATAGGAGTGGAGACTCTCATAAACAACACTCACAAATCCTTACATAGAACTCCAAAAAAGAACAGGTTTGTTTCCTTCAAGTAATTTCAGACTGTGACCCAGAAAGCTTTTGTGTACTCATCTGGATACTTTTCTCCATAAACAAGCAATATATGAAGCCTTAACATTCTCATATCAGGGTAGACACGTGAAATTTCCAGAAAACCAAAACTTCACTCAGATTTTCAAGAATGCAAACATTAACAAAGCCAAAATTGCATTACACAGAGTCTTCTGCAGCAGTAGATGTTTAAGATATCCACCTACCCTGAGTTGCTCATTCCAGTTCACATCACCTTTTCCTGTCTCCATTCTGTCTGCTGCCTCCATGCAGCACAACTGCTTGTGGAGCTGCTCTGTGAAAGAGATTAAAACAGTGAGCTGGCTTTCTGCAGAGCCTGTTTGGTTCCCTGACTTATTTCAGAGAGCAACACCACCTGTGTTTGTGACAACACAGCATGGTAAAACATTGGAAAAACCTGGCCCTAGCACCCAGCACTGCCCTCCTGCATTGCCCCATCGTGTGCTGGTGGCAGCTTTTGTACACCCACACAGAGAACTGTTTTTGGCCTAAAGCATCTCATTTTCCCCTTGGTTAGTTTTAATCCCTATCAGTCAGTACCCAGACTGCATCAGAACCTCAAGCACTTCTTTTGAGTGAGAGAAAGGGAGAACAGGGGCTGTAAAAAACCCAAACTGCTTCCCCAGGGGTGGAGCAATGCCTGACACAGGTGAAAGGTGTCTCCAACTCCAAATACTAACTGCAACTCTCAAGTTATGGACAAGTTGTAAATTCTTGAGGGACAGTCGTGAGTTCTTGTTTAACAGCAGCACTACTGAACAGCTGAATAGTTGGATAATTCCTAATCAGAAGACAAGAGGAAGAACTGGAATTTCAACATTTGTGACCACATCCAGATAGAATTTACCCATGTTAAAAGCACCAAGTATTGAGACTTGTTTCTGTTTCAAGGTGATACACTGAGCAATGAGGATCTACTTCAGCATTTGTCACAAGATACAAATGCTGTTCTATGCAGCTCCAGGATCCTGACTTTCTGCAGGAGACTCTGGAATCTCTACAGACCTGTGTTCCTGTCATTCATTAGCTCATTAAAATCCTATTTCACTTGTTTCTCAGAGTGCAATTCCAATATTGCCCGGTGCTCATGAGAGCCTGATAAGACCGACGACTAAGGACTCATTTACTGCATTTCCTCATCTGAGAAATAAGCGCATGAGACTTGAACACGATTAAGTTCTGTTTCCACTGTGTTCGTATCAGAAGTTTCAGCTCTCTTGACAAATGCTGGTGCAGTTTAAGCCCTGACACAGTAAACTACGCATTTGATTGTTTCATTAACAAATTATCTTTTTAACAGAAAGCATCAAAGCAATAAGAAGACTCCTGAGATAAAAGTGACAAAGCAGCAGGAGTTAATTAAGTAGGACAATGAGTAAGCATTTACGGGTGTGATAGGAGACCCAGCTGATTTAATTGCAAGCCTAATTATCAATTAGAGAATCAAGAAATGGCATGTAAGTGAAATATTCCATTTGTTGATACTGTAATGATTTTCAGAGACCCAGAAAAGTGGTATTAATTGCTATTTTAGACCTACAGAAGGCGTTTTTATTCTCCTCTTACTCAAACACACATTCTTAGTATTTTTAAAATGACTAATACATGTATATAGTCTTCTCATACTCAAATATTTAAGGGTTTTAGAGCCTTTGGATTTTTTTTTTTTTTTTTAAGTCTAATAATTAAACATTCAAACACACTGCCTGTAAAGCACTCAGCTGAAGTCAGAACCTTTCTGCATTTATTTTCTATTAAGGATAATAAGTGCCCAGTGGTGTGAGAGTCCCATTAACCATTTCCAGGGTGTTTACACAATTCAATTTCCAGACAACACAAAAGAGGTCAGGGAACCATTTAAACCCACGGGGGCAAAGAGCCAGCTGGCTTCACTCATTATTGAAATATTTTATCCAGCAACTGCAAGAAAATAAAACTACCAAAAAAATAATGTGGAGCCAAAAATATTAATATATAGGAACACAAGGAACCCTTTATTAGCTGTAAATATATTCTGGGGTCTCACATAGAAGCCATAAAGTGTGTTGAGGTCTTTCTCAGAACTTCTGTCACGTAGCTTGGACATTTATGAGAAAAAGAGATCAGACAGACATTGTATCACAGGACTGGTGTTGTTTCCCAGTGAAATTATCAAAAAACAACTTTGGTGTGTAGCAAGAGGAACCCGGAACAGGACAGCAGGTTAAAAAGCAGCGTTCCACCACCTTAACCCAAACGTGTTTAAAGACATACAAAAAACCAAAATTACCAAGCACTTCCCTGGGCCTCCTGAGGGGGCCTCAAGAAAACAGGGAGTTGGAATTTTTTGCTTTTTTTCCCAGAGAGGGTGCGGGCACTTCCCAACATTTTATTTCGGCGTTAAAGCCCGCCCTGCCCATTACCTTGGGCCCGCCCTTCCGCCATCTTGGGCCCGCCCACACGAGCTCCCCCCGCCGCCATCTTGTGCCCGCCTGAGGGGCCTCAAGAAAGCAAAGAGCGGGAATTTTTTGGCTATTTCTTCCCCCGAGATATGGCTGTGGCGCCACCGAAGAGCTTCCAAAGGACGAGAGAAGGGGATCCTTCCCCTCAGGGAGCGTGTGGGCACTTCCCGCCATTGCATTGAACACGTTCTGGCCCTTCCCGCCATCTTGTGCCCGCCCACACGAGCTCCGGCCCCTCACGCCGCCGTTGCCGCGCAACGCCCGAGCGGCCGCGGCGGTTCCGCGGGCCCGGCGGGGCTGAGGCGGCGCGGCTGCGGCCCCGATGGAGCCCGGCAACTTGGTAGCGCAGGACAAGTACTGGTAACAGCCCCCGGGCCCGGCAGCCGCCGCTGTTGTGCGGCTGCTCCCGCCCACCGTCCCCTGCTGCCCCGCAGCTCCGCGCTGGAAGTTCTCGTGTGTGTTTAAAGAGCGTGTGGAGCGCTGGGGGAAGCGAGCGCTGGGTTAAACACCAGGGCTGTGGGAGCTGGCTCCAGGGCAGCCCTCCTTCCCCGCCGGTCAACGCAGTAATGGAAAGGATATTTGAAATGGCATTGGTGGTTACTTTTCAACCTCCTCTGCTTCTTAACAAAACTTAATTTAAAAGCAGTGCTTTCACATGCAGTTGTGGAAAACGAAGTGCACCTTTTTTGGTAGGATTTGAAAGGTTTAATAAAAGACAATAAGGACAAGGCGGTAAAGCAAAATACACAGCGGGGGTGTCTCTGGCCGAGAGCCAAGAGCTCACCTCGTGTTTTAGAGACCCCCTCCTTTAAATCTGGATATTTAAACTCTTCTAAGAACTTATTTCCATGTTTCTAGGAGCTGTTTTGCATGGCCACTCCTTGGTTCCGCCTTTTTAGAGCATGCGTGTTTCTTGGCTGTGAATTAATTAGTTCTTACCAGCCTTAATTTGGGCCTGGGTCTGTAATTCCTGCAGACGGTCGGTGCTGGAGCTGGGATATCAGCAGCAGATTCTCCATATCAGGGCAGGGCCCTGCACTGGGGTTATCCTGGGCAGGCACTCAGTTCTGTCACTACAGAGACACTTTATCAACTTTTAAAGAAAACTTTATCTTTAAAACCATTTCCACACCACACACAGAGTATCCACCCTACATAGATGCGAAAACACCCCAATACTCTCATATGTATTTATAACAACCTTATATGTACAACACTCATCTGGATATTTGCAAAAAGCCAACTTTATAATATGCATTTATAACAGTGNTATCCACCCTACATAGATGCGAAAAGAAAAAAACCCAATACTCTCATATGTATTTATAACAATCCTATATGTACAACACTCATCTGGATATTTGCAAAAAGCCAACTTTATAATATGCATTTATAACAGTGTTTCAAACCCCTAGAAAGTATTTTCCCATTAGCTCTGAGGCAGACTGATAATTTGTACATAAGCTTGCTGTTTTGAGATGGAAGTTTAAAGATTCTTGCTAAAGTGCTGTGCTTTGTGACATCAGTAGTTGGGTTGGTGTGTTGGGTTTTTTTTAATGAAAGTCTTCAAGGTAATCTTCAATATTTGTCTGTTGGTTTCAGGAAAAATCTTATTGAAAGGGAAAGAGATGCTGCAAAAAGATGGGCTGAGAAATGGGGATTTTTGAAAACACCTCTTGAGGAGGTAAAATTGAATGGCTTATAATATAAGCAACACATGAAATCTGCTTGTGCACAAATTTATCTGGACACAAAATTCTGAGAGCTCAGAAGACTAGAAATGTACTGAGTGTGCTTTACTGTGCTGATATCAGAGGTAGCAACTGCACTACTTTTGAAATGGTTCAGATATTCAGTTTTCTTCTGGATAAAATGCACCAAGTGGTAATTTATATGCTGTGCATATTCTGATGTATTTCTCTTGAGAAGCATGGCTCTTAGTAGTGCTAACAAGTACTAGATGCACACTGACAGGAAAATATTTCCCCTTTGTCTCTCCATATGGTATTTTAAAATTCTAGGGGAAAAGGTTCCAGCTAATTAAATTGGCAGTGGGGGAATCTACAACAAATGAAAATATTTGGAGTGATGTCTCTTCTCAGTGATGCTGAGGTATTAGAATACAGTAGCACATGATGTTACACTTGGAATCACAGTATTTCATTGCTAAAGAACAGGATTGATGCAGCCCCAATGCAGTTTGCATGTCTTCTGAAACAAAAAAATCCAGTAATTTCCAAAGCACTGAAATAAGGAATCCTGCCTGAGGTGGAAAGAACAGGAAGTTCATATGCAACAATGAGGGGAATGGTGTGGATATATTATAGTGTATTTCAAAAGATAAAGTGACCAGTTTTAAAATATGTTTTGGTTTTAGTTGATTGGAGATGAAAAGAAAGATGCAAAGCCCAAAATACAACTTCCAGATCACCTGCAGATTCGACCTGTGACACCTGTGGAAAAATACATCAAGGTTAGAAAATTAGATTTTAAAATTGCAATACCGCAACATCTGTCTAAAGAAACCACACAAGCTCTGAAAATGAATTGTCTTACAGAGGGGTCAAAGTAAACTGCATTTGCAAGCCAAACTATGCTTTAAAAGCATTTGTTTAGGACAAGGAATTGCCCTTTTTCCCCTTTTTTCCTACCTTTATTTAAGAGTCTGCTTTTTGGCAGGGACACCACCACTGTCCTGTTCAGTACCACAAATTAATAAGAAGCCAGTTCTAATGAGCCAAGTCATAATGATTTTGTTTTATATGATTTATATGTACATTCAGAGTCTTAAAGCTGTCAAGCAGCTGGAGAGTAGAAGTGACTGTTGGTTTAATTTATGAATCTGGTGTGTCAGGATCACCAGAGAATGGGTGACTCCATGGCAGCTCAAGCAGTGACACTGGGAGAGGAACCTGCTCCCAAAAGGGGAAGCAGAATATGCTAATGAAAAGGAAGGTTAGTCCACTTAGAGAAGATTAGGGAAATAAAGGAGATTGGAAATTCTCACTTGCTGAACTAGCTTGCTTTCAAAGGATGGGGAGATAAGGTAAGGAGGTAGTAAAAGCTTTTACTGAGATTAAATTAAAATAAAAATTACGAGCTAGTGCTGAGTGTGGTGGAGAAATGAAATGGCCTCATTTCTGCCATTACTGCTGCTTGTTCTTCAGTTTTGTCCCAAACCTCCAATCTCAGTCCAGCTGTGGTTTCAGCTGAGCCTCAGCCCCGTGAGGGTGTTGGAGCATTCCCAAATCCTGCAGGTATCAGCTGCTGCACAGGCATGCACAGCCCAGTGCACACAGGAACAGTTTCCATTTCACCTCAGAACTGGGAGGAAGAGAAGGGGAGCTGTGATTTAGGTCACCCTTTACATATTCAGAGTGAAGTTTCATACATCCTTTCCAGAACTGTCTTTCTGCACATTTACCTTGTGGTAACAGTCAAATCTGTTCTCTCTAGGTTAGACTAATAAAAGCTTCTGCATGGTCCCCTCCCCCAGACCAAAAGTGGGACATGATTTCCTTCATTATCCTGCTCAGTGGGTGGCACTTTTGGCCATAAAAATTATCTTTTCTGAGGAACTGCTCCACCTAAATATCATAAACATTTTCTGATCTTGGCCAAAGAACAAAGTGAAGCTACTCTGGCAAGAGAACTGAAACATTGTTCTCTTGCTGTGTATTTCTCTGCTAAGTCCCCAGATGCTGAAATGATAGAACGTGCCCAATTGAGATGATTCAGCCAAAGTAAGCACAGCAGTCACTGAACAGAGTCTGTTGGCTTTTGTTTGCTTTCCTTTTTAGCTAGATTAGTTGCAGATTAACTTGCTGCTCACCCATCTTCTACAGCAGAAGGAAGGTAGAATGAATAAGTAGTTCTTGATGTGAAAGCCAGCTTGGTCAGTAATATCTTTGGCATTTGGATTTTAAATTATTATTCCATAGCTGCATTACTACCAAATATATTATAGCAAGGAGAAAACACTATTTCTCCTGTTTACAGTAGTTAATTAGTTTTAAAGATGATAATTGTTATCTTTGGCTTGAGCTTTTTCTATACATAATAATAATAAAAAATTTTTCATGATGTTAAGCAATTAGAGCTGTTAGTATTGAACCAAACTTTGAAAAAAAAAAATAAATTCCAACACACACTGCTAAACAACGACTTGATTGTTGGCTTTAGAACACTGCAGCACAAAAGGCAGTGTTACATGACAGAAACTTCAACCAAAACCCTTTCCCTCATGCAGTTTTCCATGTTGCTTTGGTTCTAGGTGCTGCCATCTCCTCCAGTACCCCAAACCACACAGGGCTTTATTGGCTGGAGGTCAGGTGTGCCAGCACTGGCACTGGAACACGATTACCACGTCCAGAGCAGCAAAGGAAGTGTGGATTCCATGAAGTGACCACGGGAGCCCTCTGAGTGGCATTGGGAAATAAAGAGGCACAAAGATCCATCTGCATTCTAAGGAAATACCCTGTACAGGACTGCTGGGCTGTTGGTCATTGCTGCTGTTTATGTAAAAATCCACAATCATTTTGGTAAAGCATGAACATTTTCATCCTACTTAATTGAATCCATGGTATCTGAGCTGTAAACTCTGCTTCAGAGCTTCTGCTTGTAACTTAGAAATAACAATGAATAAACTCAGGTGAAGATCACAGAGCACTAATAGGACTATAATTTAAAAATATTCATTGGAAGTTGGAATGACAGTGCAAACTTTTATAATTGTTTCTCCATGAGAATCTCTACTCATAAACTACACTGGGGTTTATGTTAGGTGTGCTTTGCAGCTATTTTTGTAGTTACACACATAAGTGAGTAAAGAAATAAAGTACACAAAGGCCACAGTGCCACAAAGTTCCTTTGAAAAATCAGTTTCAGTATCAGGGTTTTGCCATTAGTTGGTCAGTGTGCAAATGGGTCACAGAGGATTTCTGTCACTTCAGTTTTGTGTGTTCTGATATTTGCACCAGCCAGAGATGCTCAGAGCCAGCAGGTGATTGCACTGGGAGTTACTGGGTGTGTCCCTCCGTGCCCTGGAGTTCAGTCTTGCACTTCATGGTGCCCCTGAAGATCTGCCAGGATTCCTGCAGACTCCAAAGGACACTCATTGAGCTGCAGCAATCTAATTCCACAATCTAATTCCAGCTGGCCAAGGTGTTCAAACCTTGTTGTTTAAACAAAAAGAGCCTCCAAGAAACCAGCAGAGGCAGCTCCCTGTAACTCCCTGTCACTGGAAGGGGAAAGGCTTTCCTCTGTAACCTGCTGCAAGATCCCCTCAGTGTTCTGCAGCCATCAGGATCTGCTGCTTGAGTCAGCACTAGGCCCTTGGCTTTCACAGCACTGAGGCAGCAGCCAGTGTTTGTTCTTCCCTTCTTCCCAAGAAATGACTCACAATGATCAACATCCCACCTTTTTTTTATACATCCATTTCCAAATGCCCACAAAATAATAATATTTTACTTTTTTCCATATTCTTTACAAATAATGGAGAGGTGAGTCATATCCTTTGGAAAGATTACCCAAGAAGAACACATAGCAGAAGTAACTTCAGACATTTTACTTAAAACCCAGGATAAAGAATAACTTGGAATCAGACTCTGGAAAATAAAGTTAAATTGTAGTTTAGCTACCAACCATAACCTGTGAACACTGTTCTTTGGACAACCAAGATAGTTGTAAGAACACTATTTAAATTCAGTGTGCTTTCTTGTCATTGCCAGGTTTTTGTATCTCTTGCTTATTTTAATCATGTGGTATGTGGTTCTTCAGTTTAAGGTCATAAGATACTATTCTTGTCTGGTTTCTATAAACAGGTATAATAATGATTAATATGTCATTTAGTAGCAATTAAATTACATTAATTTAGGCCAAATAAAAGGGGAACTTCACTGGCTTTTAAAGAGTTAGATTAAAGAATCCAAGCTGGCACCAAATCCCCAGTAGATGTTTGTATGAAGTGAAATCCAAACCCAGATGAGCCATGGTTTGATTTTGAAAACCAAAATAAATTCTTTGTCCAGCATCTACAGTTGGACATTCCTGACTCTTATTCCAGTGTCTGAATATTAACTCTGTCCTGACAGTGAGGGTTTTGTTTGGTACATTCTGTCATTTAAGGTCCCTTTACTTCAGGAGATACTCTGATAGAGACTAATTTGGGATGTGCAAGGCATAGAATCTAAAATTTTAAGTAATTTCTTTATCATGGATCTGTCAGTTGTTATTTGTCCCATGTATTCAGGGTTTTGGTGTTATGTGGAACTATAAAGCTGACTATTTTTTCCCCCACACTTCTAACATTTTACATGAAAAAATTGTGTAGAAGTTGTGGATTTGCAGCTGCAGAGGACTGCCCAGTCATCTGCCCCAGCTGTGAATCCTAAAGGTTGTTACAGGACTGTTGTATCACCTGGTTATGTTTGAAGCCTGGCCTTTAATTTGTGGAAATTATCCTATTTATTGGAGCCACGTTGGGTACATAAATGCCACTGCACACTGAAAAATACCACACGTCTCTGAGGTCAGGACAGCGTCAGTGAACTCTGCACAGCCCAGAAAATGCTCCAAAACAAAATGAAATCAAAAGTGCAACAAAAGCTCAAACAATTTTCATTCTGTATGGAAGTGTTAGACCTGTGTTTCTGTGCAAGTCAGAGCAGAACCAGAATATGAGAACAAGATGTGTGTTTGGATGTCTTTGATGCTCCAACCAAACCATTTGGTCTTTTGCAAAGCTTCTGATGAGTGCAAAGAGCCCCAGAGCAAGTCCTTGGTTGACAGAAATTGCTCAGAAAGCTGAAGCCATCTGGCCTTTAGTGTTGTTCCCAGGTAACTTTGCTAACAGACTCCTTTTCCAGCAGAGGGCTGGCTGGTCGTTCAGAGCTGCACACACAGAAATGTCACTGGGTCTGCCAGCCAGTCCCCAGAACCAGAGCTGGAAACAGCTCAGCCCCACGTCTGCCACCAGGGATGTGTCCCTGCAGGTGCTGTCCTGGGTGTATGATGAAATCACAGCCAAGGCTTAAAGGGCAGCTGTATTTAAGTTGAAGAACAATGAAATCAAAATTCCTTTTTTTCACAAGCACTCACTTAGCAAACAACAAAACTGGGGTTCAAAAACCTGGTGTTTTGATTCACAATGTGTTCTTTTCTGTGCTGTTAGAACTGGCACAGAACTGGCACTTGCTATTTATAATTTCATTAATATCAGTTACTTTACCAGGAGCTCAGAGTCAAAAGATTGCTATTTATTTAAAATGCACTTTACAGAGAATAAAGATTTTTTATTAGATCATAGTTGCTGGTGGTTCTGAGTAGCACTACTGAGGTTGCACTCACCATACAAGAGTTGCTGTACGTTTGGAAAGAGCCAAAGTGAAAAGCAGCCACAGCCTGTGCACAGACAAGGGGTGCAGGGCCTGAAAAGGTGCTTGGAGAAAAAACCTCAGAGCTCTGTCTGGGCCATCTCTGCAGGGATGTGCTGTGACATCCCAGGGACCCTCCCTGCAGTCCTACGCCTGAGCTACAAACTCCTGCTTCCAGTTCATCCTGTTGGCTGCTCTGTCAGCCTGAGGTGACTGCAGTTCTGGGATTGCTTCCTTACAAAACAGACCATGTAGATTTTATTATTGCAGTTTTCAGAGGCTCCCCATTCACACACATCATTTCCTCCTTTAGTGAAGGATTCTTTTTGGTTCCTTCCACACTGTACAAAGTATCAAAGTGACAAACATTGATCAGAGTCACTGGCACCCAGAGCAGAAACCTCTGCTCCTCTGTGAAGCCCAGCCCAGGCCCTCCTTGCGTTTGGTTCCTGTGTGTTGGGTTTTGTTCCCCTTGGAGCAGGATAGATAAGGCCTGCTCACACACTGTGACCTGACTCCTGTGGTTTTCACATCCCATCACATTGTCATTTAGCTGACAGCATGTCAGACCATTCCACAGCACCATGCTGGAATAAATTTCACTGACTGGAAATGGATGCTGTTGTGCTGGGAAACTGATGGGCTTGGGAGCGAGCAAAGCATGGTTCCTCAGTTGTACATGGAAAAGGCTAATGGTACTGAAATAATTTTAAAACACCAATTTCATTACCTTCATGTGCCCTGTTTTAGGTGAGCTGCACTCTGTAGTTCCATATGAGATCTGACTGAAATTTGGAAGGGAAGGGTCAATACAATGTGCTTTTATCAATGGAAATGACACCCTTACACCTCATGGTCACAGGTTGTGGGTGTGGCCCAGGTGACTCTGAATTCAGCCTCTTCCCATGTTCCACCCCCCACTGCTTTATCTACTTCGCTAAAGAAGTGAAATAAACTCAAAATTCACTAAATATCGAGATAAACCTGCAGACTTCAGTGCACAAAAACAGATGCAGCCATGAAGAAATAAACAGAACAAAGAATCTTCACTCCCCAGCACCACGCTTTCAGTTTGGTGGCTCCCCTGGCAGCAAGATCCGACTTGTGGGTACCAGATCGAGATGAAATGTGGACACAACTCTTGTTAATCCAAGTTTTTACCAGCTCTAATAACAGCGTCATTTAGAGTCCCAATACAGGGCTGTAGACGTGGCCATTTTCTCTGCTTCCCTGATAAAGGGCTCTTTATTCAGTCCGTTTTCCTGACTGCTTTCCCGAAAGATCACAAACGGAGAGCAGCCCCCGCCCCTGCACGCACATTTGTGTCTCCGGCTTTCCCAGCGATGCCTGCAGGCTGCCGAGTGACACCCGGCTAATCCGAGATGCTCCAGCCTGACCCGGACCTGGCAATGCCTTCTCACTTCCCGCAGCCCCTCCTTCTCCCCCCGAAGTGAGAGACGGGCAACGCTTTTATTCCTCACCGGGGAGCAAGACGAGCCCAGCTCTACTCGTGAATCTCTGCTCGCTGACACGCGTCAGACACAACATTCTCATCCTTAGAAGCTGGAGCTAAACAAAAACAAAGCAAGAGCCCAAAAACCCCAGTGAGCTCCAGTCCCTGTCTGGAAAAAATAAGCAGCCATTATGCTCCTATTGCCAGAGCCCAGCGATGTCCTTTGTTTCAGAGAAGGCTGAGTGATTTCTCTGCTCCCATCACGTGCATTGCAGCTTCCATCTTGGCACTGCACTGGTTAATGAACGAACCCCAGGTATTCACAGCCTCCCAGGAGAAGCTGAGATCCAACTGACCGGCGGGTGAGGAGGGACAAGGTTCATGGGTTCACTTGGACATGGAGATCCTCTCCCCACCTCGTCTCCTCCCTGGCTGTGGCCACAGGCAGAGTTGGGAGCTCTCTGTGGCAGCCAAACAGCCCTCGCTGCTTAGAGCCAAGGCCTGAGCAGTCAGGCACAGCACAACAGGGACAGGGACAGGGACAGTCTGGCTCAGGGAACTCTGCTCCAGGAGATGGGCCCCGAATAGTTAAAGTAGGAAAATTCACTTTAACCTACAATTTGTGGGAGTCTTGAGCCAGGTGCCAGGTGAAGGGAACACAATAACCTGGTTCCCGAGGAGCACTGGTGATGCTTTTGTTCTCCTAGAAACTGTGTCCACAATAATTCCAGTTACTTATGTGCAAATGAGAAAAGCTCTCACCATAGATTTGACCAAACCAGGTTTTCCACTGTTTGTTTGCCCTTCTGGCTGTTTAAAGTAGGAGTTCTGAGCAAATCAGTATTTTGCTGGGATAGCCACAAGCCATGGACAGCTGGAGCCTTACCCCTTCACCTTTGGCCAGAGCTGTTTAACTTGAGAGGGAACCACCTTCATACTCAACAAATCTCAGTTAAAACGTCCTGCATGCATAGATGCAGAATTCTACACTAAAAAGACTCATGAAAGAGAAAGAATTGCCTAAACTGCTTTCCATTTTCCTTTCATTTGCACTGCTGGAGTCACTGCCAAGCCACCCCTACCTGGCAGCAGTAGCAGCCAGGCCCCAGTGCTCCCTGTGCCCCTCTCAGCTCCCTGGTCCTGCTGGGGTTAACCAGCTCTTGAGGGTTTCTGGAACACAGAAGAAACCAAATTACATAAATACTGCAATTATTTGGGATGTATTTTACATTCATTTCATGTGTGTGTTTGGCAGTGTTGCTGGACTTGTTATGAAGCTGAATAAAGCACATGCAGAGTGGTCATGGATGTGTAAAAGCATCCAAATATGAGAATGGCTCTTCAAACCTTCCTCTTTTGAAGAAGGGCTCTGTAATGATGATTTATACATTTTTACTGTGGAAAAGTAGATAAACAGGCATCATTTTCTTGTTAGCTCCTGAACAGTCCCCATAAGGGCAGATTGCAGAGTTTATCCAATACCTCAGGTTCCAAAATGTTGGTTTTTTCACCTGGCCTTGCCCAAACCCTGTGGGATAATACAATGAGACATAAAAATACAAAGACTTACAAGACCCTAGTCCCAGCTCAGGTCCTTCACATTAACAAACAAGCTTCACTTTCTTTCCTGAGGAGCACAGGAAAAATTCCCTGAAAAATTACAGCTTTATTATACATAATTCCATTTCATCAACTGCTTTTCTTTATTGTCCCTTCGAATTCTGCACACATATAGTTGTTATTTATTGCAGTACATCAATTATGCCCCAAGCACAGCTCAGAAGTACCCACACACTTCTTATGTAAGAAAATGGAAAATCAGTGAGGCCAATCAGGGATTGATTTACTCCCCTGACCCATTCTGGATTTGTAGGTGTTTGTACAGATTCAGAAACCACATCTGAATTCTGTCTGAATTCTCCCTGTGGTCATTAAAAGGGCATTAATTACCTGCATTCCATAATGTATCACACCAACTTGAAATGTTTTTTATTTCTGAAAAACAAGGCCAGATGCACAGAAGTTTTTATGCTTCTGAGAGCCTAATGATGACAACACAGTAACTCAATTTGTTGCTGGATTTTGGCAGCCTGAGAGAGGCCCAGGTCAGTGTTTGATGTGCCACATGCATTACTTTTAAACTCTGGTCATGATCCAGGACTGCAGCCCAAATTCAGACTTTGAATGATCCACCACAGGGTCCTTGTTCTCCACAAAGCTGCAGAGGGAGCTTGGGCAAGGAGATCTCATCTTTGGACTTCAAAGGTGCTGTCTGAAATGAGTCCCTGAGGATAAAGCCCTTCAGGGCAGGAGGCCAGGGCCTTACAGAAGGCAGCACGTGGGACTTGTTCCTCCTGAGCCCACTTTGTGCTGACCACTCACCCTTCCCTGCAAGAACATCTGCATGCAACAGAACTACACCAAAACTGGCAGGGTTTTCCAGCACATCTGGAACAAAATTCATCTCAAGTGAACATTCCCTCTGCAAGGTCCAGGACAGCCCAGAGTGCAGAGGCATTTGTGTCCAGGGAAGGAGGAAATGCCTGCAGGTCTCCCTTCTCCAGAGCAGAGAGATTTGAGAGGCCCCTGTAATGGGTGTTTGTTTGTCTGTGGTATCGATTTATTAATTGGTTACACACTAATCATTAATCAGCACCTGGTACAGGGGTCACACAAGGGGCCATCACCCACTGCCCTGCCAGGCCCCTCCAGAACCCACGGCTGCTGAAACACCAAACAGGCAGAAGGACTTGAATTTCAGAAAGCAAATGCCAACAGTGCTTTGCAGTCCTTGGATGAGGGCTCTCCTCCCCAGACCAGGGAGCACTCCCCTCATGTCCCTGAGGTCACAATTTGACTAAACATATGCAGAACATGCTTGGCTCATTGCACATGTGCATATCAAACCCACACTCAGCAGCAAGGGAACAGAAGCCAATACATGGTAAAATACTGAGCTGCACTTCAAAGATCAGGATGCAATTCCATGGATTCCCAGGGTGTCTTTGGCCACAACAGTCACCTCCCCTGCTTCAGCTCCCATCTGTAAAAAGCAAAATAACCATCCCTCATTTTTACTTCATCCATCTTTGCAATTTAAACTCAGAGTTCTTTGTAGTGGTGTCCCTTTCTCAAAATACATCCAGCTCCCAGTACACAATGTCCTCCCCAGAACAGCCTTATGGAAATGCAGCCAAAAAAGAAAATAAAAAGAACCATATAAAACATCCACTGATGAGATAAGACCACCAGCACAACAATGCAGGGAACAGCTGTAATCTGTGGGAGGATTCTCTCTCTTTGCCATAAATGCCATCTATTTTTCAAGACAAGCTCTTCCCTTTCACAGAACAGGGAACTCAGTATCTGCAGACAACTTCCCTTCCACCAGGATGGCTTTTAAAGGCTCACAGTGGCTTGTGACATTAATTAGAAGATGCCACATCTTAATGACAAATATTAGTACAAGTCTGCTTAATTAACATAATTTATTTCTTCACTGGATGTTTTATTCCAGATGAGCTGCTTTTCATCCATCCCTGTTTGCTGGGGAGAAATGCACCCTGACATGCAATGTTAATGTGCCCTCTGTGCTGACCTCTTCTCTCTGAACTTCTCATTCTCCCCATTCTCTGCAGTGCCCAAAATGAGCCTCAGCAGCAGCTCTTGGTCAACTCTCACACATTGGACCCCTGCCAAGGCTTTTGGGGTGTTTAGCACTGACTAAAGGTCTATTCCTATGACACACACATTTAAATTTAGCACTAAACTGGTGGGGGAAAAAAAGAGAAAAATATGTAAAATGCCACTTTCTGACAAGCAGAAAATTAGAATTCATTCCCCCTGAGAATTAAATGGACTTTTCTGCTTCCAGTCACTAACTATGACAAGGTTAACATTTTTCAGTCTAATGACTGAGGACATTAAGTGTGCATGTGAATAAGAAATAAAATTACTGGAGGGTATTAGCAAAGTGTGTGACAACAGCCCAAGCTGACAACAGAACTCCGAGTGTGCAGATTGTGGCCAACACTGATCCTTTGTGTGGAGAACCAATGGACACCAGAGCATGGAGGGCAGAGCATCCTTCTGTCCTGATCACTGGAACATCAAAATCCCAGAAGGGGGGAGCTCTCCTCCCAGGGCATCCAGCATGTCCCAGTGTCCCAGGCAGGGGCACCACGTCAGTCAGAGCCCACAAACCCCTGAGGAGACTCCAAAAAGAAAAAATCCCAAGGGCATCTCTCACTTCCCCAAGGATTCTTTCACCACTGCTGATTTAATTCTGATATGGCACAAGGATTAGGGTTGGAGATTAAGTTATTATTATTATTAAGTTATTATTTCTGACTTGCCTTAGCTCCAGTTCAGCTTTCCCTGTAGCTCCTCACTGTCTTACTCAGCTGTGGCTTCCAGACAATGAAGATTTCATGGGATGCAGCACAGAGGGCTCAAAGGGAAAGAGAAGTCTCTGTGTTATTGACATGCCCTTAATGACAGGCTTTAAGAGACTGGAAATCAATCATTAACTATTGGGAATCTTTCAGGATATGTGGAAAACTTGGGCGTTAAAAGGGAAGAGAGGGAAATGATATTTTCAAATATCTCATTTCCTCAGTGAAAAGTGTAACAATGACATTTAGAGATATAGGTCAAGTTAGAGAAAGCTCCTTTAAACAGGGACAATCAATATGGATTCTATCAGAACAATAAAAGCTGTGAGGACATTGACAGAATTCAACCCAGAGCTCTCCATTTATTGTGTCTGCCTTTGATTTGGTTTCAAAAGCTGCTTGGCCACAACTGAGAAAAATCCAAAACTTACAATTTAGGGGATAAATGAAACATTAAAAAAAATTAAAATAGACATTAGGACTAAAAAGAAGGAAAGAAAACCAGAAGAAAACAAGTACTTTGAAACCCACAGAATCTACCTCCAGATTAGCCAGCTGGAAGGAGTCACCAACATCTCTTTGCTTTCCTGTGGCTGTCAGGGCACTCATCAGTCCAAAACAAAGCAATTTTTAATTTTTCTAGTCTGAAATCAGTGTGATGAACTTTTAGGCAGCTCAGTAACAGATCATGTTTGCTGTAACATCAAAAGCTGGATGCTCCTCTCTGTGCACAATCCACCAGACACTTTGCAGCCTCTGAAAGGTTTGTGCTTCATTCCTGCACGTTTGACACCAATGGCAAGTGCTGCACCTGCCCTGCCACAAGCTCTGATCCACATTCCACACCACTCTCACTCTGATTGCTTCTGGTCCCTGGCCTCATTACCTCACACTTCCCTACAATAAACTGCATAAGCCACTTACCTGCCTGTAATCCTGATAAATCCAAATCATTTTGAATGAGTTTGTTTTGTTCCTCTGCCCCTCCAACTTCCTTGGCCTTATTTATGTCATCAGCACATTTCAGGCACTTCTGAAATTACATTCTGCTCGAGGTCACTGCACTCATTTTAATTCCACCCCCCCCAGCACATGAGTGCTTTAACTCCCTTCTGATTTATTTATACTGTTTATTATCAGAGCCCAATTCAATCAATAAAAGCTGGAATTCAAACACATGCACGTGTTTGAATTATGCACACAAACACTCATCAGGGGACAGAAGACAACTGCTCTGGTCCAGATGATTCCTCTGACATATGGCAGCTCAGAGGTGAGGGGGCTCGTGGCCATGAATTTTTATACCTTGACTCCTGCTTGACCCCAGTGCTTGTTTGGCTACTGGAAACCAAATGAATTGAAATAGCATCAGAAATTCCACAGAAGAGGCTCGGCCAAGGCTTCTCTGCATTTCTTAGCCCAACCACTAGAACCATATTTATGGGCTTTCTGAGCTGACAGTTCCTTTATGAGCTCCTGTACACACAGGAATTCCAGAAAAACACCAGCAACCCACACCAGACAGGCATGTCAAGCAAATGCTGCAAACAGAACAGTGCACAGGGAACTGGAACCTAAAGGGAAACCAAAGCACAAACCTCAATTGCAGCCTGGCTCAGGCATCAAACCAACCTAAACAGGCTGCTGGAAGCAGAGTAGGAAATTCCTAACTTTTGGCTCCCCTCTGCAAACCACCACCCTCCCCAAAGCTCACTGGTCAGCAGATCCTCAGGCACAGCTCACTGCTGGCTCCTGCTTGCCTTTGAACACCGCTGGTGGCTACAGCCCAGCAGCTCTGCAAACTCAGAGAAGGAAGGCAGAGAAGGTGTGTGGACGTGGGTTCTGCTGGAGCTGTGCTCCAGCCAGACTGCCTTTGTGTGCCCCAGCTCAGCTGCAGTGCCACTTCTCTGTCCTTTGCCACCTCCTCACTGCCCTTCCCTCTCCATCCTCTCCCTTCCATGGCTCCTTAGCAGCCATCCCTCACAAGCAATCATCCTCCCTGCTAATCACTCTCCTGAAAAAGCTGTGTCTGTTTTTCCTTACTGCTCCAAGCTCCTGTGCCACAGCAGGGCTGGTTTGCAGCACATGGAGGCTTGGCCTGAGTGCTGGGGACTAAATCACAGCCCCTCTGCCCCCCCTGGTGAATTTGCCAGGGACAAAATTCCCTCCTGAGTCATCTCTGGCCTAGAGTTACGTGAATTCCAGGAGTCTCTTTGAAAGCTTGTTTTAATATTTCACCATTTATGCACAGAGAGTATTTTGGCTTTTCTATCAATACATTTCTGCTTGGTAACTCCCAGTTTGAATGCTGATTGTGTTTTGCATAAATTAACTAAATTGCAGCCCTTCTGTTTCATTGGTACTTTTTGTCTGCTTCCATCAGGAACAATGTCAGGGAGATTGCAAGCTGACTACAATTCTCTTCCCTAAGAAAGAGGAAAACATGTGAGAGCCCAATCAGCACCAGTTTCCTGATGTCTCTTGGGCTTTATAAGCTGCATTGTACTCTGGCATTTAACAATTTCTGTTCATTTGGTTCACTTTAAAAAGGGAATGTAACAATTACCACAGTGTTCTGAGCCTCTGGTGTCTATTGATAAATATGGAACAGGTGTAACAACAGCTTCTCTTTCTTTCTCCTTAGAGATCCCCTGAGCTAAAAAGTTGTTTGTGCAATGCCAGAGCAAGGACAGCTCTCTGCTCCCAGGTTCCAGCACTCAGCTTCCACAGGGAGATGTGCAGCAGACTGCATTTCACAGGTAAGACAGGACTGACCGTGGTGTGAAGCTGCCAAGAACACAAAACTCTGCTCAGGTGCTGCCTGAGCCTGAAGGAGCCTTCCCTTGAAGCTCCAGATCCCCACAGGCAGGGGAAGGGCCAGCAACTGATGGCACATTTTAAAAACTCTTTTACTGCACAGCAGGAAGGAAGAATTCCACATTCAGCCACAGGGTTTACACCTGGGACAGGCTTCCTGAAGCAAAGAATGCACTCACATCTCACCCACGACAAAAATCAGTGACCACAAGTTGGTTTATAAAACAGTCACAGGATTTATTGAGATAAATACAAAGTTACATAGAACCTTTATTCTGACAAATGAACGACACTTCCAGAGTGTCCCCCCCTAACTGGGCTCCAAACAGCACCGGGCAGTGCCTGGCTCAGCCCACCAGGGCCACCAGTGAGGCTCACACCTGACCAGCAGCACCAACAGCCCTGGGACCACGAGTGCTGCAGCATTCCAGCAGCATCCCAGCAGTGCTGCACCAACTCCTGCCACTGCCACATCCCCTAGCTCCCAATGCTGAGAAGTGAAATCCTCACTGCTGGCAAAGTGGATGCTCTACCTGGCTTTTTAAATAGGTATTTTTGCATAATTTAAACAACCCAGAGAACTGCACATGAACACTCACTGCAGACATTTGGCTAGGACAAGACAAAGTGCAGCCTTTGGCCATGCTGAAATCATTCCAAGTTGAAAACTGAACCAAAAAGACAAACTTGCAGAGGGTCACTGTGGGTAACAGACCTGCACATTGTCTACAAAAACCCCACCCCAGAACTATCCTGGCCCCCATCAGGACATGCAGCTGTGGAGTTGGAACAGGAGGTTTTAAATGCTTGGCTGGAACTGCCTCATTCAAACCAACCTGAATTTGGGAGCCAGAGAGGTACCAAAATATTGCTGAAAAACAAACAGCTTTGTTCAGTGAACTCTTATAGCTGGTGGCTTACCCTTCACACACATCCTAGCTAAAAACTCCTACTGAACACAAACCAAACATGCTAAAATCTAGGGAAGCTTGTGTTTTCCAGGGGATTATTGCAAGTCAAGGTGAGCATTGAAGGTGATCTGACAAACAGCAACCTGGGCTGGGTTAATGTTCAAGGTATTTAATTTATATACAGGATATTTCAGACATACTTACATATACACACACTCCAAAAAATCTGATCAGTGCTGAGAAATTTCATGAACTGATAATAAAAAACCAAAGTGAAACCTTGTCAGAAAGGCCTTAGAAAATCTGAACTGTTAGAAAATATCAGTGTAATGCCAGCATTAGAAAAAGATATTAGAACTAGAAAAAATTAACTTGAGGGGTCTTTTTGTTAAGAAATTGCAATCATAAAAAGTCTGTACTGAAGAAGTATTTGTTTTAAATTATAAAAAAAATTGTAAAAAATCAAATGTAGAATGTTGCAGAGTTTACACTGTTTGCTGCAATAGCAGTGGATATTTCTGCCTGCAACTTCCAAAGAGCATTTTGTGATCTTACAAGAAAACAATTTGTTACAAATACTGTACATAGTATAATACATGACTGGTTAACTCATACAAAAGTGAGCCCTCCCAAAAGACAGAACCCAGCTGAGAACCCTACTCACTGTGCTGCAGACAAGCCACAAACAAAACCAAAACAGGTGAAAACCTCCCCCCATGTGAACTTCCTATGGACCATGAAATAAGGGCAAGTATTGACACAGCTCTGCTGAGGAGAGGACTCTGCTGTCAGAAAGAAAGGAGCTGTTATCACATGAAACCACTTCTTCTGTATTTAGGCATTAGTTTTTAAGCAGGACAAAGTTTCAATCCATAATAAAAAAAAAAAAAAAAGAAGAAATCTTTTTTTTTTTTTCCAGGACCCACATTATTGCAGATTTGGGATCCAAGAGAAGACAGGGCCCAGCAGAAGTATAAGCTTTATAATTTTTCTGAGGCTGCTCAGTTTGACACAACTCTGCTCTTTCTTCCAAGCCTGTTCCCACAGACAGGAGAAATCCCACTTCACCTTTGCTGTCTCATTGGTGTTTGGCCCAGACCCTGCCCTACAGCCCACAGAGGCTGCAGAGCAAACTGTGGCACCACCTTTCCCCAGAGCAGCTCTGAATTTCGAGCTCCTCTGTTTCTCAGAAGAGGTGTTTGGGGTTTAGCACTGGGCAGGTGAAAAGGGGTTTGTTCAAGGTGCAGGTAAAACAAAGCCTCCCACCTGTAACTCTGGAACACCTCATACAGCTCCAGCTCCTGACTCAAGTGACCTTTGCTGGGGCACAACAAGGAATTTTCCACTTAAACCTCCACTCTACCTGCTCCTGGCAGAGGCAGCAGCAACAAAGCCTGACCTGTGAACACCTGCAGGGGCAGTCAGGAGTGCTGCTGTCATGACCTGCTAACACTGTAAGGGCAAAGCTCAGAAGGAACAGATTAATAGAAACCTCACAATATATAAAGACTCTTGAGCCCTCTGTGCTTTGAAAAATATCACACATAAAAATGATCCATGCTTCATTCTAGTAGTGTAACTTCTTCAAAAAATGAATTTTCGAGCTTTTCCCACTGATACAGAATTAAGTTCTAAATATTTTTTGTTATAGTTTAAAACTATTCACATATATACACTTTTTTCCAAAGAAACACAATAGGAGGAACAGTACAAAGATTATAATAAAAGTGAGGAAAGAACAACTTGAGGAAAGTTTGCTATAATCAGGTTTTAAGATTTAGCAACATTTTTAAGCTTATAGCAAACTTGTACTAACGGAAATATTTTGGTAAAGACAATGAAATGTAAATTCCAATTCTGCTGAAACACTGAGTGTAGTGTAAGACTTCACAGACAACACTGGAGTGCAGGTGAGGTCAGAGTAATCACCTCCATTTACAAAGGGAAAACCAAAAGGAAGGAATTACTCACAGGAACCAAACACACATTGTAGATGAAACAAGGTCATGAAATGAAGATTGTAACATTTCTCAACACCCCCTCTCCTGCTCAGATAGGTAACTAAACCCACCTTATCTGTCCTCATTACTCACACTAACAGAAACAAGGTGAAAAACCATCCTGCTGTTCAGCCTTCACTGCAGAACAACCCCTTAGTTTGGTTTTTCAATGGTGATGTTGTTCATGTTATCCTGTTTTAGTTTTATGGTGGCAAAGAAAGACACATCTTGATCTCTGTCAGATTGCAGGGCTAGAATGGTCTCTTCTGCAGCTTCTAGATGAGGATTGCCAACACTTTTAAAATAAGCTGGAAAAAGGAGAGAAAAAAGGCAATTTTAATCAAACCCAAAGGAATAAACCCTAGGGCATAAGTAGTGCAGAAATACAGAGAATGCCAAAACCACATGGGGCAGCTTATCCAGCCTACAGCCTCCTTTCAGAAACTACAGGAAATGAGGGAAGCTGACAGAGAAAGAGAAATATGCTGCTTCTGACTCATCTTATCAGGTACTGAAATACTCCTAAGATATTGCTGAGCCCTAAACAGGAATGTATCGATGAGCAACAAGAAGCTCAGGAAGCTGCTACAGTACAATGCACTCCAAACCCTCCCCATACTTTATTCTGAAGAACAGAGAGGAGATCTCTGTGCCTGCTCCGCGGAGCAAC
The DNA here is from genome assembly GCA_013397295.1 of Polioptila caerulea. Lineage (NCBI taxonomy): Eukaryota > Metazoa > Chordata > Aves > Passeriformes > Certhiidae > Polioptila > Polioptila caerulea. Next base: position 608,261 of record VYXF01011899.1, read on the forward strand.
CGGCGGGCAGCACAAACGGCCCCGGGGCTGCAGCAGAACCCCGGAGAGCGCCGGCAGGGAGCCGAGGGCGGAGCGCGGGCCCGCAGCGCCCCCGTGTGGGGCGGCGCGGCACCGGCAGCACCGGCCGGGCGGGGAGGAGGAGCACTCGCGCACGGACGGACGGACAGACCGGCGCGCATACAGACGGACGGACAGGTGGGCGCGCGCACAGACAGATGGACAGACCGACGGACCGGCGCAGACCCCCTTGACTGCTCTCCAATCTGCACTGAAGCCCCAGACCACAGCCCGTGCTGCCGTTTCACGGCCCGGCACCGAGCGAGCTGTGCTGGGCCATGCTCGGGGCCATGCTCAGGGCCATGCTCAGGGCCAGCCTGCCCGAGCTGTTCCCGAGGCCATCAGGGAGCTCACCCTTCTCCAGCAGGGTCTGCCTGAGAGCCTTGGCGAGCAGGACCCGGACGTTTGGCACAGGATCTGACGCGAGGCTTAGAAGGCTGGGGAGTAAGTGTTCAACAAACTGGTCCACAGGCATGCACTCCTCTTCTACTACAGCCTGTGAGACAAACACACCACAGAGAAAGCAAGGTTTATGTTAAAAATACACCATTTGCCATTCATTTCTTTCCACCTTGTCCTTAATTTGGCCTGTTAAAAAAAGCTCTGAACAAGAACACCCCACCCTGTGTCTCACCATTTTGAATTTCAGCCAAAGATGGGCCAGGAAGGGCAGATGAATTTCTTTCAAGAATGTTTTAGGAAATGCTGCTCTCTTGCATGTCATCACCCTTTTCCCTTTAAACATGCAACCCTTGCTCCTCACTGCTACCCAAGGAAGCATTTTTGGCTTGGAGGGGGTGAGTGGTGGCAATAAAGAGGGAAATTGTTCCTGGCACCCAGCACCAGTTGGTGGTGTGAAGAGCTCTGGTGACACTTTAGCCTAGCATGGCCAAGGATTAAACAAAAGTATCTCTGTTTGGGACTTAATTCTTGGCTTTGCCACTGGGATACCAGCTAGTCCCAGGATCAGCTGTGGCAGCTGAAGCACGGACCCTGACAGGGACACAGCCTGGGGTGGGACAGCCAGATGCCAGCACTGAGACCACACTGACTCTGACCAAACCAAAAACGACCAAAAAAAATTGTGAGTCCACATTTCAGTTTTTCCCACACTGCTGCAGAGCCCCAGATTTAATGGACACACAGAAAGAGAGAGAGGACACTCCAACCTGACAAATGAAGGCAAAGGCTTGTCTCCCAACCCACTTGGAGCAGTGGCGAAAGCGCACTACGAGCTCATTGATGAAATTTAATCCCAGGGCACTGGCACTGTTTGCATAGAACTTCTGAAGGATTGCTACAACCTGTGAGCCAAAGGAATGGGAAAAGGAAGGGATCAAAAAGAAGAAATGAAACTTCAGCTGCAGCTCTTAGACTTAAAAAGACATCATTTCATTTGAATTCTACATTGTATTCTATGTAGTCAGCTGTGCTTGTAGGCTTCACAACAAATTAAATCAGCTTTGAGGAAAGATCAGTGGTTGGTTGTTCTGTGTTTTGTTGTGTTTTTTTTTTTTCCCCAGAACTGGGGGAAGGTTTTCCAAATCACATATTCTGGCTTTCATTCACTTCAAAGGATTTCTCATTCATATACAACCACAGAGAAGATTTTCGCTATCTGTGGCAGTCTGACAGCTGAAAATATTTTATAAACTTTCCATTTCACTTTTTTCCATATTGATTCCTGTGTTTATTAAAACATCCCTATTCACCCTACTTGTCTGAAAAACCAGTGATCTCAGGCACCCTCTCCAGGGCCATTTTCCTGCTCTCCTGCCAAGTGAACTAAATCCCCTACCAGTTTGAAGGAGATCCACCGAACTTCTGAAACTTTATCGGAGCACAGAGTTAGTGCAATGTGCCTTAAGTAGTCATAGACATCATTGGGATTGTAGAGCTCCAGGATGAGGATCAGCTGCCTGGAACACAAAGGAAACATGAACTGCACCAGTGCAGCACCAGCCTGCTGCCATTCACCAGCTCTTACACGTGGGGAAGGAGCACAAAGCACCAGGGTTACTACAGAGCCCTTGAGCAGTTTGTTCTTCTCTTCACTTGTTAGAGGCTTTAATCCATCAGGGAGGCCAAAAGAAACTGTGATCCAAACTACATGCTCCAATGTACCAACATTATCCAAAAGAATATTCAAAAGCTACAAACAGAAGCATGAGAAGCTTTTTTCAGCTTCCAACCAATACCCTGCACATTCTTGCAAAGCAAAAGCTGAATATTTACCTCAGTGTAGAAATCTACATCTCAGAGAGAATTTTCTAGGTCAGAACCACACAGAACTCACTCGAGCCACAGAACCAGCAGGCACACAGAACCCAGGCAGCAGCAGCTCCCCACCAGGGCTCAGGGAGCTCTGTGTAACTTCTGTACCACTGTGAGTTTGTTGTGCCAAGCTAGAAAGGGAGAGCAAGTTCCCAACAGCCCAAACACAGAACACAGCGAACACAAAGGTCAGGCTTTATCTGCAAACTATGGCCACAGTGGTGCTTCAAATATCAACAGGGCTTGTGGAAAAAGAACTGTGGGATGCTAATCTTTGTAATACACCCAGTAGTATAGAAGTACTGAAAAAAATAAACTTATTTTTTAAGAACTGTTTTTTCTTTCCTACACATTAAAAAAATTACTTTTTACATGTGTTTCACTAATTTTTGCTAGGAAGTCTTGAACTAATAAATTCTCACTGAATAGTACCTATCACATTGTCATGTCTCATCAGCTGCAAGTGAACCAGATCTCACTTTTAGTAAAATCACAAGCATTTAAGTTTTAGTCACACATTACAACACAACTTGTGAAAAATACAAAACCCAAAAACCCAAACACCCTCAACTCCCCCAAACAACCCTAACAAGTAGTGGCTTCTTCCTTCCTAAAGAATGGTTGTAAACTTTTAGCTTCTGATCAAGGTGTGCTAACTTCTGACTGTAATTACTTATTTCCAAGTTAGTGATACAGGTTAAAAATCAGAAGTTAACAAAATTACATACTCTGCCAGCTCGTAACGAAACCTCCAGTTCCTGCTGTTATCAGTCACCACAAATTCTTGCAGCTGGTAAAGATACTCTCGCCTTTTGTCTGCATGAAGTAGCTAAAGGAAAAACATTACTGGTATAAAACTGATAAAACTTCAAACTTGCAGTTCTCTGGTGTGTCACTATTCACACCTAAGTGCATTTTCCTACTTGGAAGCAAGTGACCAATGACAAGGTGCTTCCTAAAAACCGTGCACACTCAGCTGAGTGCCTGGGCACACACAAGTGACACCCAAAGTACAAGAAGTCATCCCTTTAGCAACACCCAAAGCACCATCCCTGGGCATGAGAGTGAGTAACCAAAAGCTGAGGATGTGTGTATTCCACAGCAGCCCACTAGATCTGCTCTCTTCTCTCCCAGCTCCAAACACAAATTGCTACTGGGTGAACTCTCCCAGTTTACAAGCCAGCAGTACAACCACATTTACAAAGGGTTTGCAGCTTGGTGTTTTGTTGGGATGTGAGAGAAAAGAGAAGTGAGGCACATTAAAAGAAGGAATAGAGGCACACACACAAAATGGTAGCATTACAAAAAACTAAACATTAATTAGACACTGAGACATGCACTTCTCATTCAAAAAACTCTTCATATAATGGAGTCAGAAAAAAAATTACGTTGAGAAGTGTATTACATTTCCCTACCTTCAGGAAGTCATACAGATGTTTGAGGACACCAATACGAACTTCATCCAGGTCCTTCAAGAAGCCATTGAAAATTGGCACCAGGTCAGCAGCTGTTAACTGATCCCCCAGGATCACAGCCAGCTCGTGGATGGAGAAGGCCAGAGTGCGCCGCACCTTCCACTGCAAACAGCCAGCAAGGGAACCACGTGAGGCACCAGGAAAACATCAACAAGCTCCTGAACCAGCCCTGGGTGAGGACTGAGACAGCAGGACAAACAGGGCTAGTGGAAAGTGTTAATCATATTTACAAAGTCTGATTTAAATCTGGAATTCTGTATTTTTAGTGCGTGTTTATTCCTCTATATGAAATTGTGTGATCTTATAACTACAGTACAAATTGAAGAAAAATCCTCCTCCTCAAAATTCTGACTTTTTGTAACAAAACTTTCTTTTCTTACCTGTACATCTGAAGCCAGTGTCTCATAGGTGTCCTTGAGGCAGTGCCAGTTCTGCCTGCCCAGAGTCAGGGCCACCCCAGGCAGGCTGTAGGCACAGTGCTTGGCAATCTCAGTGTCGACAGTCTGGGCCCGAGCAGGGTCAGTCATGGACAGGTACTCGGCCAGTAAGGGCTGAGGGATGATGTCCTGCAGACAGACACACTTCAGTTTAGAGCAGAAAGGACAGACAGCTGCTGTGCTACAGTTCTACCAAGCAGCCAGCACCAAAACACAAGAGACAAGACACCCCTTGTGTGTGTTACCCTCACCAAGGGTACCTGACTGCAATGGTTTCTGTGCCCTCATGAGCCAGCAATGAACAGTCACTATGGCTTTAGCAGCACCTTGCATCAATCAAGCTGAAAGTTCCTTCTTGGCTGATGCCAAACAGCAAATCAGTGACAGAGCAGGACAGTCAGTGCCTACCTTGGTTGCACAGGTTGCCTCTAAGGCACCATAAAAGCAAGAAAAAGAATGTTTCTAATTTTCTCATTTAAAACAACATTCTCCTTGAATTCTGGAGCATTCCTTCACATTCTGCAACTGATCCATTGCAGAAGGGATCACTGCATTAAGGGTGAGATGAACTGTATACAGTACTCCACTAAATCTCTTAGATGCCATTGTAATCACCTGTAATTTTGATTTGTCATCTTCAAGTGGTGGATTATTTTCTTGATCTTTCCTCAAAAATACCCTGGTTCCTCTGTGTTGTTCCTCTGAGTCCTGTAAAAGGAGGTACCAGGTAGTGAAATGAAGGAGACTTGGTGCTCTTTGGTGCAGAACAATGGAGCTCAGATTCAGGAGAGCCCTGCACAGGCAGAGCCTTGTTCAGTGAGTTTATGCAAGTACAAAAAGACAACAGTTGCACACTGAGGCAAACAGAGACTGTAGCAGCAACAAGGGCAGCAGTAGTTAAGATTTTCTTCTAAAGCAATCTAACATCACAATCCCAACATTCATACACATTTTGGATGGTTACTTTTAAATAGCTTTTATTCTCAAAATCAACTTAAATTATATACAACAGAATTTCATCAGAAAAAAACCCTACAAGACTACTGCAGAACTTTAACCCTGGGTCACCTTAATGGTTTTTCTTTTTTTGATTAGAGTCATTAGACTATGATAGCTGTGGTCTAGTAATGTCCAAAGGCTTTGGATCAGAAGAGGGTCAGTTATGCCAGGGACTACACACCCCCACACAGCTCTGACTTGGAGCACAACGTGTACTTACTGTGCTTTTCAGCACACTGCTGCTTGACTGGTCACTGATGTCATCCTGGGGGGCAGGGGATGAAAGAGTGTCCCCCTGCACCTGGCTGCAGGCAGCATCTGAAACAGCTGTTTCATCCAAAATCATTTTGTTCTGAGGATTGTCACCACTTTCTTCCATTTTTTTGGTCTCACAGACACCAACAGAATCAAACTGAGCAGCTCTGAGAGCAGCAGATAACACTTGGACCTGAGCTGTAGAAAGCAAAAGATGGTTCTTTAACCTCCTTCCTGCATTTAAAGGCATTAAAGCTGTAATTAATTGATCTGAAAAGATAAAAGGTAGCCCAGTATGAGCTGCACAGAAATGCTGTATTAGCAAACATTTGCCCCTGGAAAAGAAAAGCCTTGTACTGCAGAGCACCCAAGAGACTTGGTGAAACAAGAAACTGAGCTGACTGTGGGTGACAAGAGGGATTTGGTCCATGAAACACAGATCCCACTATCAGGCCAATAACCTTCCAATGCTTTCAACAAAGGGCCTGTTGCAGGTGGTTAAGGAGAGAGAACTTGAAATTAGGGCCATTCTCAGTCAGGCAGTATTAGATGAATTCAGCTTGTAACACTGTCAAAACCCACAGCACCTACAATACTCCATACTTGTTAAATGCTAGTATGCATATAGTATATACATACTAATATGTATATATTAACAATACTAGTATTGTTAATACTCCATACTCTCTTCAACAAGCTGTTTTCTCTTTTGTAGTTAGATCAATTTCTTTTTCATGCAAACAGAAGCCAGGAACATTTCCCCAGATGCTCTAGAAATAACTCAGGTCTGATGAAAAAAGCTGCTGTATACCCTTCTGCTATAATCTAATACTCAAGGTAAGTTCATCACCCTATGAATACCAAGCCAATTAAAATGCAGTCATGTGTTTTGTAAAGGCCAGAAAATCTGCTCAGAGAAAACACAATTTTACTGTCACAGAGTCTCACCTTGAACATCTGGATCATCTATGTGCTCCTGTAAGCTTTCTAGAACCTTTTTTATTTCACTGCTAGCAACACAGTTATTGCAGGGCACAGAGCAGGCATCCTCGTGCTTCTCAGCCTTGCACTGCAGCAGCTCCAGGTCCCGGCTGATGTCGGGCAGAGGAGGGCGCCAGTACAGGAACGTGTTGAACACGTCCTCGGCAGGCGGCGGCGCCGAGCTCGGCCCCGGGCAGCCGCTCTCCCTCCTGCCTTCAGGGGCACCAGCAGCTTTGTCACCCTGACACAAGCGAGACACATCTCCAGGGATGGCACAACAATCCGAACTTGATTCCTGTAGATTTTTATTTAGGTCCTCAGAGAGCTTTGTATGAACTTCTGCTGAAGGCTCAGTCGCTGATTCCGGTTTGATTTCCATCGGTTGTTCTGAGCTGGAAACAAAGTTATTGGAAGTTAAAATTTAAGTACTCTGTAACAAGAGCTTTTCAGTGAAATGCTTCATAAAAGACAACAGCAACAAGAGCTGTTTTCTCTCCAGGAAAACAAAATTTGTTTTATCACTATGCTTTACTTCACCAGTTTTCCCTTTGCCCTCCTGTGAAACCAAAGTGCATTTTCCAATAATGTGGTTACACTCAAATGTGTGATCCCACTCTTCAGACCTTTTCTGGAACTGCAGTCTCAAATTGAGTTTTTTAGCCTTGATGAGCAACAAACCCCCCTTTTTCTTAACCCTCTCCACTACATCACACCTTTCCCAGGATTTACCTGGACAATGCAGCATTATCACTGGAAGACATCCCTGTGCTATTGTTGCTTGGCTGACAGGGATTGGAATTCACATCTTGTGCTGCTGGTCGGATACTCAGTGTCCCATCTTCTCGAATGTAAAGACCAGCACTGGAAGGGTTTGCAAAGGTAGAAATAAATGGGCCAAGAGACTGAAAAGCAGCTTGACGGACCTGTGGTGGTGTAAGAGCAACAGTCAGGCTTCATGCAACTCTCACAGAGTTGAAAAATTTAAATTTGGTGCAACTTTCAGTAAGAACCAATTGGTTCTTAATACAACACCTTCATTGAATACCAAACATAACCAGTTAGCAAATAAGTGCCACTTAAGCAAAGGGTGGTACACCTCAGCATGTATCTCAATCATTGTACAGAAATCTTTTGGGAGTTATAAATTTGAAAGACATCTGTTTGCTTCAACTCATTTAACACAAGCAACCTTTCCTCAGAATAGTATTTACACTTATCAACTGTAGAGAGAGAGGAAACATCAGACCCCATCTCATCAGAGGAGATGAGTTTTTAGCACACTAAGCTCTGATCTCAGCAAAGGCACTTGAGAGCACTACTAAAGTCACCCATGATTAGTTGGGGACGTGCCTGGGAGGATGCAGGGACTGCAGAGGGAGTTACTCACCCATCTGCAGGTGTCACTGATCAGGCTGATGAACAGTGGGGACAGTTGGCTCCGGCGAACCTCCGGGGACGTGGTGTAAGACACTGCCATGAAGCATTCAGCACAAGCCTTCCTCATTCCCCACACACTGTCAGAACACAGCTCAAAGAACTTGGGAATCTGCCAAAAAGCAGCCAATCCAAAACTAATGAAAGACTAAACAAAGACTGCAGCAATATCAAAGTATTTGTTTGAAAACTGGAGACAACGACAACTCAAGAAAGAATAAAATAAGTAAAGAACAGAAGAAACAAGGACAGGTTAAATGCATACACTAGTTAAAGGAATTGGAAAAAACCCATCTGTCTCTCACTTACTCCATTAGGAATATGTGTACAATTATTTGCAATAAGAAGAAATAATAGAAAGAATTATTAATGGCCTATTTTCCCTGAAATCATAATTGAATTGATGATCATCTAGTTCAGGGAAAAATAAAAGTGGTAATCTCAAAGTGTAAATATATATATATAAACACATGTACATATATCAAACATCTCTATATATATACCTGCTGTCAATTATATTTTTAAACATGTTTTGCAAAGCAAGAACTTTGCATTTCTCTTAATTCCTGGTTTTGCTGTGTAATTGCAACCAAGACCTTAGCCAAATCAATTAAAAAATGTATGCACACTGATAAATTTCTAGAGAAGACAATAAAGGAACTCATTATTAAACTTTCTGAACTGAGAAATACAAGCCTTGCAAATTGATTTTGTTTTTACATACCAGCAGCCTTTCAGTGGCTTCTTGCCCAACTGCATTACAAATGTCACCAAAATTAGCTGCACAAATCTAAGAAATAAAAAGTCATTAATAACACTGTGTCTCTTTCAAGGGCATTAGTTTGATTATCAACTCCACCATGAATTATTTATCCCATCAAACAACTGCACATGTTTTGACTCTTCCAATTTCAGCCCTGGAACTGCATCATGTAACATGAACTTATCCAAACAAAGGCTCATTGGAGCAAGTGTCCATCCACCACATGCCTCTGGGATCAATAGCAATAGAGGTTTCTGCATGAGGAGCATCATCTGCTCCAGCACCCACCAGAAGGGACAATAAGCCCACATGAAAGTTTAAATCACTGGGAGCAGCAGCTGGTAAACTCAAAGCAGGCCAGAACATGACACCAGGGTCAGGACTTAGGTGTACTGACAGTGCTACCCTGGCTCAAGGTGGCTTAAGTGCTTTGCTGAAGCAAAGTTTAATCAAGGTTTCAAGTTCGTGCCATTTACAGGCCATTACAGAGGCTCTAATTAAGGCAAAAGGGACAGCCCCTCATGCTGGAAAAAGATGTTGGCAAAAATCTGAAATAATTTAAGATGGAGCTGTGTTAATCCACATTTTAGCCACTCTCTGTGCTTCTTCAGAAGGCAATAAAAGCAGCTCAAATTCCAGCAAGTGCAGCTTATGCTGCAGACCAAGCTGAAGCTTGGCATGACCCTTAAGTCTACTCAAATATTTTAATTCTTCTTTTGGTACAAGTTTCCTTTGTACTCAAACATGAATTAAAGCAAGTCTTACACTTTGGGGATTTCTCCTTTCAATAATAATAGATTTTTTTTTAAAAGAAAAGATGTCTCAAATATCTATTAATTTTGAATTTTGAAATAATGTGCTAGAAATTATAAAAGTTGCTTCCATCCTATAACCAAGCACAGCAACTTAAAAAAAAGGTTGTGCAAAGCTATTAAATGTGCAAGACCAGTGTAACTGCTGGACCCAACCTGCTGGCCAAAGTCCATTATCTGTTTCTTTACTGAACCACAGACACCAGATCCGTGTCAATAAATCAAAACTTCTCTTCTAGGTGCTTTGAAAGTTCACCAGCTGAAGTTATGACTAAATGATGCAGGAAGGCATTTGAAGAGCAATGTACAAATGTATTTGTAGGTGGTTTAGGGCTGGACACACACCAACCTTTCGGACTTGAAACAATTTCCCATCACTGCAGAGCTCACAGAAACGAGGGAGCAGCATGTGCTCAACTGTTGTTCTGCTCAGCATAGAAGCCATTTTACAGATTATCTGAAAATCAGCAAAGGAATATGTGTAAGGAGAAGGACATTATAAAGCTTGTAAGCACAGCCAAATATTCCTCCTAAAAATTACCTCAGAGAGCAAGACAGTGATTACAATGAAATAGATGAAACTGCTACACATTGTTTGTATTTCCATGTACCTGCTTTATGTAAAGCACAAAACCAGCTTTACTTTCAATCATTCTATGCCAGAACATAACATTTTTGCATTTAATTTCTTGTCTTTTTGATCTGGGTAAATAGGCTTCTATTAATAGATTGGTTTTCAAGGTGTTTGCAATGTGGCAAACACTGGCATTTTGCATGGAGAAGACAAAAGTGCCATTGCACTAAGGACCTTATAAAAACCACCCTCTTTAGGCATATAAGAAATACCCCAAGCTCCAGCATGCAAGGAAGACATTGGGCTTTAACAGTTCAGATACTTACCCACCTGCACAGTCTCAGCTCTGTAGGCTCAGATACCACAATAAAATAGGAGTTTGCCATACAACAGGAGGCAAAAAAAGGGAGTGCAAGAAAAATGAGTTATTTATGTGAGCCAATGCACACTTGACAGGAATGATGCCCAAGAATCTTAGGAGTTAACAGTGTTTAATTGAAGGAAGTCAGTAAAGTGCTCATTAATTCAGCTTTCTCTGAGGAACCATCCATTTCCACTAGCAACACAAACCATGTTTCTGCTGTGAAAATCATGTGCTTTGGTTTGTGTGTTTCCTTTCAGCTCCCACTTTCTGGGAGAAGTTGCTGTAACTCTTGTATTTGCAAGAGGAGAAAGCAAGGGGCTCCCATGCACCAGGGGTTTAATGCTTACACAAACATCATCAGATTACAGTCCTCATCTTTCTGGTTTTATTTTTCAAAAAATATTGAAGCTTTCTACCTTCACGAAAAATAAGTTTGATTCCTTTCTAGGAATAAATGCTTGCCTTTGTAATAGAGTGCTAAAAAAGAACTAAGGAAGAAACCATTCAAGGACTTTCCTACAAATTTTCAAACTCCTGAAAGGCATCTGGTGCTCAGATGTCATCCTGGAAAATTGCCTAAGCAATTCCCAACTCCCAAACAAGGAAGAGGAAAATCTAGCTGGTAAAATATTCTGCAGGTCAAGTGTCAGATATCCATGCTGAAATGTAATTACACACCAGCACTTTTCTGTGGAGTCAACTGATTTCTTGAAAGTCACCAGGCAATATTTTTTTCTAAACACTTCAGAACTGAGATCAGGTCATATTTCTACAACATTACTGTGAAACCTGGTAAAGCAAATGTAAAGAACACTCTGGGGAATGTAACAATCTTAACAAGAATTTTTAAAGAGGCTGCCAAGGACCAATTGTATTTTGAAGCTATTCAGCTACTATTTGGACATAATTTAGCATCCTGAAATATAAAGATGGTCTCTTTTTAAATCTGATCTTTTCAAAAATTCAGAATAAAAAATAAAGACTTGTTTTGTTAAAGTAAAAATCCAAGTATCTTCAGGAATAAATACAAAAAGTTTGATTGCTTACTTTATTTAATGTCAGCACTATTCCTGGACCTGATCTTTATCACCACTACAAATGAATGTTATCAACTTACATTGACAGCTTCCACCTTGTACTCATCATCACTGTCAGGAGCAGAGAGGTCCAGCAGAATTGGACACACCTTGCTTTCAATGTCACTCTGAGCCACAAGGTCTTGTTCCAGCAGTATCAGCAGCGCTTCCTGGCCTGCCTTTCTGACCTACCAACACACACAGAACCAGTTTGTCACTAGAAAAACAACTACACAACAAAGAACCACAAAACCCTCTGTCCTTTGAATGGACACACAGGTACAAACTCAAAAAAACAAACCCAGAAAAAAAAGTCTTTGTTTTATTATCATAAGGAATTAGTAATAAATACTAAAGTTTAATATAATCTTTAGATGACATTTCATCATTTTCTGAAAATAAGACAAAAGATGAAGCAGAAGACAGGATTTGCAAGTCATGACTCCTGTAACAGATTCTGTCTATGTGCTGCCAGGCAAATCCTGAAGTCTCCCATTATCTGCCAAGAGAAGTATTAAAAACAAAAACATAGGGGAAAATAAAACCCCAAAAAACCCCAGAACTCCCCAGAACAATGTGCTGAAACCAACAAACACAGAGCACTACATAAAAGCCAGCTATCAACCAACGTGGAATTTCCTCTTATCTCTTTCTCATGCCTTAAATTCACTGAACCCCACAGAATTTTCCAAGGATTCAACTCCTGTTGTCTGTTTTTCCTACCTGATTGTTAACATCTGTGAGGTACCTCACTACTATGGGCATAAGGTATTCAAAAAATGCTGCTGGGAATTTTGGTCGACTTTCTTGTAGAAAAATGGCAATAGGAGGGATCTGTTCCATCAGCTCTGTGCGAACAGTTGGCTCTGGAAAAAAAAGTCAAATTCCATTAGTAAGTATGAGATGAAGATCTTAAGGAAAAAAGTGGCATTTTTCTTTATGTTTTCACAACAGAGGAAAATGAAAATAACCAAAATATAGAAATAGCATCACTGAGATTGCCTGTTCTTAAAGGAAAGCTGAATAAAACAGAATAGCCTTACATACATCATCACATTTCAGAGACTTGAGATCAGTTTCCAAATCAATCCTACAGAATGAGAGCACAAGCTGGAAAATCCCATCACCATGAATGTTTGCACATTCCACACTAAAACACAATTGCTCTGTGCCACTTACACCAGACATAACAAATCAAATTTAACAAATTTCTTGAAAAATGTTGCTTCAGACCCTACACTAAGAATAGGTCTTTCACCTAACATTTACCATACAGAACATTTCAAAATCAGAGATAAAAATGAATCTGTTTTCATGGACAGATCTTCCTGCTAGATGATTCAGCTTCCTTAGTTCATTCACTGCCTTCTCAAAATCGGAAGTCAGTACTTCCTATGTTGCAATTTATGTAAAATAACTTACACAAATTAAAAAACAAACAAAAGCAAATTTTCAAACCTGCATCTTCAGAGAGCCTGACCACTATTTCCATTACAGTCAGAAAATCTTCTTCATTGTTACTGAAATCTCGGAAGACATCCAGAAGACCCCTGGCAATAATTTGCCTGTGGAGTGAACATAAAATAATTGCCTTAATATCCAGCCAAATGACACTTAAATGGGATGCAAGGGGAACTTATCAAATGTAAATGGCACCATAAAACAGATCAAGCTCTTCTCTGAAAATTCTGCATACCAACAAAACAAAGATGGAATCCAGAGAACTTTTTTCGATAACCAAGAATGCAAATCTCTTTTCATGGAAGTGTTTTACAAGTTATTCAAACAGAAATAACATCAGCCATGTATTTGGGAGAATAATGAAAGACACAGCAACATCTTCACATCCACAGTGCACTCAGACTCAGGCACCACCAAGTGTGCCTGCTGTGCCCTTACCTGTTAAACACATTATCACTGAAGGCATATTTCTCCAGCCGAGCCAGTGGAGTTAAGTTATCCTGGCCAGGAATATCCAAGAATGCTGTTATCCTCATGCTGTCACAGTCTGGCCCATAATCTTCAAAGCCAACTTGAAAGACATGAAAAGTAACCCAAAAAAAAAAAAAAAAAATCCAAGAGTCAGCAAGAAATGTTACAATGTAAAATACAAGAAACCAGTAACTGTTTATTTAAAAGAAAAATAGTAATTGCACACCACTGGAAACAGCTTTTAAGAAATTGTAATTAAATTGTATCTAATGAAGTTCAGTACAACACTTGCATACAGACTTGTAAGTTCAGGCTTTAAAATGTAATTCAACTGTCAAAGTCCTTGGCTTTAAACACACTTTGCCCTTTCAGGGGAGGATCCACATGCACTGAGTCAAGAGGGCTCAGCTGGCACAACTGCACATCACAACCCAACCCACACATCCAAAAGGAAAGTAAATCCCATTAGGAGAAACTGATTTGGACAATCATAGCAAATTTCAAACTGTATTGCTCTAAACCAGCACATTCTCAGGTCTGTTCCAAAGCTCCTGAGGTACATTTCTCTCACTGTAGTTACTGGGTCCCACCTACCCAAATCAAACAGGAAACTTTGGGGAAAACTTCAGCTTCACAGTACTTGGGAACATGCTGGGAGCCTCCTACTGCACCTCTCAACTATGGATTGTCTGTGTGGACCCACTCTCCCCTGAATCTTTTCTGTATTTTCAGATTTTTACCCAAATATTACCACATCAGCTGTTACAGTGGCCTTGGCAAGTCCAGCAGTCACCATTACAGACCACAGGCAGGAGGTAGGACTGTGAAAAGGAAAGGGATTGGCAGAACTTTGTGGCCAGACTTATTTTAATCCTTCACCCTTACAACCAAGTGAAATAATGAGCCTACAACACAAATCTTTCACATAACTGCTCTTATTTAAGCACTGGATACAGGAGCTCCACAGAAAGAGTTGCACTGGAGTAGTTAATGGTGCTGCTCTGGGTTTACAACCTCTAGGCACTCCTAGAGCCAGGCACACTTCTTTCACACTAACAGAGCAACTGGGGTCCCACTTAAGTAAAGGCAAATTCTGCCAGCACAGCTTCTCCCCTGCATGGAGTGTCTCACAAACCAGCACATGTGCTGACAGTGACAACCACTGAACACAACAAGCCACTTCTTTGGTCTAATTAATACCCATCATAAATCACTTTATATGTTAAAAAAACCTCTGTTCCAAGACTCAGGTTTTTTTCAACATTTCCTATGTAAAACCTTGTTTTCCAATTATTCAGCACAAGTCAAAACACTCTCAAAAATAGAGCTCAGTAAAAGAGGAAAACATCTGAAGATACTTGGAGAAAAATGCTATACCTGGGTCTTCAGGGGAAAAAAAGCAGATTGGTTTAAGGTCTCCAAGGAACCCAGGTGAGATAAAATACTACAGAAATTCCACACTCTGCTGTTCTTGCAGACAATGTGCTCAACAAGTTCAATGTATTGCAAACAAAACAGAACTGTGGGATTAGATTGAATGTTGGCATTTCAAATGTGCACACAGACACTTGGAGTGAACCCACAGGCACACAACAGGAAACAGATGCTAATTATTCCTGGCTCTTTAGAACGATGACATATTGCACTGACACCCTTATTTGCCCCCCACTGATCATTATTATTTCTCATGGCTGCTCCTTACAGAAGGGTCTGTGGGGTTCAAAACATTTATCTGCACAAGTGCAAACAATTTACAGAGCCCAGGTCTGTCTGGGCTCAATTGGCTCCAGGATTTCTCCCAGTCAAAGCATCTGAAGAGGGAACATGCAGATTTGCTGCTCCAGAAGGAACTTGTAGCCCTGACAGCTCAGGGGAAGTTCCACAGTGTCTGCAGGATTGCAGATTTCCCCTCTGAGGCTGCAACAAACTCTCCATCCCCAAACTCTGGCCATCCTTATGTCTGTGCAATTACAGTACATATATTTGAATTCCACACAGACCAGACACTCAGCAGCTGATTTTTGAGGTTAGTCACCTCTTACACAAAGAAAGACTGATTAGAACCAATACATCTGTCATTAGCTTTACCTAGTTCCCACCTGTCCCTAATTAGAAACACTTGAACAATTAAAGCTATTAGTTCACTTCAAACAGTTCAGCATTCCTACTAATTCAAGGAAATAACTCCCAGTTCTAACTTAGACTACAATAGCACACCTGGCTGGGACTAATTCTGTAAACATGATGTACATGTTTCATTTCACTGCATGGAGCAGCTCCATTATTCATTTCAAGTACTTAAGCACACACCAGGGCTTCCAAGAGCAGAGACAGAACAGAGCACCACTAATGCTCAGGATTCAGAGTTAAATACCTGACATTTTTTCCATGCACTCTCACTACACATAAGTAAGGAATAATCATGGCAGAATCCATTTTGTCTTCTCTCGAGGATTTGAGTTTTCTTTTTCCATAAAATAGGACACCACAGGTACTCACAAGTTCCAGAATACACCAAGTACTATAAAGTAAATCCCAAACACTGAACTAGTATTTCTTATCTAGTGTTGTTTCACAGGCACATCAAACATTCAGCATTTTTCCCTCTAACTAAATCAAACAAGTGAGCTTGAAATCTGTTCACCTACAAAAAGAGATAAGCATGACAGTATTCACAGCTGAACTTGACTTCACTGTGCTCAAAAACTACTCAGAGGTGTGAGAAAGTCAGGGTCACAGGACCTAGAGAAGCAATTCCATGTCATCACCCAGTGTCACTGTTGACATTCCACAGCACAAACCAGTAAACACCAGCAGAACAGTTTAATCAGCTCCTGAAGGTAATTTTCCTTCCTGCTGTTTGTAGAAGGAAAAACAAATTCTCGAAACACTCTTATTAATTGCACAAAGGGCATAAATAAGCTAATTATTTCTTCCAGATGACCCATTATCTTATGAAAAAGAAGTTTTAAGCTGCACTTGAATTTAGCTAGATCTTACTGCAGCTTTTTCCCACATTCAGAATAAGCCCCTAGACCCCCTGTGTTTCAACACAATTCATCTTCAGTGCACATCACACTATTTCACCAATTTAATTCAGCAAGTAACAATCCAGTTCCAGTGATTTCTTTCACTGAGGCTTTCCTAAAACACATCCTGAGCTCTCTGCTAGTTTAGTCTCTGGATTAGCACAACAGTATCTCAGTCATGGGACACCTGAACTCTGCCACAACAGAAAGCTTTTGATTCCATAATTCTACAAAGTATCATCAAATTAATTAACATAATCAAAGAATATTTTTAAATCACAGAATTAGGTTTTAATATAGCTCTAAAAGGTACATTTATTTACATGCTCATGCTGAAACTGATAACTTCTTTTATGAATTACCACTTATGGCAAAACTGTCTTTATCTGGACATTTTTATTTAGTCGAGTTTTGCCTTACAAGCATCAAGCTTCCCTAATCAACTTAGCAGGCAAATCTGTTACAGTCTAAACAGAGCAGCCCAGGAGTCAACACTAATGGAGAACAAACACTTCCAGGGACAATCCAGGGCAAAAAAACATAAGAAAACAACTATGAAGTTTGCATTTATTTCTGCTTCTCACACTTTACATGCTGCTGCCTACTAGGGAAAAGCAGAAACCTCAAAGACTGAGAGCAACAACCAACACGATTCCACACAATTCCACCAGCTCCTCCCACAGAGGGAACGTCCCTGCTCATCTTCCAAACGAAACATTTGAGATGCCAGTTGTATTCCAGCATTTCCCCTGGTGTTCCTAAAGACCACCTTTCTCCTAAAACAGCTTCCTCATGCTCAGCTGGGAAGGTGGGTGGGATGGGTCCACCTGTTTCACATTTCCAAGAGGTACCAAGCAATAAAGGTCTTGTGAGAAACAAATAAAAGTTTCTCACAGAAAACGAACGCAAGAACCATTTTTCTTTTTTAATAGAAAAGTCAGCCCAGCATCCAAAGCGTCAATGAAGCCAACCCACAGAGAGAGATGCTTTCTAAGGCGACAGAAGTTCGTATCGCCGTTAGTCAAGGCTTTATCTCCTGAAGTCACAGGCTGGCTCACGTCTGACAGGCGTCCAGCTCCTCTGGAACACAGCCCTGGACTACACCGGGGTGTGATGGGGCTGTTCCGTGCTCCGGGACCGGCACCCAACCCAAACCCACCGGGATCCACCCGGAGCGCGCACGGCGATCCTCCCTTCACCCCGAGCTGCGCTCGCAGCACATCCCCGGGATGCAGGGGCAGCGGAACACGCGTCCTCACAGCCTCCACAGCTTTGGAAAGTCTCACCGCAGCCGAGCAATCCCTGCGCTCATTATCCTAATTCGCACCGACAGCAGGAGCGGGGCTGATCCCCTCATCCCCGTGCGTCTTTGCCAGGCTCGGGCGCTGCTGGAGCTGCTGTTTACACCGAGCCCAGCGGCCACTGGAGCCCGCGGGGATGGTCCCAACGCCCTGGGAGCCTTCACCTGCCAGAACTGCCTCAAAATCCTCCCCTCGCCCTCACCGGGGTGAAAATGCGGAGAGGGAAAGAGGGCGACAGGAGGACCCCGGGATGGGAGCGCGGGCCTGAACAGGGAGCGGAAAAATAAAAAACAGTTACTCACAATCATCTAAGTCATCCTGCAAATCCACAAAATACAAAGGGATCCCTACAAACAAAAAACAGAAGAGAGATACCAGGGGGTTGGTTTGGGAGGGACGGCGGCAGCCCCGGCTGAGCCGCCCGCCCGCCGGCCCCACTTACCGGCCATCTTGGAATGGACATGGGCGAGGAGGAGGAGCGGGAGGGCACAGGGAGGAGCCGCGGGTGCTTCCTGCCGCCGGGTCAGCCCCGAAACGCCACCGGGTGAAGGAGCAGCGGCTGCCGGGGCTCGAGCGGCCCCTCAGCGCCCGAGGGGGACAACAGCGAGCGGGGGGCACGGGCGGGGACTCCGGCGGCCGCCCAAGATGGCGGCGCGTCCGCGCAGCCTGAGGAGGAGCGCGGTGTGCGGGTAACCGGGGCGGGCGGGGGGCGGCCGCCGCGGGGACGGCGATGATCGTGCTGGGCCGCGTCTCAGGCGCTCGCTGAAGGCGCTGCCCGCCCGGCCATGGCTCTGAGGGAGCTGAAAGTTTGCCTTCTGGGGGTAAGTGCTGTGCGGCGGGAGGGAATGAGGGGGCAGCTGGAGAGGCTCTGCGGTGGCGGGGAGCCTCTTGTCAGAGCCCCGGGAAGCCTCTGGTGATGGCGGAGAGCCTCTGTCACAGGCTGGAGAGCCTCTGTCACAGGCTGGAGAGCCTCTGCAGCGATGGCGGAGAGCTCCTGTCAGAGCCTGGAGAGCCTCTGTCAGAGCCCGGAGCGTGGGGAGCTCTCCCGGGCGCGGGTGGCCCTCGCCCCGTCCCTCTGAGGGGACCGGGAGGACGCGCCTTCCCCTCCGCGGCGGAGCCGTCTGCCAGGGGTCAATATCGCTCCTTTTCTGCCCTGTTCTCCTTTTAAAATAATAAGAGAGGAAGCACGAATGCCCAACGCGCGCTTCCCTCTTCCTCCCTGGCTCTTTCGGGCTTGGAGTCCACAAAATAAATAGAAGCACCTGAAATCAAACTGGTGGGAGAGAGGGAGTGGCCTGAACTTATATTGTAAGAACATATGTCGGAAAGTGTTGCAGGTGGTGGAAGGAGGAGACAGGGAGCGAAGGGAAGCGAAGCAGAAGTTTAAAAATTGAAGGGTATGAAGCTGTGTGTTGGCTCTGAGAACCCCACATTGAACAGGTGGAGGTGTCACCACCTGCATCGAAACCCTCTGTTGTTCCGAGTTGTTTTCTGCTTCTAAATGGGCACATTGCCCTTCAGAGGGGAAGATTATGTGTTTGTGTGTTATGGAGGTATTTGGGGTAACTACTGTTTGTGTTCACCTGGCCTGAGAAACCTTTTGTCATGGAAGAAAAGGAGAATAAGCACCCAGGA
Source organism: Polioptila caerulea (assembly GCA_013397295.1). Lineage (NCBI taxonomy): Eukaryota > Metazoa > Chordata > Aves > Passeriformes > Certhiidae > Polioptila > Polioptila caerulea. Next base: position 627,659 of record VYXF01011899.1, read on the forward strand.
AAACTTGTCCTTGAACTTCCTGAGCAAGGAGCCACATCTATGTTTCTCTTTTTAAGATTTGCTCTGATTAATCAGACTGCAATATAAAATACAGAGCTGTGATAATGTGCTTTTTCTTAAAAGGAAAACAGCTTGGCAGGAGGAACACAATCATATGTAGTGTACCCAAATTACTGCAATATTCAGGAGTTTTGAAAAAAAAGTGCATGAATGATGTAAAACTTCATTTTCAGTGAAGTAATTTCTGAAGGGTTTATTCCTTAAAGTTTTAATGACTTGGGAAATGTAATGCAAAAAGTTTGTCTTCACGTGTCCTAATTAAAATACAATTACAAATGTCCAGCTTCTACTGAGAAGTGTTTTACCTCTAAGAGTTTATTTCACTTCTAAATGTGACTTCTCTATGTGGATTTGGTGATGCAAAAATATACCCAATCCAGAATTTTTACGTTTCCTCTTTCACCATTTGTAGCACTGCAGAGCTGCATTAGTAACATGTTTCAGGTGTGTCACAGAAGAAATTTCAAGTCTTTCATTAAGCTGGGTGGGACAGCATTAGTCAGAGGTTGAATGCATGTGTCACACTTGTATAATTTCATGTACTCCACTGCTCCTCCATCCTGGCAAGCTGTACTCAATTGCTGTATATTTTACCAAAAGTGGGTTTTTTCCCCACTGCTATTCCATTGCAGGGTGTGCATAGCTTTAAAAAAGCCTGAAGTTTGAGTAACAGTAAATGTGAATGCATATTTTTGTGGTCCTTAATCTAAATTTTGTTTAGAAAATTGTAACCTATCACAGACCTTCTATTTTTCAACTAAATAACTATCATTCCTGAAGTACTTCACAACTTCTCAGAGATTCTCTGCAGGAATATTTTATTTGTTACAGTGTACTGCAGGATTTGAGGACAAAAAGAATCATCTGTTTATAGCAACTAATGCCACTTTCAACTCTTTCTGTTCCTTTTTTTAGGACACTGGTGTGGGCAAATCAAGTATTGTGTGGAGATTTGTTGAAGATAGCTTTGATCCCAACATCAACCCAACAATAGGGTAAGAAATTAAGTGAAGTAAATGTGATTTATGCAAGAATAAAATGAAATTACGTGAACAGATCGCTTGGGAGTTCCTCGTGTGTGGCAGCTAAATGTGGTAATAAACACAACTGCAGCCTTAATTAAACTTGAGAGCTACCTCAGGACACGTAGGAGTGTTCTCAGCTCTCCTGCAGCTTCCATTTTCATGTGTAAGGTCTGGACCCATTTTTGTATTATTAATCTAAGCTAACAATGAATAAATTACTCTGCAGATGCTTCTGCTGAAGGGACAGCTTGCTTTTCTCATGCACAACCCTTAAATTTCAACATCCAATTATTATGCAACTCCACGGTTTCTAATTCTTTTTTTTTAAGACTCAAGTACTGTAAGTCTCCTAGGTTTTTGAGGGTAATTAACAAGCTAATTCAGGTAGGTCTTGCCATTAATTGGTTAAAAAGTTACACATCTGGATGCAATGCACACACAAATCTGTTGAAGAAACTGCTTTTGCAATTGGTCTCATAGGTAAGGGGGATATTTGAAATTTGAGCCTCAGAGTAGCAACATTATTGATCTCAAATCTTTGAATGGATAGAAGGAAGGGCAAGCATTAGGAATTCTTGGAGTGGCTAGACCTTTTTATTTCTTCTCCTGTCTTTTGTGCTGCTTTGATCAGAAGCAGTTTTTGGCTTATGGGAGGACAGCCTTTGCTTGGTGCAAGAGGTGTGTGGGGGTGTGAGTACAACTTCCTGTCTCAGGTGCCACACAGGCTCTGCTATGGCTTCAACCAAAAAAGATCCTCCTGATAAAGATCAGCTGTGTCTCATCCTGGCCTTCTGAAAAATTGGGGTCCTGGTGATCTCTCTCTTTTCCCTTATACCTCCCTCTTTTTTTGAGTATAAATACTGAACTGCAAGATGTTCTGTAGAAGTGTGCTTTTGTTTCAATTTGCCTCTTAACAGAGGCTTATTGACAGTACTGAGGTCATTGTAGTTGCTTGAAGTGACAGACTGAAAATCTACCTTTTACCAGCTTTAACAAAATCATTCACTGGTCTGAGCACTGGGTATTTTGGTGAGTTGTTGTATAAATTAATCAAACCTTGCCCAAATGCAGAGATTGTGTGAAGCTGCAAGAAGATACACAGTCCAAAAGCTTAAGCAAATCAATTTTGACTTTTTTTTTTTTTATACCTTGCATTTATTTCCTCATTGAGACTAGTAGGTGGAAAGAACAAAGTAAGGATTAGAAGAGCTTTGAGTGTCTTGCAAAACTAAAGCTGAGAATGTTTCATCTTTATTCCCTAGGTCTTTGAGTTCATGAGATAGGATCTTGTTTCCTGTCCTGTTTTCATTCCTCTTGGAATCAGCTGAGCAGTCACACTTTGTTGTTGTCAGTGTTCATTGCTCAGTTTCTGATATGGGCAGCTGCAGGAGCCCTGTCAGAATTCTGCAACTTTTCTCCCCTCAGGATGTTGAGGGCACATTTAACCAGCAGATACCTCTAGGTACTGCAGAATATCTTGTCTTTCATCATGGCATCCAAAAGGAATGTCAAACAAGTCACAGTGCCTACTTGGCTGGGAGAAGCAGCTGGGAGATTTAGTAACAAAACAGACATTATTCCTAACTTCCTAAAAGTCATCAAGGATAACTCCTTGTTATCCTAGTCTCCTAGTTTGGAGAGTTTTGTTGACCCAATTGTCCAAGGATTTTGAGAAGCATTTAACCTCCTCTCAGGGGCTGCTTTAGTTGTGATGTGAATTACAGAAATGCAGCTTTTCAGCTCAAATTGACTGTACAGGGATGTTTTGGTTTATAGAACCCAGTGGGATAAATTCAGGGGGAATGTATGATTTAGGGAACTGTTTCCATATTGACCAGAGAATTCAGATTTGATGCATAGTTTGCAGAGGAAGTCTCTGCTGTGCCTTACAAGAGATACTCCTATCACTTTGTTTTTCTGTAGTCATTGCAGAGACACATCAGCTAGGGAGTGGTGTTGAGATGCATTGAAATGAGGCTCTTCCTTTTTAGGGGTGTTGCAACTTTACATTTGGCTTTTTAAAAGACAAATCAACTTTGGAAATTCACACACTGTTTGGCAAATATCTGGGGTTAAGGAGTGGGGAGAAGGTTCCCTCTTAACAGCTGAAACATTGGGTAACTGCTCCCTTTCCTTTTCTTTAATGTAGCTGGGTAATTGTCCTCTTGGAGTGTTGAAACAAGTCCAAAAGCTGCAGTTACATTTGCTACAAAAGTGTCAAGGACATCATTAAGTGGTTCTTAAGCCCCAAGATAAACTCAAGTTCAGAGTCCTGGGCTTAGGTATTCAATGCTGATTGTGCTGAAAGACTCTTGCTGTCTGAGCCTGACTGTACAGCAAGTTTGGGTGCTGTAAGAAGCTCCAGTGTCTTCACAATCCTGTCAGAACTGACAGAGGAACAAATTTGGAAGTTGCAATATTTTCAAGCAGCAGGAATTAATAATACAAGAGGTATTCAAGTTCACAGTGTAGGATCTCATTAGTTCCAGCTGTACAAGGATTTGAATTCAGGGTGTGGTTTTTCTGGTGAAAAATGTGCCTACAGGTGAGAGACAAAGCAAAGGTCTCCCCTTGTAAAAGCATAAGGTCACTGAATTCACGTTGTGGGAAATACACTCATTCAGCTAAAGCAGATCAAATAAACCACAAAAGTACTTTGCAATATTTAACTGTAAAACATCGAGAATTTGGGCAAGGGCAGAAGAACCTGGGGAATGGGAGAATTTTTTATTTTTCTTCTGGAACTCTCCAAGAGCCTCTTCAAACTAAAATAAGTAATGCTAGACAGGATTTGGGAGCTGTATGGGGTGCAGACTACAAGCAAGTTACTTAATTGATGTCTTTGTCCTGTTAACACCTACCAGTACTGAAATCCATCTCCTGGTTTATTCCCAAGTATGGATTTACCAGCACTCATCTGACTGTTAGTACAGAGATAGAAAAAGCTGCTACAAAAGGAAGAATTTGGCCTCTTTCCCCCCAGGAGTTTCCAGTGTGCCCTGAAGTGATTGCTGTGATGCTGTGAGGAAGGATGTTGTTAAAAGGCTGACCTTTCTGGGTTTCTTGGTCATACATCCTATATTTTTTTAATCCAAATCTTACAAACAATTAAAATCTATAATTTGCATTCGTGTTGTGTTTTGGTAGTTCAATGTCAGTCTCTAAAAGGAAATTTTATCCTCACTTAATTTCAGCCTTTATATCTGAAACACTTCATCAATTTGAGTGTTTATGTGTGGGGAAAGCACTTTTATTGGAATGGGAACCTTTTTGAAAGCTCATAGTAGTAATGAATGTTTTAAGGATGTATTTATATTCTCAGAAAACATGAACTGTGTATTTCTTTTCAGAGCCTCATTTATGACCAAGACTGTACAGTATCAAAATGAGCTGCATAAATTCCTGATTTGGGATACAGCTGGACAGGAGAGGGTAAGTAAAATCAATATTTGTGGAAAAAGTTTGGGCCAGAGCTTGGGATGCTTTTCAACTCTGCCCCTGAAGGTCACAAAGTGATCTGGTTTTACAAACATGTATTAGAACACTTGTTTCTCTGCAGGTTCCCATTAGATGTGGGTGCTGTAGATATGTTTTTGTTTTTCATTGTTGTCATAAATAAAGTGTAGAGGTAAGGAAGATTACCTAAGAGGAGTTTATGAAACAATAGTCTGGGTTTAGATTCACTGAAAGGGAATGGTCTTTCCACAGAAAACAAGGCTGGTGTGGGGGGAAGCCACAGCTTTCTCTAGCACCATTTGTAGTTGAGCTTTCAATGTTCAGCTGCAATATCTGCAGGCAGTGCAGCACCAGAAGTATCAAATGAAATGAATGACTGTGTTTCAGAGTGCAAGTAAGGCCTTGATTCTGGAAAAATCCACAACTGCTAACACATGCTGTTAGCTTCACTGTTAGGGTTATAAACATGAGTAGGATGTAAATTCAGGCTTTCCAAAGCAGAGTTTCAAGCAATGGTGCAGGTGATAACTACTCTTGTGTTTTGTAAAGTTTTCCTAATCAAATCTGATGGTGTTAGAAGCTATGTCAAGGAATCTCTTTTGAAATTTACTTTTTAATTTGGTACTTTGGGGTTTTGATCTCTGCAGCATGCAGAGTTCTGAGGGGAGGCAACAAAAGCTTTTAAGAAAATGACTAATCAGATGAAATCCCAGCTAATGAATTGGAATGATTTTTACTTGGAATTTAAAAGGGAGACTTTGCTAGGGAACTTGCTTGCTTATAGAATTCTAGTAAGAGTGGTAGAAATTACAGTAGCTGTATTAACAATGCTTAATTCTTGCTGTTTTTTGACTGCAAGTGAACTACTGGCAACTGCCAATTACTCATGAAGAGTTTATTTAGGATGTGAGGTAACTGTGACAAAGGTCAGGTCATTACTTTAGGATAACAAATACAGCAAATCCAGCTGTGCTGCTTTTCAGGATTGGCTTGAGAAACAGCCCAAACAAAAAAAAAATCAAACAAACCAATAAAACAACCCCCAATAATAAAGAAACAAGTAATAAATAATAAATATTAAATAAAACAAACAGCTTGTAAAGCCTCAGGCTTCCCTATCCACTTGGCCTTTAGGATTTCTGGTGGAACTGAGTTGCCAGCTTTTGGCTTGCTAACAGCCTTGATGGCTAGGAAGTAACTCAAGTGCATTTGTATTGTGATTTAGTGCTGTAGATTTTGAATGACAATTTATTTCCTTCCAACAACACCACATAAAGCAAACTTAAGTTGTCAGGGATGTTTCCCAGGAGTAAGCCCCATAGTATCTGTGTTATCAAAAGTATCCTGAGCCCTTCCATTCCCAGCAGTCAGTCAGCATTTGCTGTAAATAGTTTGTCTTAAGTGTACATCATGGCCCATTCTAGAATGTTATTGCTGCAAACTGATATTCTGAGAGGGAGAGTATGAATTTTTAGAGGTTGGTACTCTTAAATGGAAAGCTTTATAAACATTCCTGCCACTATTTGGCAGGGAACATCCATTACATTTTAGCATTCCACCTGTTCACTGTAACTGTGCAAGCAGGACCCTGTAATTTGGATTCAGCACATCTAATCTGAGGAAGCATCTCTGTACATGACCAGCATGTTCCTGGTCTATTTTTAGACCTCAGTGATACCCCTTTAATTTTCTTCCATACAAGTTGCTTGGTATCTTTATTGAAATCAAAAAAGGAAAGGTGTCTTACCAGGGCTCTGACCCTGGAGCTGTGATACCTGTGAAGTTTATATTCCATATCTGAGAAAATATCTCTCACTTGAGACCCCAATGTAACCAAGGCAATCAGTGAGGTGTGAGAAAGGATGTTTGCTGTGAAATCATTCAGTGTCTTCACAGATGTTTCTTTCTCCAGAGCAGGACAGCACTGTCACTGCTGTCACAAATGGACTGCACACCTGCCTGGCCCTAATCTGTAGCAGAGGTTTCTGGTCATGCACCCTATCTGACAATGAGTTATGGAAGGGATTCCCTTCATGGAATAGATCTGCAATACTAAAAATGTCCACACCATTCTTGGAACTGAAATGTCTCTGTGGAGCTGTGATGTGGAATGCATGGAATTCACAGTCTTGGCTTCTGGAGGAGTGTTTGCTGGTTCCCATTTCCAAAGGCCAGCTGCAGATAGTGCTGCACTGCTCTGGGCACCCCCTTGCTCCCAGTGGCTTTGGGGTGGCTGGGTAGCCTTGTTCCAGAGGGGGAAATGTGCTCCAAGTCACTCACACTCCTCATTTACACACACACCTCATTTCTTCTACAATTGGTAGGAGGTCACTTACAGTCATTAGGATTTTTGCTTTCTTACCTAACAGTTTTGAGTTTCCCTGCACAATTACATTATGCATAATTATATTAATAATTCTGTCAAAACACAAATTGGAGGTTGGGGGGCAAGCTGAAGTCTTTGGAAAAATTGCAAAAGGAAAATCCAGTGTTTCTGGTAACATCTGTTTTGTTAATATATTTTATCTGCTGACTGCTCTTAGGTGGAAAAAAGTATCTAAGTGTTAGCAGACAGGAAATGAGAGTAATACAAAATCAGCAAGTGAAAGTTGGTTTATTCCCAATGTAAATAGTGAAATTATCAAAAAGCCAGGTTGCAACCAGTCCAAGTGGTGGTTTACCAAATACATTTCCCTTTACATTTTAGCACTGAGAAGGAAGAGAGGGATTATGTCCCAATGTGAACTGAATGCCTGCCCATGTTTCCCTTTCCCACTATAAAATATTTTTTATATTCTGAACTTTGCATTCAAAATCCTATTTTCAAAACAGAATTTGAGACCCAAATGTAAATGGTCTGGAATTCTGCTTTATAGCAAGATTTTTATGATTTATTATATTGCTCTCAGTTGAACTGTACTAAGCTAAAGGAAATTGGTATTTTATTAGAAATGAATAAGCCTTTATGAAAAACTGTATCCAATTCATTATTTTTACCCTGAGTAATAAGATGCACAAAAGCTCTAAATCATACATGCTTACATGGAGCCAGTACCTGCACTTCACTCTGCACTTTGATGGAGAGTTCTGCTTGCTAAATGAGTTGTGTTGGCTTTTTAAAGTTGGCAGAATATCCCACTGCTCTTAAGAATGCTTCATTGATATTTTTGATACAACTTGGTTGTGTACTTGATCTTTTTTTTTTAGCACTGGATTCATAAGATTTTATCCACACAGAGGTACAGGCCCTACAAAGCAAACAGACCTGCTGTAGATTTAATTCTGAAAATCACAAGAAAATTACTGCAGCCTTTTATCTAGCATGTTCCTTAAAGCTCTGCTCGCAGCAGGGCACGTAGTTGTGGGATTTTGCAGTTTTTTGGTTTAAACATTCTTCTAAATTTGAGGGGAAAACTGAAGCAAAATCCTTAAGTTAGATTCTGAAGAATTCAGCATTTCTAGATTTAAGACTGATGGCTGATCCATGGGGCTAGAAGGTGACAGCAGCTTCTGAACATTTCAAATCAAAATTCATATATGCTAGTTTTCTTAACATTTTTGTCTTAGTCAAAGTTGACCTTGCTTCTCCCTGCATTTTTGCCCTTGTTTGGTGTTTGAAGTTGAGCACATCATGTTTATGTGGACAGTCTGTTAAGTGTGAGGTTCTAATCTAGGCAAAATAAGAGCAAGTTTGCCTCCCTGCTGTTTGCAGTAGGTGCTGCTGAGCCCCACACCATTGATTGCCTGGCCTTTGGAGAACAATGCCTTCCTGGGAACCTCTGTGCTCCACTGCACAGAGTTGTGACTGTCAAGGAAATTTTGTCACTGCTGTGATCTTGCTTTTCACTCTTTTCAACAGTAATAATAATGACAGTGGGGTTCAGTGGCAGATCAGGTTTGTGTTGTCTTTCTTCCAGTTCCGTGCTTTAGCCCCGATGTATTACCGAGGGTCAGCAGCAGCCATTATCGTGTATGACATCACAAAAGAGGTAAGAAACTTCATCTCAACCCAGCATTACAATTTCTGGGGCTTTTTATTTGTGTCATGGGCCAGTTCTGACTCGTAATTTCTTAATTCCTTCTGTCTTTTTTTTTTTGTTTCCACATTAGGAAACTTTCTCAACGTTAAAGAACTGGGTTAAAGAGCTTCGCCAGCATGGACCTCCCAACATTGTTGTAGCTATTGCAGGAAATAAGTGTGATCTTAATGATGTCAGGTAAATAACTGCTGTTGGTTTTGAGGATTTTCCTTAAGCCCTAGTGTTAAATACTTTAAAATTTTAGAGCAGATGAAAGCTAGAAAACAATTTAGGGTGTGCTGCTCTAGAGATGTAGTCTCATGAGGGGTTTGAGCTATTTCTGCTGTCAGAAGATGTGGTTATTCTGCCCTTGGATGGTCTCACCCACTTCCTCCCCTGTGCTGATGTGAGTACACGTGTGACTGGGCAGTAAATTGGGCTATAAAATGGATCCAGATTAGAACTAACCCTTAAAAAAAAAAAAAAAAAAAAAAAAAAAAAGAAAACTGATCCAAGTATATTTTTCTTTCTCACACCATGAACACTTGCTGGCATAACAGTGTGGGGATAGCAGGGTTAGGAATGAGCAGTTTACAGGGAGACAGGATTACCTTTTCTGGTGGCAGTGCCAAGTTACACAAACCCAAACTGCCTGTGAAACTATAGTGTAATAGAAGCTGTTTACCTCACTTTACAAGAAGTGCCCCTGTCAGTCTGTAGCACCTCATTTTGTTAGGAAAAACACCGAGCCTGTTGGAAAGCATTGTGTAGGCTTTTCTAACTTGCTTGTTCAGGTGCCTTCCTTCCCTGCTTAAATATTGGGGTGGAATTGGCTGTGGCCAAAATAGTTGCAGGGAGCGGGAAAAGCTCTTGAGAAACTTTATGAAGAGCCAAACTTTCAGGAAGGCATGTACTAAAAACAAAAGAAGGCCTTTTTTTATTGATGTCCTGGTTAAAAAAAAGCCAAAATTCAGAAAGAAGGTGTGTGTAAACTTCTTGGGTTTAGGTTTTGCTGGAAAAGGCACCACAGCTGGTGTCTCAAAGGAGACAGCTGGTGATATGTTTAAAGAACCACTGCAAAGGTGGCTCTGAGTATGGTTTTACAAATTGTTAATACCTAGAAGTTATCTAGTGAGCTCTGATCACTTTCATTAGAAGTAGCATGTCTTGGAGGAATTAGAGTGTAAAATTGTTTAGAACAGAATTCACACCTCACGTGCTCAGCTGGCATCATAAGTGTAAACATTCCTCAAGTTAATGAGGAAGATTCCCTGTACTTTAGTCAGAGGCAATATTTGAGTCTCTGCTCAAAGTCTGTGCTCTTGATATCCTAAAGTCCCTCATTACTGGAAGTAGCCAGTGTGTTGTAGAACTTGTGTATGAAGAGATACAACATAAGGACCAGACCTCCCTACAGCTACTGGTGTTTGTATTTTTCATTCTGTTTAAGGGAAGATACAAAATCATCAACTTTCCTGCTTTGGGATGCAGAATAACCTGCATACCCTTGTGTGCTCAGTATAAAAATATTCCTTTTTTATACCTACATCTTCCTGCAAACTAATGCTGCACTGATGGTATGTGCAGTGTTGGGAGATAAATTGGTTTGTAAAGAGTCATAAGGAATGCCCAGGATCATTGGAAATGGTGCTTGAGGATCTTCTTAGGGCATATAAAGGTGGTGGGGTGAATAACACACCTCAGGAGGATTGATTGCAGCACTCCAGACAAAACCACTGCAGTGCTGTCAGATGGATGAAGGCCTTGGGTAGTTCATGACTATACCTCAAGGCAGGGAGACAGCTCAGAGTAAAGAATGAGCATCAGCTTCAGCATGGGGGAGCACTGTGATGCCAAACAGGGAAAATATTCATTATAAGAGACACTTAAAAACTTAATCTGTCCCTTAAGGTTTTGAGTAATGGGGTTCTTTTGCATTCATGAATTTTTCTTTGCTTTTTTTTTCTTTTTTTCCAGAGAAGTCAAGATAAAAGATGCTAAAGACTATGCAGATTCCATTCATGCAATATTTGTAGAGACAAGTGCGAAAAATGCAATAAACATTAATGAACTCTTTATAGAAATTAGTAAGTATTTAAACAGTTAATGTACTTTCTTCTGCAAAAAACTTGAGTAGAAATTTGATTTCTATATTACTTTTTGTGCTACTTGGGTGGAAATTTATGGATTTTATACTTAATTTGCTACAACCTTGAAATAATCTGTGTGAGTTTCTGGTCACCTCATGACCTCTAGATATTCCTTCTAGAGGTTTTGAGCCTACTGTGATGCTGCTGGATAAATAGCAGGCAGGGTACTCATGTCAGAAGTGTCAACTTACCATGTCTGTTATTGAATGTTCCAATTAGTACTTTGAAGGTTATGGAGGAGAAAGGAAATGGCATGAGGAAGATCCAGACTTCATACATCTGAGAAAAGGAATTGAGTTCTCACTCTTAGTGCCTGTACTTAGGCTAAAAAAGAGTATTTTTTAAAAATACAAGAATTCATAAATGCCAGATTACTGCATGGGGAATAGCAACTACTGCACATAGATTTTCCTCAAATATGTTTGTAGTACCTTGGGGGTTTTTTATATTAAATTGCAAATCTTCTCTGTCCCATTTGTGGTGAGGATGACAATGATACTTTATATATGTGAATAAAAAGCAGACAGGATTCCAAAGTGAATTCTGTGCAATGTTATTTGGAGGATATGTGTCAAGTAGCAGCACCAATGTGCAGGTGTGTCAGCCTGTTTGTGAAAAGAGGACTAACTACAGAAACATCAGACTTAAGGAAAAAACCAGGGTCTCTAGGAGCAGTTGGAGCTGATGTAAAAAGTATGTGCTGTAGATTAGCTTCCTGATTTATTGACTTAATAGTTGCTCTCTAAAATTGATCTTGAATAAATTATAGGGGGAAAAAACCCCATAAATCCTCTTCAGAAGAGAATGCTCAAACAAGAACAGTCCATTTAGATGAGATGAGCAAAGCAGCTCTCTCTCCAAGCACTCCTTTGTCAAGCCCCATGCAGGTGATCTGTGGAAATCCAGGTCAAGATGTTGTTCTCAAGCTATTCCAGATGGTGTTGCATCCTGCAAAGTATTCTCCAAGTGCTTTTACAGCTCAGCTGTCCAGGTCTAGATGAACCTGAAGTGTAACTGCTGCTAAACTCACTTCAAGCTGCCTCTGCTGTCCTTTTGTGCAGCCATCCCTCCTACAGACATAACACAGCCTGTTGCTGCCATCCTGCTGGGCAGGAATGTCATCCCTGGTGACCTAGAGCTAATTGAAGGCACGTTTTGGTATACAGAGCACACACTGGATGCTTAGAACGAGTTTCAAGCATAACATTTCCTAGACATTTCTTTTTCCTGCCTCCTTGTAGGTCGCAGAATTCCATCCACTGACACCAACCCCGCGTCCAGTGGGAAGGGCTTCAAACTTCGCCGGCAGCCGTCGGTGACAAAGCGCAGCTGCTGTTGACTGACCCCTCAGAAAATCAAACTTGTTTATACAGTAGGTGGTCTTGGAAGTTAATAGTTCACGTTGGGTTTGTATTATCAGTCTTGGATCTTTATCTGCTGGTGTTCACACACCAGGGCTCCCCCAAAAAGGGGCCGGCTCATCTGACGCCTGCACGCGCGCAGAAAAGACTGCGGTCAGGGCAGCCACAGGCTCCACAGCGTGCAGGGGCTCCTGCATTCAAAGGGAATCCAGCTTCACTTTTTTGGCCTTGCTTGATTGGGAGGTGACTACGTGGATGGTAGAACTGAAATGTTTCCATGGTTTTGTAATCAAGGTTTTGGGAGGGGTTTTTTTTGTAAAAAGGGAAATGAGCACTTTTGTGGGAGATTGGGTTAGGAGGAGTCTGGAAGTTAGATGTCATTTCTTCCTTTTCTTCAGTGAGCCTTATTTTAAATTTTGGTGTAGCTAATTCAAAGTATGATGGGATGGTTGGTGTGAGATGGCTACAGAATAAGCAGCTGAAGACAAATAGTAGGCAAATCAGTCCATCCAGTCCCCAAATCCCATTTGCACTTTTTATTTAAGGATGATCTGCACTGGGGGTGGGGACACAAGCAACAGATCTTAAACCACAGACAATCTTCTTTTTCATGCTGACTGTAATCACTTCAAGGCAAACTGGTATGCTTACAGGCAACCTTTTGTTGTTGCAAGTTTTTTTTCATAGTAAGATGTTGGTTGAAAAAAATTACTTGTAGATCTGACTTAATTAAGTGGTTACTGACTAAAAAGAGATGCTGTAAACAGATGCTGCCAGTGGTTCTGATAACACCTACAAGTTTTTGGGGAAAGCTTTTAATTGCTTGGCATGTGTAAAGTGTTCATATTATATTTATGAGACCGGTGTTTAAAGTGTTATAAATTATGTAAAAGCAGTAAAAAATAATGCAATCTTCTACACTCCTTCCATTCCACACCTAGGGATAAACTCTTGGGGAATCTCCATCAGGGTTTTTTTCCTGAATTTTAGGTATTGTCACTGTGAGTTCATCCAGAGGCAGATGAAATTCTTTCTCTTTCAAGGACATTTGAAAGGGGCCAATAGAAAATCCTGTTGGGGCAGCATGAGGCCTGTCTGTTGAACAAACTTTCACCTGGGGTGCACCCAGTCTTTCCTATTTTGGGCACAAAAATACACATAGGAAGTAACCTGAAGACATGTGGTAATGTAGATCATTACCTCTTGGTTCCTGGGTTTTTTCATCTGTGAGAGTTTTTAGAAAATCAGTGTTTAGCTTCTTCTCTATGAGTTTTAGTAGGCTCTCAATTAAACTATAGGTTGACCATACTTGTTTGTGCTATTTTATTTATTTTTACTTTTTGTTTCTTACCAGCACTAGTGAGAAACTTTTATACTTTTGAAGAAAAAGAGCTTAATACACTTGAGTATATACTAAAATATGCTGGTTAGCTGTAGTATCAAACTGAGGCCATGATGATGCTTATTCTTTTTTTTTAATCTGGTTTTCTATCATCTCAAGTACTTTCTCTGAAGGAAATGTAGGAAAATTGGTAAGAAATGAAAGGACTTGTACTTCAGATTCATTTGTGTTAGTGAAAATTCTTGGAGAGCTGGAGCAAAACAGGCAAACTGGTACAGTGAGGTTTTTGGATGGGTCAGTGAGTTTAATGATGTTTGGTGACTACATTTTTGTCATGCCTTTTCCTTAGCCTGCCTGCATTGCCAATTCTTTGCCATAGTCCTACGGGCTCCATGCTTCTAGAGAGCCCAAGAAATCCAATTTCATGGGTATAGATCCTGTTCTTTCTGCAGCTCTGATCTTGGATGGCTGCAGGTCATGTGTAACAGCCAGTGTTTAGATTGTCCAAACTGCCAAACCTGGAGTGAGGCTGCTTCCTCATACCTGCCTATTTAAAAAGACACACAGTTGATGTAAACTCTTCTGAGTCCAGATAAGTATTTATTGATCCCTGACCCTGCTGAAAGCTGGAATGCAACCTTCCCTGCATGAGATGCACATGCTCCTTGTTTCATTTTTAGTGGAGAAAAACGGTTCCTTTTGTATTAATAATTTGGTGGGTCAGCTGCTTTCATCTTGCACTAGGCTTGCTGGAGTTGATCATATTTTGCCCTAACATAGCTTCTCTGTTTGGAGATACATTGGTATTGGAGTGTTTGGAGTGCTGATTATCAACCATTCCAGCTAAACTTTTAATAACCTTTTTCCTGGTAAGAAGTTGTTGAAAAAGCTCAGGATTAAAATTTTATTCCACCATATCTTTCTGTCTAATGAGCGAAGCTCATCAGAGAGACTCAACTTTCAGACAGTGTCAAAGGGAATTACACAATCTCAGAATGGTGCAGGTTGAAAGGGACCACAGTGGGTTATCTGGTGTTCAACCTCCCTGCTCAAGCAGGGTCATCCCAGAGCACATTGCACAGATTAACTTCTGCAGAACAAGTTTGGAAGGACAAAGTGGCATGTATGTAAAAATGTAATGAGGTGTATGTTATATCATTGATCCAGAGTATTTTTAGCTGAAAAAATAGTATTATTGCAACTTCTAACCACCACCAGTTCTTTCTCATGAAAGTTATAGAATTGAACAAAAGTATAATTTGATAAATATTTCATTCTTAAGATTTGGAGGAGCTTGAATGTGCTCTCCAGGTTTTGGAAGGTGTCTTCATCTGACCCTCTCTTAAAACAGTCATTTAGCTGCCTTGCCAGGCTCTCCATCTGTGCTGCAGGTAGTTCTGTAGGATCAAGCACCCAAGCAGGTGAAATTTGGAAGCTGACATTTAGCAGCATCTAGTAATCATACTACTGAAAATTGTTACAGATGCTTTGAAAAGTTCTAAGACAATTCTAACAACTTTTGCTGTTACTGTGAAGGTGAAGACTTTGGTTGAGGTCCAACAAATCACTGCACTCCAGATCCCTGCTGCCATCAGTGAGCCCCTTCCTTTAAGTGCTGCAGGATCAGTTAATGGTTTTTAGGGATGTTTTATGCAGACTGGGGTCCTTGAGGTGTTGCTTTCCATTTAATGCTACCAACCTGCTCAAGAAGGATTATTTACTTGTTTGGGAAGAGAGTAAGAGGAGACAGGAGCTACTTATTGATTTGGAAATCTAATCCTTTAACCTGGTTGTGGGGGAACTACATTCTTGGTTAAATCTTCATTTTATTATCAAAAAGTAATTCATGATGAAAATCTTGAATGGTTTCAGAGTTGGCCTCAGCAAGATTTTTTTGTTACACTGTGAAGCTTGGATTGTTCCTTCCCATTAGTGTTTGGTTCCAGTATAACAGGTTATTAGTTGGAAAGGGAAGCTTTAGCAGTGATGTTTGAATTCCTTGCCTGTGAAACAGTCTTCAGTGTGTGTTAAGGATGGTGTAGGCTATTTGTGGTGTGCTGTGTCAGCAGGAATGGATGATTTACAGGACAGAAGCTGTCAGAACAGAGGAGCTGCTCACCCTGGAGTGAACCTCACTCAGCAGCAATAGCTACAGACAAGCAGGGCAAAATCATCTCCAACATGAGGAAAACACAATAATTCACTGGCTGCAACTTCTGCACTGCCTGCTCATTTTGTAAAAAGGCCTCATGGATCTCTCCTGAGTACTTGCAGCCTCTAAAAGTGGCTTTTTGGCTCATAGTTGAGAGAAAAGGACAAACTTCCTGAACTTTTCTAGCAGGAAGTCATTGTACAGTCACCTGAGATGGTTTGTACATCACAAGTCAGTTACTCAAAAAATTGGGTGCTTGGAATTAAGTCTCAAAAAATCTGCAAAAAATTCCCTGTAGAAAAATGTTGATGTTTTATGTTCAGATCCCATCTCTGGTAATAGATCACAGCCTAGTGATGGTAGGTGACAGAAGATGTACAGAAATATGATGATGGTGTGAATTCCCAATGTAAGATGGAAATAAATACAGGTTCTAGTATTAAAATAGTCATGGTTAGCATTCCTTTGAGTCATATGGCTCCAGCTTGTCAAAAGGAATCTGCCTGAAAATACATATTTGTATAATCATACATAAATTCAGGTGCCAAAACGTGATTCCCTAAAGTCATTTAGGTCTTCTGACACTAATGTTTGTTTCTGAAAAATCCCTTCTGATATTCTGGAGGTCTCAAAAGTCTGAATGCAAATGACTTCTTGCTCAGCTACAGTCAGAAATGCACGACTTGGGAAAAATGGAACAGGCATTACTGGACTTTATCCCTGGAGTGTCACAGGTAACAAATCTCTCAAGGGATAAAAGACTATCCTGAAATCCAACAATACTGATGAGCTTAGCCTCTGACATGCCACAATGTTCCTAGGGTCAGCTTTTTCCTCCTTCTCCCCCTCCATTTCCTCCCACCCCATCCAACGCTGAATTTTTAACATGGAGTTGTCAGAGTGTTCTTGCTATAAAGAGCTATTCAGAAATACTCAGAAAAGTTCTAATGCTGAGAGTTCCTTGGTGCTCCCTGTTTTACATGAGGAATCAAGGCAGTAAGATGACTTTTCTCAGTCTAGAATAAAGACTTAGAAAAAACGATTTTGCTGTTCCTGTTACATCAACCTGCAAACTGATGTTCCTAAATTTTTGCTTAAACACTAATTGTAAATTTTATTTAAGGATCTAATTACCTTTGTAAAGATTTTCTTTTAAAAAGGTTGGGATTTGCTTTGCTTGGTTTCTGTTGATGTTTTCACATATGTATTATTGAACAAACCAACTTTTCCACATGTTGAAGGACACAGACCACCCTTCTGTCATGCTCTTCATCACTGTGGGTGTGATACTCCATCCAGTTGTTGCACTTGAATATTCTGTAACTCTGACACCTTGATAGATCCACGGCTACTATCTTGCCTCCCTTTCACTGGTGTTACAGTGTGTATTTCCTATTAAATCCATTATTTTTCTTGGCAATTTGTTCTTTGTTTCCTTATGGGATTTAGACAACCATAGGTGGTGAGTGTCTCTTCTGCCACAAAGTTCTAGAAGATCAGTCACAGCAGCAAATATTTGTAAGTAAAATGGTAATTCATTAGCACAGCCTTAGGAAACTGATACAGCAGCTGAGACCTGTGCCATGGCTGTATTTTATCATAAAATGAAGGTTAAAAGCACATTCACCTGCAGGAGCAAGTTATTGTAAGGCTCCACTCTTCTGTATTCTCACTTCCTTTCTTGTACTTCCCCTTTCTGAAATTGTGTATCCAGCACTGACACTGTGATGGTGAATTAATTGATTTAAGGCACAGAAATGGATTGCATTTCTGTAGCTAAGATGCTTAAGACTTTCTGGCAATCTTCCCACTTGTACCCCCAGACTGAGGACAATGAAGGAAAAAAAAGGGTTTTTTTCTGAATGAGAAACTGCATTTGTGTGTTCAGGGCACAAAAAAATCAGCTGATATGCATAGAGCTCTTGCAGTGTAGTAAATGTTTGCCTGTAAAATGTGTAAAGGTTAACCTTTGTATCAGCAATTCTTGTCACTCATAACAACATTCTGCCTTTTCATTCTAGGAGAGGGTTAACCTGTTACAAGGGTTGAAAGGTCTGTGCCTTCTGACTATATTATCTCTTACTAAAACAAACTTAAGCCGCTCAAAGTTACAGAGCATTTGCAGCACTGTAAACTGCACAAATTTCCAACCATTGCTTCACTGCATGAAGTGTAGTCAGATTACTAGTGATGAAATATTGTAGTGATGAATTCCCAAGCTTATGAATGTTTTGAGACTTTTTTTAGTCTTCTCTTGGGCTGGTCCTGAGAGTGTGTACAGGTTTGTCTGTATTGTTGGTTTGTAGATGCTAATGAGGAAAACCAGGCTTTTGTTCTCTCCTTTTTGTTTGAATGGTTACACTCCCATATAGTGCATAGAATGCAAATAAAGAAATGTTGATTTGACATAATGTAAACAGCCTTTTCAGCCTAAGCATTCATAATAAACTTTTATAGTGTAATAACATGCTAAATCACTACCAGTCTGATGTATTGTGCAAAAACAAAAAAAAGGTGTAAACATTTTATTAATAAAAAGCTTTGTTTATAAATATGCTGGCTTGTTTATAAATGCTTCCAAAATTCTCCACATCATAAAAAACCATCTCTATAGCAATATAATTATAGAAGAGGAATGTAAGCAATACCTTACATGTACAAATGACTGGAATAGCTGTTTTCCAGAAGTCCTGGCTACTGGTGTTCAGAGACTGGAGCTTTTCCCTGGTTCATGTACACACAGACAAAGGCAGAAGATCTTGTGCAAAGAAGGGATGGGGGGAAACAGCAGAGAGAATGCAGCTTTTGTGTAACACTTCCTTTCTTTGCAGCACCGTGTCTGAGAAACTGCAGGCCACACACAGTCTTGTCCAGCAGGGCAAGGCCTGACAAATTCTGTCAGGGCCAAGTTATTTAATACTCTGCTTTTACCTTAGGCTGCATGAAATGCACAGTCCTTAGGCCAGGTTTCTGTCAATCAAAACTGCAAAGTGCTTTTAATATCTGCACAGTGTTGTGGGGCTTGTGGTGCTGGGAGGGGATCTTTTGTTTGTTAATACAGCCAGCTGGTTGGTAGCTTGCTTTTTTTAAACCACTGCTCTGTTGCTTATGTAGTCCCCAAAAATAGGGATTTGGCTGCAGTTAACTCACTTGTCTTACGTGATGCTTAAAAGATGTGGTTTGGTTGCTTCAATTTGGGATGCACATCTAACATGTTGAGTTAATAGCAGCCTCCAAAAGCTAAATAAACAAAGTCCTGTTTCTGAACAGCTCTTTGACATGAAAAGGTTGCATTCAGGTTTCTACTAAGCAAGTGGCTGCAGTTCCTATGCAGGAAACCCATACTGTGTCATCTTTTGTTTAAGAGAGACCTGGAATAATTTAAATTTCTTGTTACCTGCAATTTTGAAGCTAGGCTCTTAGATGTGAGCAAACTGCTTTTGCATAGTGTCACATGGGTTTGTCATGATGGCATCAATGTGCATCAGGTAGAGGATAAGAAGGGTAGACACAAGGAATATTCTGGAATAGAGAGAAAAAGACATTTGCATATGTTTGCATAGGGAATCTGGGAACTAAATGCAAACCACCTGGTTTGCACACACACAATGAGAATGTTTCACTTGGCTCAAGTCTGTCACAGCTTCCAAGGTAGAAGTTTTGCAACCAATGAACTTGTTCTTTAGGATTGTTTCAGTACAAAGCTTTCAGGTGCTGTCCAGCATTTCCCTGTAGTGTTCGTGCCAGTTTTCTCCTGTTAATCAGAAACCCATGTGGGCAACAAATTGCCTTTTAGTCTTGTGGCTGAATTGTTCCCAGTGAGGGCTGTCCATGGAACAGGGCTGGGGTTTTGCAGGTGGCCTCCCTGCACACCCATTTCAATCTGACCTGCACAACATTAAATACACACACATTATTTACATGCAGCGAAAACCTGACAACCATGAGGCTTCATAAATTTTCAACTTAACAATGCTGTGCTTTATGAAACCTTCAGCCTGGATGAAAACGTGGGCGAGTCCTTCAAATACCAACAGGTAAGTTCAGAGCTGCCAATTAGGGCAGGGTGATACATCTTGGCAAACCCTTTAAGAGGTTGATCATCAAACGCTTCAGGGGGTTCTTTGTGCTTCCTTCTGGAGAAGTAGAACTCAGAAAGGTCTGGGCAGCAACACTTGGTGGTTGTTTACTTTAGGGTTTTTATTGTGCATGACTATGTGCTATGTAAAGCTTTCTCTCTTACTCCTTGCTGTTAGTTTGCAATTAACTTACCCGTATGAATAAAGCTTGTCTTTCCTACTAATTACTGGTCCAAGAATGCCTGGCTTACAGAAATAATCTGTTTATCAAGTAAAACTGAGATTAGGTAAAAGAAGGTAACCTTCCCACAGTACCAGCCAGGAAAGCTGCAAAGTATGAGTGAGCTCAATTCCCTCCTGACTTGAGATCTAAAATGTTAGGACACAGTCTGTAGTTTAGGCTAAAAAATTACCCCCTCCTCAAGGAGGAAAAACAGTAAAACTATCCAAATCTAGTTTCCTGGAAAATGCACCCCTTTATGATGTTATGTGACCATCCTTTCTCCAAAAGAAAAGGCATTTAAGGAATAAGGGCAGTATTTGAGTGTATTGCCCTGCAGTGCTGAAGCTTTAAAAAATCAGTCCCGCTGTCCTGGCTGGAAGGAGTTGGCAGGTTTCACTTGTATCATGCAAAACTAAGAGTTTTGTACTTAAATACAGGTTTGGGTTTTCTTTTGGCATGGAATGAAAAACGACAGAACAGAAAGGATGAAACAGGATGGGAATAGGTGAGGCAGATGAGCAGAATTTTGACAACTGTGGTGGACAGGAGCAGCTGAAGGTGTGGTGTGAACACTGCAGATGTGCTCAGAGCAGTGAATGCCACTGTCCTGCTTACAGGGGTAAATTTGAACATACACATCACTCATTTGACATTCCTTAGTGCCAGAAAGGAGAACAACTCTTGTAATTCTAGATGGTTTTAACGACCTTAGGCATTTTTGGCTCAAGTTTATTAAGTGAACACGGTACAAAGCATTGGTGTGAGGGGAAGGTGCGCAGCATCACGGACATTATAGGGGTGTGAGGAAATGAATTTTTACATTTTGACATTGTTATTCACCCCTCACCTCTTTGCTCATCAGCCCTGCCTAGGACCAAACATAACCATGTGCTTTGAGTGGCTTTTTATTTCTGCAAATGGCATCTCCTCCTGAAGTCATGTATGTATAAAGTCCAATTAATACTTTTTAGTGTACATAAATTACCAGCTTTTATGACCAGCATATTTCTGCTGATAACAGGGGCATCCCAAACTCCTGCCTCTGACAAGTTACAGCAATGCTTTATCAATTCTTAGGAACTTTTCAAATGTTTTAAACAATCTGAGGAGAGAGGGGAGTAAAAACCGTAGTGTTGCTGTAATTACACTGGCCTAGGGGTATGAATAAAGCAGCACTTTATATTAAACCATGCTGTAAATATAAAAAAATGCTTTAAACCATTGGAGTAAAAACCAACCAAAAAAAANGGCAGCGTGTGCGCCGCCAGCCGCCGCCCGGCCGCGCCTGTCCGCGCTCCGGGGCCGCCAGGACGGTGACAACANGTGTTGCTGTAATTACACTGGCCTAGGGGTATGAATAAAGCAGCACTTTATATTAAACCATGCTGTAAATATAAAAAAATGCTTTAAACCATTGGAGTAAAAACCAACCAAAAAAAAAATCCCCAAAACACAACCACCACAAACCACCCCGAAACAAACACAAAAACCCCAACGAGCAACCCAAAACTTTGGTCACTGTTAAGACAGGGGAGGGAGGATGTCTTAAAATCTGAGGTGACCTGAAGTTCTGGTTTTATTGGTTAAAAAGCGAGTATTTCCTGCAGCTCGATGCCGGTTCCCAGGGCGCTGCAGCCCTGCGGCCCCAGGAGCTTTTCCTTCTCCCGGGAGCGCTTCCCTGCCCTTCCCCGAGGGTGCCCGGGGATCCCGGCGGGGCTGGAAGCCGGGCAGGGGCAGCGAGGGGCCCGAGGGCTTCCCCTCACCCTGCGGCCACACGGAGCAGAGGCCTGAAATAACACGCTGCTTCAGGACAACAAGGCGTTTATTACAAATCACGCGTTCCGGTGGCGACGAAACGTTATTTACGAGCCCTCTTTCTTCGCCCTAACGCTCCGGGGAGGCACCTCCGGCCACAGGAGCGCCCGAGGAGCGGCGGCGCGGGGCCTCCCCCCGCGGCCCCTCACGGCGGGGCCGGGCTCACGTCAGCGGCCGCCGCAG
>VYXF01011899.1:649847-662088 GCA_013397295.1 Polioptila caerulea
TCCCTTCCTCTCTCCGCCTGGTGCCGCCACCGCCGAGGAGGAGGAGGAGGAACATGGCGAAAGCGGAGCAGGTCCTCAGCCTCGAACCGCAGCACGAGCTCAAATTCAAAGGTAGGAGGCGGCCGCCGCCATCCCTCACCGCCGCTCCCCGCACCGGGCGGGCGGCGCGGCCGCGCTCGGGCCNNGGCGGCCGGGAGAGCGGGGCAGGGCTCCCCCCGGGGCAGGGCTCCCCCCGGGGCAGGGCTGCGCTCCCCAGGCCCCGCCGGCGCTGTGTGCGCGGCCCCGGCCCGCAGATCCGGTGCTGTAATGTAGGACAGCGATGTCCGTGAGGCAGGACTGGGAACCCAGGTGTCACAAACCCTAGGAACGGATAAAGGGCTTAATCAAAAGGCAGAATCAGGAAATTGCCGGCTGTGGAGCTGTTTAAGTGCTCTGCGTGGGTCTTCGGTATAAAATCGAGGCGGAGGAAGGATGTTGGGAATAAGAGAACGAAGAAGGGTTTCTTCTGTAGTGTGTCCCAGGCGCTGTGGGGTTGCAGTCGTGTCTCTGGCCAAAAACACGAGGCCTCTGGCCAGGTGCTGGGCAGCACTTCTTGGCTTTTCCTGCTTGTTATTATAATTTAGCGAGCCGTTTGGCTAAATAAGTCACAAATAGTCTGCCTGTGCAGAAATCCATCCTTTAAATAAAAGTCTTGAATGGCTTTGGGCTTCTACTGGCACTGAAATTCTGCCTTGCAGCCTGACAGCACAGCTGTAATACAATATTCTGGGATTACAAATAAGCAATCAGCAAGTTTATTTATGCGACCAGAGTCAGAGGTGTTGTATAGCTTCGCTTGATTATCTGACAAATAAGCTTTTTTTTAAAAAAAATAGGCATTAGTTTATTGACCTCTGGGAAAAATAATACTGCTTTAAAAAAAGCCTTCATGTGCATTTTTAAATACAGAAGTGGTCTTTACCTGTTGTTATTAGTAAATATATTTGAACTAATAATATGAAGTGGGTTTTATCAAACAGCCAGTTAATAAACACTGTGGGGAATGAATATATCTTTGTTGTAAGCTGAAGTTGTTATGGCAGCAGTATCAAACGTGCTTCAGAAGGAAACTATTGTTGTTTTGACGTTCTTTGTGTTAAGTATGATTAGATGAAAATCACCTCTTGTTCTGGATATAATTGCATTCAACAAACAAGCAAATCCAAGCTCAGGTGGGCAAAAAAGTGGGCCTTTAATTAGCACTGACTTGCTAATGAGACATAATTGTGTTTCAGGGTTTGTTTTTCTTTCTTTTCTTCATCACAGGTAGATATAAACCTTGCCAGACTCTGTTTTTTCTTGAAGTAATGATAATTTATCAGACTGTCTCTTTCAGATGAGGGCTAAAAAAACCCAGTTCTGGGCTAAAAAACCAGTAGCCATTGAAGTTAAATCAACTAACCCTAGCACTTCTGATTGCCAGATCTTTAACCAGCGACACATACTCCTTATAACATCAAATGCTGCTTGACTAACTGCAGCTATTAAATGGCTTAGTTTCAAAGTACACTGAAATATTAATGTTCAAACAGACTTAATGCTGTGGGCAGCATTCATATGCTTTGGCAATACCTCTGCCTTACAGCCCTTTCTAGCAAGCTGACTGCTGTCCTTCATTCAGGAAACACCAGGTTGAAGTATTCATGAAGTAAATTCTGCTCTAAGCATTTCTTGCCCTACTGATCTTGTGATGACATACTGCCTGGTGATAGGGCTGAAATGGTATTGTCACCTTTGGAAATGGTTGCATTTATTTCCAGAGTGTTCCTTGGCCCCGTACAAGCAGATCCAGGCTGACAGAGGTCATGGAGCTGCTGGCTGGTACAGGCATCCTCATGGTGTGTGCTGAAAGACACGGTGCTCCATGTAGGAAACAGAGATTGGACTGTAAACCAAACACTGGAAATGGTAAAGGGCTTAATCCAAATGCAGACAGGTAGAAAAAGCAGAAAATAATTCACTCTGGTGCTATTGAAAGACACTGTGTGGCTCTTCAGTATAAAATCTAGAGGGAGGTAGGATGTTGGAAATAATATAGTGAATGAGGATGTCTTCTATAATGTGTCCCAGTCATGTTGAGGTTGCAACCATGGCCTCCCCTTTCCCTTCTTCCTTCCCTTCCCTTGAAGACCATTTTAAAGAAGCTTTTGTAGCCCCTTGGTTTTGCAGGGAATCTCATAAATCCATTTGGTGCTCTGTTTCAAAATACTGCGCTTGTGTCTCGTTTGAAAAAAAATATCAAAGGAGTTTTTCATGCTGGGATTTTTTTTCACAGCATGTGAACATGAGCAGGGGTTGTCTTTCCTCCCGCCTCGCATCTCCTTCAGCAGAGCACTCGTGCTCCAAAATAGCATCAGCGTGTGCTGTGCTGAAATGCAGCTGTGAGTCGTGGGAGGCTGGACACCATTAGGTGGCTGAAGGTGCCCATTTCCTTGCCCTGGTCTTTGATGCCATGTGAAACAGGCCAAATCTCTGCCTTGCCAGTGACTTCCTCCACTTCTTGGTCGTTGGAGGCTTGCAAAAAAATTATCCAGCTAAAGGTTTACAGCTCAGCGTTTACTGGTAACAAATGGTGAAAAAGAACGTGTTGGTATATTTGACATTTACATTGATGTTTCCCTTTCTTTCTTTTTTTCAATCTAAGAGATGGCATCAATCTGCCAAGAATTTGTTACGACATTCAAGGGTCTGACTTTAGGAATGGCTAGATTTAAACCTGAACAAGGATGTGGAATTGTGCTGCAGGATCACTGCCCACCGAGGCTGATCTGTCTTTTCACCATATGTGCCCACCAGGAGTAGAGATCAGCTGTTTAATGTCAGCAAGTAAAATTTTGTTAAAATATGGCATATTTTAGAACTCCCCTGGGTTTGTAGTGTTTGAGATGCTGCTGCATGTTTGCAGACATGGGGTGCTGGGGCAGTGTTGCTCAGGAGGGCTGGCACAGATGGGAGGTGGCGGAGGCTGAGGGACATTTTGGTAGCATTTCTGGAGGTTTGCTCCGGGTTAGGCTGGACTTATGACTCAGCACTCGGTCCGTGCTCCCCAAGTGGCTCCTGGCAGTACTGCCAAGCAGGGATTAGTGCCTTGCTAAACTCTGCAGGTCGTGCCAGTTGGAAATGCAGGTTCCTGTCCCCAGTATGGGATGCTGTGCCTATGCAATGTGTCACTTTCTTTGCTTTCTGCTAAGGACACAACAGCGAGCCAGAACAGCTGATCCTCTCCACTGCTAACAGAGGGGATTCATCCCCGACCTGGGGCTGTCACTGGCTCAGGTGCAAGCCCAGGGTGCCTCAGAGCTGCAGCCCAAAGGTGTGGCCTCGGCCTGTGTGGATGTGCTCAGTCCAGCAGTGCATCTGCAGCATTGCAATGTTCAGTGTTTGGGGTTTGGCCCCGGCCCTGTGCAGTTTGTGACCTGCCTGTCCGTGCTTGGGTGGCTGCCCCTCCCTGCTGAGACACTCTGAGCTCCTCCGGGTCAGCCTGAGCAAACTCAGCCAGATCTGTTCAGTGCACTGGGGGTGTGCAAAGCCTCCTGTGTCTGACAGGAATATCCCGTTCCTACCAGATACCAGCCTAAGGCTCTTCAGTCCAACAGGCCAGAACATTTGGGATGTGAGATTAGTGCTTGCTGCAGCTGCAGCTGCCAAGTCTCAGAAGAGAGGTGAAGGACATGTGGGCTCTTCACTTTACATCTCTGTCCCTGTCCTGATCCATCTGCAATGGTTGAATCACTCCTGCACTCAAGGTATTGGGAGGAATTGGACTTTATGCTCATTCTCTTCTCTATTGGATAAATAGGAATTTCCAGTCACAGGCCATGTTTAAGAATGTAAAATAGTGACGGTATTGTGAGGAGTTGCCTGTTCAGGGTAATTACTATTCATCTTTTAAGCTGAACATTTATATGCTCTTTTCTTTAGACTCTTAGAGCCCTCCTGGTATTCACAGCAGAATGGCAGCCAGTACTAGGATTTCTTTACTCTTTGAAGGCTGCTGTGCCAATGGCTGTCTACTTTCCTGCTGAAAAATGTACCAGCCCTTGCTTCCCTTTGTCTGGCCTGATTCCAAGTCAAGTCATTGTTACCGCATTAAATAGGAGTAAACCTTTGCATCTCTCTACATATTTGAATGTAATTATCAAATTAGAGTTTTAAAAAGAGGACATAGTATTTCAATAACAGGCAGGCTTCCTAAATCTACACAAATTTCTCCTAAAATATATCCCAATTATCAAGCAAAAGCAGTCTTTTTCTGGTGTAGTTCATGTTACACTCACTTTTCTTGCAGCTCAGCTAAAATCAATAACTTATTCTATTAAACGTTTGTTTAGTTGTACAGACCTGCTGCATGTCGCTGAATTATTCTGATTTCACGTGCTCTGTTGGTTTTATAATTAATTCATCACTTTGCATAGTCTCTTCACTTTAAAAGAGAGGTGGAGAGAGAGAAAAAACGGGAGGTAAGAGAGGGTGGTGATGCATTGTGAATTTCTTACAACACATCCCGTTTTTGAAAGGTGGAATAAGTTGAACATTTTGCTTCTCCTGAGCTTCCTTAACCTGCTGATTCCCTGTCCACTCGAGACACAACACTCACAGCTCCACTGGGAAAGGAGAGAGGAGTTGTACACGTGGGAGCAGCAGAAATTTGAAACTCTGAATAGGATGGTTGGAGCACCAAAGAACAATTGAGATGTGTGAAGCACTCAAGGAGGTTTAGCTGCATCTTCTGTTAAATTTAATTAATGTATTTAGGTCTCCCAAGACTATTTCCAAAAATACCACAATCTCCTTGAAGGCTTTGGTCAATGTGATTTATGGGTTAAGGACTTTTGAGTAATTTTGTACTGCACAGATTTTAAGAATTCCAGTTGAAGTTTTGAGCATTAATAGGATCAAAGTATTACTATTTCAGGGAAAGACCTAATGCAGCGATAAAATTTGTTACTTGGCCATTGGTTCTCTTAGTTTTGTGGGATTTTGTGTTTTAAATGTGATCAACTCCTTGCCTTTACTGTACAGAATGGGCCACATACATTCCCAGCTTCCTGTTCCTTGGGAACCCCGTGTTTGTCCATGGATTTTCAGCTCACTTTGAGCTATGGAGCTATTGCAATGATACGTGAAAAAGTTTTTCAAGTTTGTTATTTAAAGCTCATCAGGATGGCAGCCTGCCAGCGTGGTTGGGTTGCTGCGATGTGACCTCTGTTCATCACTTCAGAAGATACATCTGCTAAGAGATTATATTGAAAATACAGATGGAAGGGGTGGCTCTCCCAAGCCCTGGGAGCGTGGCTATCGTGGCAGGATGCAGACACAGTTCATGTGCCAGGGTGGATGCAGGTTCACACTGGTGCTTAGCAGTAAATTGTATTGACCAGCTGCTGCCCTGCGTGCCATGTGCAGTGTCCTGTCACCCGTGAAAGGAAGATGGAGTAGAAATTTGTACAGCAGTTCCTGTTAGTGCCTTCTCATTGGAAAAGAAATTATTACCTATTTTTCCTCACTGCACAAATTTTAGAAATTTAAAACTCACTAGTAATCATGTAATGCTTTATTTCTTTTAAAATAGGTTAGCTGCCGTTACATACAAGAGTGAATTTTGTTTAATTGCTCTCTAATTCAGAATTAGGATTGTAAAAATTCAAGTACAAACCTTTAAATAGATTGTCAGATCTGTTTTGAAACTCAGCTGGAAAAAAGGCATCATCACCATAGCAAATGATCCAACTTCATGAGCTCAGGTCAGCTTACATCTATGAACAAATACCCAGTTTTAAAAGCAGCTTAATTTGTTCTGTGCAGCCAGCTCTGGAAGGTATTGATTGCATCAAATGAGTTTTGGATCAAATGAGCAACTTCTACATATGTTCTAATGCAATTTTGGTGGGGAACTGGGCGAGGGAGGGTCTGTCTTGTTTCTGAGTGCCTCTGAGCACAGCTTTCTGCCCAGCTGAGGCAGTGCAGGAATCAAATGACCCTTGCTAATTCTGCCCACATCTTGCAGTCACACTCATTTTCTACTATCTTGTTACCATATTGGTCTTATGTTTGCTGCCTGCTGGGAACAGCTAATAACTCCTGAATGCATTTCATAGTTGGTACAATAACAGCCCCTTCACTGTCCCTGGCAGTGTGGCTGCTTGCCTTTGAAAGCCTTATTGATGGTGTTTGCAACACTTCTGTTTGTGGTGACAGCTGTTGGTTCAGACTTAAATTTCATCTTTGTGTTTGTATGAAACGTGATCTTCAACATTATCACCTTGCTGCTGTGCAATTGTTGTTTGGTTGGGGTTTTTTCTGCGGGTAAATCCTCAGTGATTAGGTCAGGAACTCTGCCCAGTCGGAGCCCTCTCCCCTCTGGAAGAGGGGCTGGCACTGGTGTGACAGTTCCTACCACGACACTGAAGGTCCTTTGTCTTGCTGTGTGATGGCCAGAGGCAGAAAGGAAGCTTATTTTACATCCATATATGAATATTTAACTGCCAGTTTGTCCAAGCTAAGGGTTAGATCCATGCTAAGTCTTTTCCACTGGCATTTGACCCAGTATTTTTTCAATATATAAACCCTTTCAGCGCTTTGTTGACCAAGATGTCTGGATATTTTCTGAGATGCCTGGGATGTTGTTGAGTTTAAAATTTGGCCTGCTAGGCAACCTTTTGTAAAGAGAGATTTGTGCCGTGGGTCTGGAGCAGCTGCCCTGCCTTGCTGTCCCTGGCAATGTGTGCAAAGCAAACGAGCATTGCCCTGATGAATTCAGGGCAGGCTCGGGGTGCAGGCGGCTCCAGGGTTGTGTGTTCACACCAGCAGCACCCAGACTAAGGGCTGGGTTTGTTCCTGCTCTGTTAGAGCTCTCTCAAAATTGCCCAATTCAGCTGCAATTCTCCTGCCCTCAAACACATTTGTACAGATTGGGTGCTGCTGCTGCCTGCAGTACTTACCCCACGTTATTATAAATACTTTATGAAAATAATCTCTCCACTAAACTACTTTAGTGTCTAGTTCTCTGAG
This sequence comes from Polioptila caerulea, assembly GCA_013397295.1. Lineage (NCBI taxonomy): Eukaryota > Metazoa > Chordata > Aves > Passeriformes > Certhiidae > Polioptila > Polioptila caerulea. The sequence continues at coordinate 656,898 of VYXF01011899.1, forward strand.
CTGGAAACCAAGTCCCTCATACCGTGGTGCATGGATTAAAGATTTTATCATTCTAAATTTAATCCTGTTTTCTTGGTTGGTTTCCACGAGGGATGGAAAAATAGAGAAGGGGGAGGTTTGCCTGGTGATCCAGTTATTTAGGATGCAGATTATAAAATCATGTAGGTGTGGGGATCACTATGGAGCCAAATCTTATGTTTTTGCAAGTGATTTAAAAGACAAATCAGTTGTTCTTGTGGAAGGCATGTCAAATGACTATGTAATTCTTTTAAGAAAAAAAAATAGCACTTTGTTTTTCCAAGACTGCTACTTTTTTCATCACACCAGTTACTTCATCCTTGCTGGTGCTTCTGATGTTTCTCCCAGCAGTTCACCCTCTCCCTTGTGCAGTTTCATGTTTGCTGTCTGTTCATATTTGCAATTAGTGCTTCTTGTGATCTGTGAATTAATGATATATTTTGTTTTCTCAAAACATTTGCATTTCCCCTGGCTTGTGATTTCTCATCTTCTGGCCTTTCTGTATTTTTACCAGACTAGGAGCAAAGATCTAAAGGCAGTAACATTTTTTTTTCCTTTTATTTTTGTACAGCTGGTTTTACACTGTGCTTAGTGATGTCACAGAGTGATGCAGAGGATCACAGAATCATGGAGTTGTTTAGGTTGGAAAAGAAGTTTATGCTTGAAGAACACAACTTGATATTTGTTTATTATTCTGTGCCACATGTATAAACTGTCAGATGCTTTTTTCTGATCAAGTTTTCTCACTGCTGCTGGCTAAATTTCTGATTTTGTTTTGGTTTTGTTTCCCTTTGGTCCTGAAAATAGGCTGGTTTTCAAGTGGCTCCTCTGAAATATATCTTGTTGAACTCAGGATTCCTTCCTTATTTGTAGCCATAAATAGTATCCCACTGCCTATTTTATGTGCCTTGGGTTTTTTAAAAACTTATCAGAAAAGCAGCTATTCTTTATGCATCCCCAGAATATCTAATTGTGTTTGTTTCTTCTGGTATTTTCGACTTAGGCACAGTTCTGCACTTAAAATATTTGTTCATTTTCTATTTAAGTTGCACATCAAATTTCTCTCTTTGAGGAGTATATGTGAGCGTAAAATTAGAGTAGTTAAGTTGCTCCTTCCCTAACATTTTAATGTGCATTTGAAATGGAGATTAGTGATGAAATTAGACCAGGAAAAAATCACTTTAGAAGAAAAAGTGTAGCTTAGATTGGTGATTAAAATCAGGGTGCTTCTTCCAGGGAAACATTTTACATTGACTCCAGTCCTTGGCAGTGTTTTTGTCGGGGGGTTTCCATATCAAGGCTTCATTGCTGTGTTGGTGCCTCCCCCCTTCTCCTGGGAGCCTGGGCTTTGCTTGTGTCCTTTCCATACCCTGTGGATGGTGCTCTAGACTGTGGACAAAAAGGAGATGATCACTCGAGGTGGATGTGCCTCCATCCTGGTTATTGAAAGAGAAGCAGCTGCTGTCCCACTGCTCCCTGAGCCCTTTCCTACCTGGGCACAGTTGGTTCATGTGATATTTGTGTGCAGAATGAGCACAGTAATACAATCTGCCTGGCCCTCGGTTCTGAAAGGACCTGAAAGCACAGCTGAAACAGAGATACTCCTCTGAAAGCTCCCCATGCTGCTCCCACACTGTGTACAGAGAGCTGGTTTAACTTTATGATGCTGAGAAAATCGTTGGTGTTGTGTGGTTTTGTTGCTGAGGTTTACTGTAGGTAATGTTTGGGTGTAAAAAAGCTCTGAAAAGATCAGTTGGGAAAAAACAAATGACACTGGTAGCAAAATTATATGAAGGACTTGTTCTTCTGTTTCTCTTGGCAAGTTTATGTGTGGCCTCTCAGTTCTTACAACTGTGAAGTCAGACTGTTAATGATCCTCTGAGGGAGAAAAGGTGACAAAAATTACATACTAACAGATACCCTGAAAATAGTCTTCAGTCTCATATTTGTTTGGGCTTTGGGCTTTTTTCCCAATTAAGCACAAGGCATGCTCTGAGAAAAATAGTTTCTGCTAGAATAGGCCAGGGAAGGACACTGATTAATCCATCTAAATGGAATAACTTGCTGCCAACCTTGCTCCAACTTTGGCATCTGGATCATGTAATTCTGTTGGGTTTCTGCAGCTTTTTTTTTTTTTTCCATCTCTTAGGTCACTTTAATGATTACATACTTCTTAAAAAAATTACTCCATTGCATCAGCTATTGCATAGGGAGTGATGTGGATGTTGCTTCTGTTTTTGTGATGTTTTTTCATCCAGGCATCCACTATTTGACACAGCAGAAGTGGGAGGGACTGCTCCCCTCCTGTCACTTTGCTTCAAGGGCTCTTTGGGGTGAGGAGGTGGGTGCTGGGAGTAAAGATATTGATCCCACCTAGCTGGGGGTTTGTAGCTAATTCCTTTTAAAATCTGAGCTGAGGTTAAAAGGTTGGCATGTGGTTTACACAAAGGTTTTTCTTAAAAATAATTAACCCTCAAATTTTGGGGGTTTGGGTTCTCTCAGTGAGTTACTGTGAAATCAGATATTTATGCAACACAGGCTCTTCTTTGTTTCTGATTTTTTGACTTCTTTGATTTCAAAAGTTGCCGATGTTCACATAATTATGAAAGTCTCCAGAGCCAGATGATGATGATGATTAAACCTTGGCACAGGGTACTTTTTAAAACACTAATCTTCACAAGATTCTGTGTAATTAGGTAAGTATTCTCCTCACTTGAGGGAGAGGGGAACTATAAGGGTCCAAACCTGCTTCTGTTTTGGAGTTGCTGTCAACTCTTAAGGCTCTTAATAGCAGAAGATCAAGCCCTTAAGTGATTTGTCTAAAGACAAGTAAGGTGGTGGGAGAGTTTGATTGGATCTTGGGGATTCTTGATTCTCAGGCACCTGGCTGATAGCTCAAGATGTCTTGCTTGACATTTCAGCTCTTTTCATTTTAGTGTTTATCTTCAAAGGTCATCAGCTTTGTATATGACTTGAAGAGAAGTGTGCAGTAAGTCAAGTTCTTCACCTGTTATTGAGCCCTCTTGCACATCACTACTGGTTTTATTTTGCCTGTCTCTCTAATGCTGATAGACATCCACAAAAGGAAAGGGGGAGAGCCCATGGAAATAAAATGGAATCACTTGGTGCTGTCAGAGGCACTAAAGGAGCTGAGAAACCACTTGGATGTGAAGATGAGAGAAGCTGCAGGTAGAAAGGCTGAACAAATCAGATGGAGAGATGGGTGTGGTGGCTGTTTGATGGTGCTGACACCTCCCTCTGGAGCAGGGCAAGGAGCATCCCCAGTGTGAGGGCTGGCAGAGCTGGGGGGAGGCACTTGATGCCATGGCAGAGGGGCCAGTGCAGGGTGTGGGGTGGGGCAGGGATGAGTATCACATTGAGCCCCCATCCCTTCCCCTCACACAGAGTCACTGTGGCTCTGTCACTGCTCCATGTGGACATTGCCACTCACAGGTAGGATTTGGGCTCTTGACAAGAGTCACCAAACAATCCAGGTTTCCCCTCTATTGCTTTCCACCATCTCCCTCATTAAAGATTCTCCAGTTACCTTTCTATGGCTGATTAATGTGTCAGGTGATTAATGACTTTCATCTGACACATCAGTGGGATTAAACCATGGTGAGATACATCCTTCCCCTCCTATTACTGCATTCCACTGCTTTCCACAAAGGAAGTACAGGAGAGCTGATCTGACCAGAAGCTCTGCCTGTATTTCTGGCTGTTTCCAATTACCTTGCTCTTGGATACATGTCTGTGGTGAGCTGGAGTTGCAAAAGTTGTTATGGGGAAGATGCTGAAAGTGCATCTAAAACACTCTGGGAATAACATGGGCAACTTGATATGGATTTATTCTTAGTCTTGTGGATCAGTGGTTGCCAGTTGTATCAAGTATTCCTGCAGTGCTTTTCTTTGAAAAGTTTGCTGCATTTTTTAGGGGTGCCTGGCTTTTAGCAGATGCGAATTTGCATTAAATTTCAGTACAGAAAAAACGATGCATGTGCCTTAATTACTTTCAGCAGCAATGCCAACACTCCAAGTGTGACAGCAGCACGTGTGCCCAGATGTTGAGCAAGCTTTAACCTGCAACTGTGAGACCTTAAATTGGCAGAGTGCTGTGCAGGGAGATGCAGTTTCCCTGCTGCCAGCTCTGAGTGCTGCTCGTTCTGGCTGAAAACTGATTCTCCTTTTTCTCTTCCCCACTGCCCCCTCCCTCTCTGCCTGCCTGGTAAGTGGATTAATTTCCAGCCCCAGCAGCTCCCTGGCTCTGCTCTTGGCCCATGCAGAGGAGCACAGTGCAGCTTGCACAGACAGCTGGTGGGGATGAGAGCCCAGACCATCTCCCCTCCCAGCAGTGAGATGGACTCATGCAGGAATTAAGCAGCCCCGTGGCCCACCTGATGTGTGTAGTTAATTATAAAGATGGAGTGATAATTGCAGGTACAGCTCTGCAGAGGACTGTCCCTGCTGGGTTTGAATGTTCCTGCCCAAGCCTGTGCCATCAAAGCTTTCCCTCTGCTGGTACTTTTGCTAAATTCCTCATGTGCCAAACAGCATGAGGACTGATTGTTTGCCATGCCAAAGCATGGGATTTTGGTTGAGGTGGGGATGGTTGTATTAAGATACAGTTCAAATGGTGTGGTTGTGTGACACAGTTTCTTTGAGGAGAGAGTGGCAAGGAACTCACAGTGAGTACTGTGCTCATCAAAAAGTTATCAGCCTGGATTTGCTGAAACAATTATGGGCAATTTCTATTGCAGTGAGAGTTATTTAAAATTTAAATGGAATTGACATCATGTTCTTTTGACCTAATTCCCAGACTTTTTTATCATTACTAAAATGGTGTGGGATATTACAATGCCATACGCTGCAGAAGGGCTCTCTAAGGAAAGATTGATGCAGCACTGGTGTTTGAATAGGAAATGGACCATGGAAAATTCTGAGATAACACTGTGATCTGCAGATGTGGAGGGTTGGATGTGTGGGTGAAAAGCCACCGTTCAGAAATAACCCTGCTGAAAACCCAGGATACCTTTTACTATTTGTTATTTTAGGAGTATAGGAGGTGATCTTTCCTTTCCTTTCCTTTCCTTTCCTTTCCTTTCCTTTCCTTTCCTTTCCTTTCCTTTCCTTTCCTTTCCTTTCCTTTCCTTTCCTTTCCTTTCCTTTCCTTTCC
>VYXF01011899.1:662452-690396 GCA_013397295.1 Polioptila caerulea
CCCCTTCCCTTTCCCCTTCCCTTTCCCCTTCCCTTTCCCCTTCCCTTTCCCTAATACTGCTGGTTTGTGCATCACTAGGTGCCCACTTTGCATTAGCATGACTTGACTTTAGTTTGGCTGGAGAAAGTCACCAAGCCCTTGTGGAATATTTCAGACTTTGAGCACCAAATTCAATTTACTACATTCTTCCTTCTAGGCAGCTTGCTCCCATGACAGCCCCATGTCAGATGATGCATGGACAGACCCTGTTTCCCATAACTTTGTCCTTGGGATGACACCAGTGGCATTTTTCTCATGATCTTTAAAAAACACGTGAGAAAAACAGTTGGGATAATTTTAAAGAGCAAATTGTCATTTGGAAAGCACCCTGCCTTAGTATGAGTTCCACTTATCTAGAAATACTATGAGCAATCAAAAAAACATTCAAAACAAAATAATGTGATTAAGTAAGGATTGTGAGGTTTTAGAATCAGTCTTCACTTGTTGCTTTGAGCCAGGGACCATCCAGATGCACCAGTCTGGCTTAGCTGTGCTCTCAGCCCACCTTGGGAGTACAAGCATTGTCCAGGTGATGCACAAACTTGTATAAATAGTCCATGCACTTGTAATGAGGACAAAGTTACCAGAAAGAAGTGTGGAGTGTTTTCTCTTACTGTGTTAGGGTGTGATTCCCAAATCCCAACGCCTTGCATTGGAAAATGAAGCTCCAGGGTTGATGTGCATCTCATTAATCCCACACCAGCTGTATCTGCAGTGCTCAGATCCAGAGGTTAGAAAGCAGAGGTGTATCTGCAGTGCAGAATTAGCTTGTGTCTGTCCTGAGATAAGTTCTCCCACATACCCTAACCTCCCCAAAAACCTGTAACCTTGGCTGTGGTAATCCAACAACAGGTGACCAAGGTTTCATTTCAGCCCGAGCTGGCAGTCCATGGGCCTTGCTCTTCAAAGGCAGGCCAGCCAAGTGATACTTCATTGCCATGCCCCAGTTCCCCCTGAGTAACACCCTGTGGTCTGTTTATCTTTTTGCACACTTCAGGACACCTTTATGACACCTTAATCCTGCATTTGTCTGCTGTGTTTTGCTTTGCTGCAGAGTTGGAACAGCAGTGCCATAAGGAGGAGTGTGCTGCACACAGGTTTGCTGGAAGCAGATGTCAACCTTCTAGTACAGTTGTGGCTGTAAAACCACTGTGGCTGTAATTTGGGGGAAAACTGTCTAAAGAAACTGTTCAGGGTTTAGTGGACAGAACAGAAGAGGAAACACCAAGCAGACAAAAAGAAATTCGTTCCGTCTGCTGAAAGGTTTTGCTGCCAAATATTTTGGTAGGATCTATGTTAGCAATAAATAACTCCATTTGGAAATTATTTTCCACACAGAATTGTTGTCGTGTTACAATTTCAAACAGCAGCTCTGTGCTGGGGCACACAAATCCTGCATACATTCATGGATCAGCCAAGTAAAAACATGGTGTTTCCCCCAGGAAATCTATCCCAGCATGCAGACCAGCAAAGCACTACTGAGGACACAGCTGCAGATGAAGGGCTTTGTACAGCCAACCCTCCCTCTGTGCTGGAACAGCTCAAGCTGTCATTTTTTTATCCTTATTGCATAGGCATCCTATAATTTCTTCTGAAATGTTCGATTTCTCCCAGTTAGGGCTGTTTTGAAGATCTGCCACTGTCCTTACACACCTAAACGTTTGCTGGATTTTTTCTGACAGTTTGGCAAGTTTAACTTCTTTAACAACTCGTGGCTGCTTCTGGTCAGTTATTTTCCATTAGCTTGAATCTCTCCCTGCTTGCAGAACACAGAGAAAACTTGACAGTTGTGTTTCATTCTTACCCACATCTCAGTGTTCCACCAGGCACAGCTCTACTGAAACCTTTGCCATGGAAAATTTCATTGCTTCAATTTTTGGGGATTTTTTTTGCTCTGGTGTTATATTGCCAAGCTTGTGACACAGAATGGTGCTGCCCTGTTGTCTGGTGGGGGTTATTATGTGTGTGATTGTTTTGAGGCTTTTCCCCTTCTAATTACTTAAACAAATGGGATAGAGGTTATAGGACTGTGGTACTGTTGCAGCTGGATTAAATATTGTCTTAGGAGACAAATTTGGGTAGATTAAGAAGCAAACTTAAATTATATCAAGGCATCTATGCTGTGAGAGGAGGGTGGTGGAATGCTGCCTGCCAGTATTTTTATTATCATCATCATTCACCCTTCTGCAATTTTAGGGCTGCCATTTCTGCAAGGAAGTTTGATGCTTTTTTTTGACCAATTTGCCTTTACTCCTGAGGACAGATGAAGGTATTTTATTCAGGCATCAAATTAATCACTTCTGTGGAGAAGACAGTTGATCAAAGTGTGGTTATATTTCTTTTAATTTTACTTCTTTACCATCTGTAAAGCGCTGTAGTTGTGTGCTACCTGTCTGATTTATCAGTGACTTGTAGGAAATCAGCCTTTCTTCTGCCTGAGGGATTTGGGAGTTTCAATTAGGTAGAGAGCCTGAGAGAAATGGATTTGCCTGCACTTGATTTTGCAGAACTTGACAGTGGTTTGATTTTGGCTTTGCTAATACGGAAATCTTTGCCAGTGTTCTCAATGTCTAAAAATTTTCCTATTTCCACATGGTTATTTCCTGTCCTGGGCGAGGTAGGCTACTTGATTTCTTCTGGTTTGTAATTTCTAGTTGCCAAGAAAATTTATTAAGAAAACAAAACAAAAAAACCAAACTTGGTAGGCCAAAGGAGATGTACCCTGCTTGCTTGTCTTGCTGGTTTTGGTGTGGAATTCCTGAATGGAGCCTGGTGGAATCCTGGCTCTGTGGAGGTCCAGCCTCAGGTGCAGCTGGACCTGTGGTGGTCCTTGGTTCCCACTTGTTACCAAACTGAGCTGTACTCACTGATCATCCACAGCGTGGGTATATCTGTGCTAGCCTGGCTTTCAGTGCCTAGAATGGAGCAACTGTGACACAGCAGGGAATCTGGCATCCTCTGAATGCCATGTTGTGGTGTTGGCACAAAGTGGGAATGATTTCCCCCTTTTGTTTGGCTGGTAATGATGAGCTGGGGCCTGGCTGCAGCCTCAGCTTTGCGTGCACGATTATCTGGACGTGCTGCAGATGGAAATTGAACATCTAATTACTTTATAAGATTTGTGAACAGAGATTTAGAGCCTGCTTAGCCTCTGCTTGAAAAGTGCTTTCTGTGTGATTTCAAGTCTGCTTTTGCTCTCCCCCTCAGGTCCTTTCACAGATGTGGTCACTACAAACCTGAAGCTCGGCAACCCCACGGACAGAAATGTGTGCTTCAAAGTTAAGACCACAGCACCACGTAGATACTGTGTAAGGCCCAACAGTGGAATTATCGATGCAGGAACATCAATTAATGTTTCTGGTAAGCCATTCAAGCAGTTCTTTGGTGATTGAAAATTGCTTCTTAGCATCAGTTATTTCTTGGAGTGTCTTGCAGCCTGCAAAGTATTTTGGTGAATCCAAGAGGTTGTGTTTTCATGGAGAAGCAGCCATTTTATATATCCTGACTTCCCTTACTCCTGGTCTAGCAGTAATAGCTTTGGTCTTACATCTTGTTTTGGAGAGGAAAAAGGTGGAAATACAGAAATGATTGATCTGGTTCATTAACAGCCTCAGCCAGCATACCCAAACCAGTCCTGCTGCAGCCCTGCCCTCCCTGTGGGATTATTTTTGTACAGTTAGTTTTTTGCCAGCTTAACTTCCTGAACCAGCTCACCACGGGGTCAAACAAGTGCTTGGATGAGCACATTGAGGGAAGAATAAAACTGCAGCCACTGGTTTAGACTGGTGTGGGCTGATGCCAAACTGCCTTTGATTTAACCAACAATGAAAACATTTACTTTCAAACCATGCTTGTTTTGTGTGCCTTGAAGAGTCAGTATCCTCTGGTGTTAAAAATGTCAAATGACTAAATCTTTGCTGTTGCACAGGAAAAGTTAATGATTTTCTCTAATGAGTCAGTAGCTCTTGACTTGCCTAAGTTTGGTAATGGAACAGCAAAGGAGTGGCTTTGAAAGCATAAAGAGCTGAGTATTCTCTCCAACAGAATATCTGTGTATTATTAACTAGCTGCTGATATATTCTCTGATCCATGTTCTTAATAATTCTAGCAAAGCATGTAGTTGTGGCATATTGGATGGATGAGGTCAGATTTTATATAAGAAAATTTTTTCTCTAAACATGCAGATTTGCTTTGCTATTCCTAAAGAAATTAATATTGACATGATAAGAAATCTTATTGATAGGTTATACTATATAAAGGTTATATAGGTAGTTTGCTCCTACCAACCTTTTTTAGCCTGGGACAAAAAATTTGGGAAGCTAAAACCACTGTGTTTTACTTGAAAAAAAAATCAACATGTAAAAATCAAGAGTTAGGTTTCTTACTTAATTCAATGTAAAATACTTAAACAACTCACCCTTGGAGAGAGCTTGCTTCAACAAAATAAAAATTGATCCCCAAACCACTTTGCACTGTAAAATTAAGCAACTCTAATCCTGTAAGTCGCCTTACACGTGCCCATATTTGCACACTGATTGATCTGTTGTCTTTGGGATTTCTGTGCTGTCAAACTGAGAGTGCAAAGGGCTGCAGGATTGTGCCTCCCTTGCAGTTGATCCCAGGGGAATGTCAGGGTGAGGAGGTAAGCAGGGAAATGTGGGAGCTCCAGGTGGGGCAGGCAAAGCACTTCTGCTTCAGGAGAGGGCCAGCACAGACCCAGTGAGCTCTGAAATGACTAACATGTACATGAAAAAGCTTTCTGGAGAGAAATGGAGAGTTTTTAAAAGTCGGGACAATTCCCAAGTAAAGCTGTCTGTCATCTATCCTAGCTGCAGGCAAGCATATCAAATGCATTGAAGTCAATGAAATGATAATGAAAATTAGCATGGTTTCTAGCTACAAATTATCTTCATGCTATAAAGATGTGGATGCTTTTCATCTTGCAGATGAACTTTGAAAATTAAAAGCCTGCTTCCTTTGCAGGCTCTTACCAGACTTTTTGAAATGTTGTCTTGATCTCAGTGTTGAGTGGTTTCCCAAAGTTCTGCCCCTTAGCTCCACCTGGAGCAAATACAGTGCAGGCAGGGCTTGGAGGAGCCACCTCTCTGTTACTCTGCCAGGGTTTGCTTTTCCAGCCTGACCCTTCCCTGTGGCACAGCAGGTGGAGTGTGGATTTTGTCCAGGGCTGAAGTATCCCCTTATGAGAATGCTGTGCTTTGCTCATGCTTACACAGCTTTGAGAATTTCCCTTTTCTGATAACCTTCTTTGTAGTGATTTATGTTTGGGTTAGTTTGGAAAGTGGTTGTGGTGTGTTTCATCACAAGCTCACATGTGTGTTCTAGTATTTCCATGCTGGTATTAGCAGTAGTAATAAATAACAAGCTTCAATTTCCAGTCCTTACATTAACATTATATTTTAAAATTCAAGTAGCACACTTTCATTTTCCTTAGGTAATAGATTAAGCTCCTTCAAACCATGCATGGGACCTAATTTTGGACTTGAGGATCTTTGGTTTTGATCAGCAGATGGGATGCTTTGGATGGGAGGGATCAAAGAGAGGACTGCCATTAACTGGCAAAGTAGGATTGTTTTCAGATTCACAGAAATGGGGGAAGATGTGTTTAACCTTTGCCTTGGAGTAATACTTGAGAACAAAAGACTGATTTTGGAGTCAATGAAGTGCAAAATAAATAGAATTTGTTTCTTTGCCTCTAAATCAGTTACCTTTTCAGTCATTTAATTCAAATCTTGCACAGGGCATAAAAATAGGACTTGAATAAATAGGACTTGACTTCCTTCAACCCTAGTGAAAATAGAGCTGATGAGAAATTATTAAAATATAGTTAATACAGTAACTTCTGGACACTTAGGCTAATTGGGTTGTGTTTACTACATGCAATCTGTTCCTTCACAATTGCTGACTGGCTTTACCACAGCCACTGACAGCACTGCATTGGTGCTGCACCTTGTCTCAAAAAATCAGTGCCTCAGCATTTGTTAGTCCAGAGAATGTTATTGCCTGAAGCTGAATTTGGGACAGCCTCTTCCTTCTTGCTCTGTAGTAAGCACATGCCTTTGTTACACTCCTGTGAAACTGTGTCTGTACTATTTGCTGTAAGTATATGAGAAGATATTTTGCTGTGAGAGGCAGCAGTTCCACTTTATTTCACACTAATATGATGGCTCATTTAAAAACGTACAAAACGCTTGAAAAATAAAGCTCACTTTAATCCAGTGGAGTCTCAAATGCTGCCTTCTTATGCCATATCACAGCTTTTGCTAAATACCAGCATTTGAGGCCCTGTCAGTGTGTGCTGCCTGCTGGGATGGCAGGTTTGGAGCCCGTGTTTTCACCTGTTATATAATGCAGTAATTTTAACAGCTGAGTTTATGTAACTGCTGGGGAGCTGTGTGTGTGCTCTGTCATCTGATCCCATTGCATTGGGGCTGCAGTACTGGGGAAAGGAGTATTTGCACACATCCCACTGCTGGTAAACACGCCTGATTTCAGCACTGATAGCCGATTTTGTGCCTTTGGAACCTAAATAAAAGCCCTGAATGGATTACAAAGGAAAAGTGAAGGAATACCAGCAGAAGCTGGTGAGTCTGCAGTGGATGTATAAGGAGGAGAGAGGAATTGCAGATGGTGCCATCTGTGCACAGTGTCCCACTGAAGAGAGCAGCCTGAACATGCCTCCTGAAGGCAGGCAGGAGCTCACACTGTCCTTGGGTTGCTGTCGAATATCCAGGGGGATTTTTAGTCTTTTCTGAGCTTGCCTGACTTTGAAAAGGCAGGAGTGGAGCTGCAGCCCTGTGCTCTGCAGTCACAGTGGGTCTGCCCCATTCCCTCAGGCACTGATTGTGTCTCACCCACTGCTGCATTCCCAAACTTTCCTTGCCAGGGTCACTCCTGCACCCTGTTCCCACCTCCCAGGACTCGGTAGAAACTACCAAGTTTTGGGTTGTTCTTAACCTGCCTGCTTTAAAATTCTATCTTGATCTTCACAGATTCAACACTTATTAGCATTATTGAAATACTTACAGAAAATTTATGTTTATTTATGTAAACATGAAACAAAGGTGGGATGGTGCAATGGATTCTGCTTGTCTCTGTAGATGTGAGTGTCCTTTGCTCACCTCTGCCAGGGCTGATGGAATTCCACAAGGATCTTGAGGCTTGCCCCTGTTTCTGGTTGGGGTATTTTATGTGACACAAGTGTGCTAGATTTGTTCCATCCAGACCATGAAGAATCCCATGCAGTGCCATTTGGGAAAATGATTGGTAAAGCTAGAAAAGAAAAAACAGCTTGACAATCTGTTGAATGAGCTGCTTAGGAATGAACAGTGATGTGGATGGAAATGTGATAGCAGGGAGCTGCTAGTGATGTTTCTTGAGAGTGATTCTTGGTCCTAATCTTGTTTAATGCTTTTACAAGCAATTCTGGAACAAAGACTACACTGAAAACTCTAATGATGTTGTAAAGCTGGGAGATGGAAGATACACAGCAGAATTAGGTGTCCTTGAAAGCTACAGTACGAGAAATGGGATGAGTTTCATTTTAAAAACTGAAAAATCACATATTTGGAGTATAAAATACCCTGGCTAGAATTGCAGGCTTGGTAACTGAAGGGGCCTGACTGGGGTGAGCCAGATGCTGACATAATGTGGCTGTGAGTGAGGGAGGTGTAGCATCCTCTATGTGGGTAAGGGAAGGGGTGAGAGGGCATCAATGCTGTGCTTGAAGGCACGAGTAAAGTTTCCTGCATGTGTAATTAGAGCAGCTCAAACCAAAACAGGTGCAGAGGATGAATGGGGAGCCTGGCCTAGAGAGAACCCACCAAGTCTGGCTTAAGTTTACCAGGAGGCCAAGAGTTGCTGTGATTGATGTCTTGGAGGGCACCAGGAGTAAATGACTGTTCCCCTTCTCTGGTATTTCAGCATAAGGGCAGTGTTGGTCCAGGACCAAGTAAACAGGCCATTAATAAATTTAGATGGAAACTAGAGGAAGGTTGCTGACTATGTGAGCTGGGAGACTTTTCTGTTCCTTCTGCTCTTGGAAAGGACACCTAGATCCTAGCAGGTGTTAAAGGTGTTCCCTGCTTCAGATTTCCTTGAGAAAGCTGTTTATTCTAGGAAAACCAGAGCAGTTGAATGCTTCTGTCTTTGTAAATAACTTTGCCAGCAGACTCTTCTGTAAAAAGGAGGAGTGTATTGGGTGGTCAGTGCCCCTCCTGAGCTCTCTCCTGAGTGTAAAATGCTGGGGATATTGCAGGAATGTCTGAGAAAACTGATATCCATTGATCTCTCAGTGACTCTGCAGTTTTTGCTTGTGGTAGAACAGTGCTGGTGCTTGAGCAGCTTGGAAGTGGTTGAGATATCTCAGCCTGGTGGATGCTGCTGACAGCAAACTTGGAGATCATATTAATAATTTTGTTTCTTAAAACTCTAATTACTGATGAAAGCTGAAACTTCTGACCAGATGGGACAAGTGGTGTGATAAGGCATTTTGTAGGAACATACTCCTCACATAATTTTTGCATAAGGTTTGTGATTTCTGCTCAGAACAAAGGAGCCACATTCCCAGTGGCAATTTCTCCAGTATTGGGGCAGTTTTGTGGAACTAATCTTTCACAGAAACCCCAGTAGTATGTGGATAAATATTAAAGTGGCTTGGTTGCCTCTTGAAATAAGTACATATTTTTGAGTTTCCCATCTGGCTTACAAGACATTTGCTGAATAATTCCTGTCAGTGTGGCTTTCATGTATTGATGTAAAAGTACAAGTGCTAACAACGTCTGTGCTGTCGAGCCCTCTCTGGCTCTTGTGGATCAGTGAATGGAGCTCAGAGCAGCCATCATTTGGCATTCCAGGGTGGATTCAGCACTGCCCCGTGGGAAATGAGGATTTTCAAATGAGCTGATGGTTGCACTCAGCAAAGCGAGCTGAAAAACCACAATCTGTAGAAGTTCCATAAATTCTGAATAAGTTCTGACTGTCCAGTTGGATCTTACACATGGAAATTACTTAAGTATCTACTAGAGAGGAGAAAAAACGATGCTGCTGCATTTCAGTGATGTGTCAGGCAGTGTAGAAATAATTGTGCTTTCACAGTGCAGTCACTTCTGTTTGGAACATAGTTTTAAAGGCAGCCATTTAATTTGCAAACACTTACTTTGAAATAATATTCAAGTACTGCCATGTGAGTTAAAAATGTAAAATCATGTTTAAAGCACCTCATCTGAGAGAATTTATTGCCTGCTTTCTCTTTGGGCTTAAAAGGCATGTGGTTGTTGATGGCCACAGAATGTGTGCACAGTAAAGATGGCACAGCCATAACATCCCCTGCTCATTAAGGGAGGCAAATTGGTTTGAGTTGCCTTCATTTGCAACAAATGGGATCTTTGGATATTGCTTTTATACCACAACCCCTGCAATTAGTGCATAGGAATTTGAGCATGTAATATTTAATACTACCAGTACTTGAAAATGGTCCTAATTCTTGAACTGCTTCTCACTGATTGAATTGAGGGGCTGAAGTCAGGCAGGTCATAAAATGTAAATTTTGAAACCTTACACCATTTTTTCCTGTTAGCAGTACTGACAGTATTTGTTTTCAGTTTGAGGGGTGGTGGCTTTTTGCAGGGTCTAATAACATGTGTGTGTAAACTGTATTGCTTATTTCTCATGGCCAAGCCAAGCTCGTGTTTTTTAATATCCCTGTAGCTGAATATCCAGGTGTCACTTGAAAATGTGGGGGTTCCAGGTGACCTCTGTGATTAAAGAATTTTCTGTGTAAATGGAATACCCAGCTGTCCCTCTTCAGGTTGCTTTAACCCAAAAGCAGGCATGGAAATTCCCAATATTGCTTAAAAATTAAATTAAAGCACACATACACCCTAAACCTGCTGTTCCTTCCTCTCTGCCCCCTAAACAGTCATTTTCTGCATAAGTAAATTTTGGAATGCTTTTGATTTTTGAGTGAAGAGAAATACATTCCTTGCATACCTTGCACAGGCAAAGTTTCCAACACATTTAACTACAAACTTCCAGTAACTTATTTGTGGAAGCAAAATCCTTGTACTTGATAAATCAAATACCATGAGACTCCATAATTTGGAGAGGAAATTTCCATCCCAAGACTTGAACCTCAAGGTTTACAGTGTTTGACTTTGCCTCTCTAGCTTTTCTCAGGCACCATCAGCAATATTGTGTGTGCAGCTCATCAAAATGCTTCCTACTTCTGCCCCAAGGATGGAGCAAGACAAAAAGATGCTGTCTTGGAAAATTTTCCCCTCTGTCCCAGAAGATATGTAAATGATCCTATTTCCTATAAATTCCTGTTATTATCTTGCCATAGCTGTGTACAGAATATTGTAGAGTGATCAGCATTTCCAGAATTCTCAGACCAAAGTCTAGAAACACTGAGGAAATCTGTTTCTCTTGCCTCCTTTCAAAAGTCTGGTTTCAAGTGAGGTTCCTGATCTCAGCTGCTGCTTTGGTCATAAGAACAGACAACTTGAAACCATTTCAATGTTTGTGTTTCTGAAATCTGGTAACTGTGTCATCAGTGCATGACTCTGCACCACAGCAATGTTAATGCAATGTGTTCTGGGTTTTTTTTTCTTCCAGTGATGCTACAGCCTTTTGACTATGACCCTAATGAGAAAAGTAAACACAAGTTTATGGTTCAGTCTATGTTTGCTCCAGCTGATACTTCAGATATGGAAGCAGTAGTAAGTATTGAAATTATTTTAAATGGATTTCTTTCTGATTGTAGAATTTTGTAATTTTGACTGCGTTAAGGGCTTTTGTCAAACCATGCTGGAATGGTCCTGGAAAGCTTTTCCAGATTTCCATCTCTTCATGGCAAGGAGTTCTCTGTTATTTTGAGCCCCAGGAATGTTGCACTGAAGGTTGTTGTCTGTGTTTGCTTCTTTAGGAAGCTGCTGTCAGTAATGGAATGCCAGGCCATGGAACAAGTAGTTGTAGTTTCTTGCAATATATCCTTCTTTAGAAAGGCCAGCTTGGACCATATATTCTACAGATATACAGAATATATTCCAAGTCTGTGGCATCTTTTATATTTTATGCATCCACTCTCAGTCTTGAGCCTTCTCTTGAGCAGCTCCTTTTGCAGGATGCAAGAGGGTGATTTACAAGTATTGTGTTTTTCTTTATCCCCAACCATGTCTGCTGTCCTTTGTAAACAAAAGGCCCTCATGGATTCTGCCCTGTGGATTACAAATGAGAGCAGTAGAAATGTGCAGGTGCTGGAGCAGAGAAGGACCAAAGACATAAAAATCAGATGTCAGGCTACAGTAAGACAACCTGCAAAGGAGTAAACCATTATGTCAGCTGCTGGTTTTCCTTTCACAGCAAGGTTTGCCCCCAGAAGAAGGCACAGGGAAGCTCTGTAGCTGAGCTTTGGTTAAGGTGAGAGAACACTCAGTGGCTGTTGAGGACACAGTGTAAAAAGGAAAAAGACCATTACCCTAAAAGTGTGTGCCTTGTGTGTGCTGCTTAAAAACAATAAAGCCAACCCAAAAACACTCTACAGTCGTGTGTACAATATGTGTCTTCTTCTGAATAGCTTCTTCAAGCTGGGGCACTCTGCAGGTTAATAATTACCCTTCTGAAACTGATTTATGGAACTATATTTGTTTAATGGGCTCAGAATAAGATCCAGTGGGAGAAACAGCAATAGTAATAAAATGTCTGCATCACTAGAAAGATAAGTCAGTTTGCTTTTCTTTTGAGCTCTTTAATTTTTATGAGTTACTTTATACCATGACAAATGTTACTCTGCTGGCAAAGAATGGTTTTTAGTGCCTAGATGGGCCTTTCAGATTTCCAGAGCTCTCCAGACCAATACCATTCCTTTTCCTGTAACTCTTTGATCAGTTCTCAGTTCTGTTACCACTCTCCAGATCTCTCCCTATGCTGGATGAACAGGTGAGACCAGTTATGGGAGTGCTATAAAGCTTTCAGCACTTCTCAGGCAGCCAAGGAGCTCGAAATAGAACTGACTTCAGCCCCAGAAGAGCTGAACTACGACTCAGCTCTTTAGGATGAGTTAAATACTACTCCAGGTTGCACAGGCTTAGCCATAATTTGTCACCTACTTGAGATATGCTGAGGAATACCCAGCTACCAGGAGGATGGGCAAAGTGAAGAGGAGCATGTGAGAACTCCAGGATACTCGTGTGGACTCTTCTTGCTGTTTGTTATCACTGAGAATAAATCACTTCAGGGTTGCAGCTGATACTGAGCAGAGATTTATTAGTGCTGATCCCTCTTAAAAAGTTGCAAGGAATCTTGTTTATGTTCAGACTCCCCAGCTGAAGGGGAGAGAGGGTGTGAGGGGAAGTTGTCCCTGTGTTTGTTGCTCATCTGGTGCTGTTCAGATGTTGATGCTGAAAAATAAGGATGAGGAAAGCAAGGAGGGGGAAGAACAGTCCTGTGGTTCATCCCAGTCAGGAAGAAAAACTCATGTGAAATTTGAAGAGTTTGAATGGGAACTCCACTGGGCAGAGAATTGAGAACTCACTCTGTGATTTATCTGGGGGCTTGTTATCTTTCTCTTCCCTTGAATTTACCCCTCCTTTTACTTTTTTCTTTTTTTTTTTTTTTTTAAGCAGGCTCATAACTCCCCCCATCTCTGCTAATTACTCTGACACAGGTCCCAATTCTCTCATAAATTACCTGTGGAAGTTTCAGACTAATTTAGGATTATTTGCTTCATAGTATCTGGTCTGTCTTTATGACACCACTCAGTTATGGTTTTGATCTCATTTTTCATCCTGGATGTGGTTAATGGGAGTGTGATAAACACCTGTGGGCTCTTTCTGAGCAGAGTGCTGGGATTTGTTTACATAATGCACTGCATCTCCAATCTGCCTGATTGTACCAATATGTTTAATATGAAATTAATATGAAATTTAATATGAAATTCTGGAGTGCCTATTCCAGTGGAAAGAAGCAAAACCAGAAGAACTCATGGATTCGAAACTTAGGTGTGTGTTTGAGCTACCAGCAGAAAATGATAAGCCTGTGAGTATTTTCAGATGCATATGGAGTGATTTCACTTAATCCCACAGTAAATCCTGTCAAATGGCATGTTTGTATAGACAGCTGTATAAGCACAAGACAGAACCCTCTGTTCACTGCCTGGATGGCATCACCCTCTGAAAACACAATGTAAACTATTTTAAATCTTGGTAATCCTTGGTGGAACTAGCAGCCAGTTTGAAATTGATAAATGCAATTGATAAATAGCACAAAGCAATTTTTTAATTGATCTGTTTTCATTTAGTGAAAGGTCACAGGTAAAGATGCAGATTGCTGGTTGTGAAGCTCAGAGTTTATACTGAAGCAGTGGGAATCATCAGCAATATAAATTTGCCTGTCCAACACTTCCTTAATACAACTCTGATTTTGTCAGGTATATTGATAGAAAACTGGTGAGGAAGACACAAATGCAGTTAGGAATTATATTAAAATTATCAGCTATAACAGTGTTAGGCTTATGGACATATTAATTTGTAATGCAAATATCTATTGGCCAGTATCAAACTGATAATTGATTGAATAAACTGAAAAATGCTTCCTGGTGTGTGAGCTCTAAAGGCACAGTTGTCCTACCTTGCACTGAACAGGCTGTAATTAGGATTATATAATCCCAATTACAGGCTGGGGGAGGTTTGTTTCCATGAGAGACCCTTTCTGAAGTGCAGAGCATGGAGAAGATCCAGAGGCAGGAGAGGGAATGGGGCTGGGAGGTCTGAACCTGGTTTCCCAGCTTGGGTTGCAAATTCCTCCACCCCCAGAGAAACACAGAAAGAGGGAGAGGGGCCAGCCAGGAGTGGGGAGTGAAGGGGAGGGAGCTGCAGCACTGGCCTGGCTCCTGCTTGTGCTGTGCCTGGGGAGGGAGGGCTGAGACCAGGGATTGTGGGACTGTTCAGGGACAGTTCTGTAAATGCAGGGTCTGAAAAGTCGAGGTCATTCTGTCTTCACTTACTGCTGCTGATCTGGGGTTTTCTGGGATAGCAGTAAAGTTTCAGAAAGCAAAATGTGATTTATTTCTTTTGATACAGGCACGTGTCAGGTGTGCACAGACAATTTTACCTGATTCTCCTCCTCTTTATCAGGTGTGTGGTGTGGTGTTAAGAACTAACCAAAAATCACTCTATCCTTTTTTAACAGCATGACATAGAAATAAATAAAATTGTATCCACAACTGCAACAAAGACAGATTCCTCTGTAATGTCTAAATCAATAAGTTCTTCTTTGGATGACACTGAAGTTAAGAAAGTAATGGAAGACTATAAGAGGCTTCAAGTAGAAGTTCAGAGGTTACGGGAGGAGAATAAACAGTTTAAGGTAAAGATTGCTGTTGTTTTCTTTTCAGATTTACCCCTTTCCTGAAAAAGAAGCTTCCATCTTAGAGGTTTGGTTACCTGACCTTAGCACAGTATTTTAATATTGTCTCTAAAGTGAAAGATAATTCAGGTTTCTCTGTAAACCCCGAGGAGGTGCTGAAATCAATGGTTCCTTTGAAAGGAGGCACAAGTCATGCAGTCACAGGAGGTGATTGGGTAGCAAGCCAGAGGAGTGAATTCTCCCTCTTTTTTTCTTTTCCCACCTAATTTCTCAGTCTGAATTAAGCATTCAGTGTTGGACTTGGCCCCATCTCCCAAACCTACAGGAGCTTGAGGGCAGTGTTGTGCAAATACTGAGTGTTTCAGTAATTGCACCTGTAATGTGCTGCTGAAATGGCCAAATTAAGACAGATGAATGGGAAATGGGTTTCCTGTCATATCCAGCACATGGCTGGGAAATCCAGTCATTGAGAAACCTTTATCACTCTGCTGAAAAATGCTCTTTACAGTGGTTTGATTTGCTGTGAGTGTCTGCTCCATAGATATCAGCACCAAGGGAAGTGTGGGTGTTGTGACTCCTGCAGCCCAGCACAGCAGCTCTGCTCTCTCAGCTCTGATGCTGCTTGGCTGGCTGATGCATGAAGGAATTCTTGAAAACAGTTTTGTTTTGCACACAAATAATATGTGTACATAACAGCCATGGCCCTAACTTCTCCTGGTGTTCTTGTTTTGCCAGCGACTCTGTCCTCTTAAGTTCTCTGGGATTTTATTAAAGTGTTTTGCAAATCAGTCTTGAATAAACACTCTGCAGGAGCTAGCTAGAACTGAGCTGATGTTTTTGATGTTACTCTTACAGTAACATCCTCAGTTGGTGAGCTCTTGGTTCCTTTGTGGAGTGTTAAAAACATCTGTAAAACATCAGAAAGCAATGCTAAACCACTGCCTGCTACCAGGTGTGTCAGTGTCAGGCTGGAGTCACTGTCAGAAGGAAATGGAAATATTTTTTTTAATATTTAAAATGAAAATTCCTTGTTTCTATACAAAGTGTGTTGTATGTAAACAACATTTTATTGTTTACAAAAGTCAGTTCTCCCCATCCAGAATTAGAGCAGCAGTGAGGTATTGGGTAACCTGTGGCTTTCAATGAGTAAATTATTTAGTTAATTAATAGAAAAATCAGTTCACCTTCAGATCATGTAGGTGCCCCTTTAAATTCAAAAGTGAGAAACACTGGCATGCCCTGAGCCCTTTAAAATTAACATATCTGACATTTTTTAAGGCTGCAGTAGTTTTCATTACCATTTGTTTCTTGAGTGCTTTTTTTAAGTGTGGACTGGAGACTTTTGCTTTGGGTACCTTATCCTTTTGTACTATAACACTGTATCACATTAAAAAGTCTGACACTGTTGCTTCAGCTGGACACAAATGAAGTCCCAAAGACTCGTTTGCCCCTCCTGGAGTGCCCTGGGTGTGTGTGTGTGCCTGGAGTGTGCTAACACCCAGCTGTGTGCTCTGCAGCTCGGGGAGAGCTGAGGGAGCATCATCCCTGCCTGCTCTGTTCCTTTGTTTTAGCTGTTGTCTCATCTTTACGTCAGGTGAGCTGCCAAAGTCCTATCAAGAAAATACCCTGATTGTTGGCATTAGGTTCAAAATGTCAGCATTAATGTGATGGGGGAAGCTGATTTCCCTTGGAGGGCTGGGAGGATCTGCTTGTGACATCTGCCATGGGGAATGAGCAGTGTCATTGCCTTGGCTTGTGAAAAATGTGCAACCCCATCTTGGTTATACTGGGAAATGTTTTCCCCAGCAGCACCTTGCTTGCCTACAGAGCAAGGAAAGCACCTCCATGGCATTTCCTCCATCGTTTGTTGGAGTTCTGGAGCCATCTCTGGACTTTGGACAGGAGTTCTTGGCAGGGTTCCTCAGTGCTTCCCCCTCCCTCAGCAGGACAGCCCAGAGCATGTGGCTTCCCTCTCCTGCCTCACTGCCCACCCTCCTCAGGGTTATTCAGGAAACAGGGCTCTAACTTAGCTCGACATCTGCTCTCCCCTGTTCTGTAACACCCACCTCAATAAATACGAGAAGGGGGAACATTGAAAGCTTCTTTTTGCAGAAATAATCAATCCCTCTTCCTGTAGGAAGAAGATGGACTGCGGATGAGGAAGGTACCCCAGACAAACAACCCAATATCTCCCTCTGCAGCTGCTGTCAAGGACGAAGGGCTCAGCTCCAGACTACTTGCTTTGGTGGTTTTGTTCTTTGTCTTTGGTGTAATTATAGGAAAAATAGCCTTGTAGAGGCAGCATGCTGGAAATTGTAAATTGGTTTGATGGTTCTGCCATATCATTGGATTAAATTTATTCATAACAATGTTTAAAAAAAAAAAAATTAATGTATGACATCTCACAGGTCTTGCCTTTAAATTACCCCTGCACAAATACTATGTAACATAATCTAGAAAGTTCAAAATGTTCGGTGAGGGAATGAATGAAAGAGAATATGCTTCAGTGATGAAGGGGGGAGAAAATCCTGATTTAACACTACAATGGAATATTGTATATGTCATTTTAAACATTCTTAGACCCTGGTACATGTTGCTGGATTACCTCTTTTTAAAAAAAAAAAAGAAAAAAAAAAGGAAAACTAGAGAAACCTCTTCCTCCACTGCTGGAGCTGGCCCTAGGGATGTTTGGAGCTGGGTTAGGCAGGAGGTGTTGATAACTTCTGTAAAATACATTAATCCACCATTCTGCTCATGAAGTGAACAGTTTCTGTCAGTGTCTTCAACTCTGTGCAAGTTTCCAATTCCTTGGCACTAAACTGAGTCGTGAGAAGCTGCAGAGACTTTTCTGTGGCTGCACTGAGGGAGCTGGGCAGCACCCAGGGGCTGGTTCAGAATCAAGGTCAATGCCTTGTTCTCACCAAGGGACCAAGCTACATTGCTGTTGGTTCATTTAGTTGGGTTCCAATGTTATTCAGAGATGTTTAATGCATATCTGACTTATTTAATGTATTTCATCTCATGTTTCCTTATTGTCACAAAATTGACTGATACTTTGTGGTGTGAAAAGGCACCTGTTCAAAGCCAGTGACAAGAACTAAAAATTTGCTGCTGTAGTGGTGCAAGATTCTTCTGCCTCCTGGTGTTTTGGGCACTACACAATTGTTGGGAGTTTTGATCATCTGAGCATTGGGGAAACAGTGGGCAGGAAACTGTTTTTGTATGTAAATAAGTCTATCTAGGGGAGAAACAAAAATATTAGTAGTAAACTTAGTCCTATGCCATAAAAAGACCAATCTTGTTTGACTATGTAGCATCTTAAAAAAAAGGAAAAAGAAAAGAAAAATGAAATAAAGCCCCCAAATTAATGTTTCCTTTGTTACTTTTGTCCTGTTCTCACAGTTTTAGAGGTGGGGAGGAAACAGTGTTCTCTTGCCAGCTTTGTTCATGGCATAAGGAAATTTGCAGGGTGAATTTCTATTTCCAGACTAATTTTAAAATCCAACCAAACCCCACCCCATTGTGAGCCTGGCACACAAAAGTTGTTCAGGAGTTCAGACACTTGACAGCACCTTTAGGATAAGGTGATTTTGTTTGGAAGCTTCCCTTTACCACAAGGTGAATAAACAAACTCAGTGTGATGAATTCAGCAGGTGAAGCAGTTTTAGAGCAGGTAAATTCACATCTATTCTCTTGAATGGTAGACCCAAGAGCATTCAGTGACAAAATTTTTTGAAGCATATTACAAGATGAAGCTGAGTCTTTTAAAGCTTCTGTCATTCCTTCCCTGTCCCTGGATTCTGTGAGGAAGCTGTCGGGGCTGCAGCCTCTCTGCTGCACTCCTTGACCTTTTTGTTTGTCCCACTTGTGTCTCAAGAGCTTCCTCCTCTGCAAGTGCAAATAACTGAAATTTTGTGTGAAGCTTAATAAGGAAATAGGTGAAAAACACCCCCTAACTGGTGTGTTGGCTTGTGAACATGAGTCTGGGGATATTTCTAGGAGATTCAATAGAAAGGAGAGGTGTATTTTTGGCATTTTAAAGTGCTGGTGCCTTGTCTGCTCAGAGCCACGGCAGCCTGGCTGCAGAGGGCAGGTGGGAGATGAGCTGGAAAGGACAAAGCAGGGAGTTCATGAGACAAATTGGGCAGAAGTGATCAAGGAGATACTTCCTGGGCAGTAGAAGCTGAAGAAAACTTTCTAATGAAGCATTCTCAGAAAGACAAGGTTGTGGGTGACACTGCAAAATGAATTTTCATGGCTTTGAAGAATATATTTGAGAAAACCTTTGCTGAAGGGAGACTGAGATATGAAGTAGATTTTTTTTTAAGTGGCTGTAAATATCTTGTTCTCTTATCAGAATTTCTGATTCATTTTGAAAAAAATAAGGTTTTTTGAGAGTCCTTTGTTCTGCTTTAAAACAGCCTAAAAGAGGTTGGTTTAAAAAACAAATTGCTGTCTTTGCAGGATAAAGGGGGAGGATTGAAGGTTTAAACTCTGAGGCCTCCTGTGAGGATATCTGGAGTAATGTTCCAGGCAGGTTTTACACCCAGTGTGAGCTCCCCCAGGGCCAAGGCAGCAGCAGCTCTGTCCTCCCCCAGCAGTGACTCCTTGGTGATCTGTGCCAGCCTGGAGCTGCAGATCATTCATGGGCAAAGTCCTTCCTGTGTTGGCACTCCAGGATCATGGAGAGGTCCCAGAAAAGCCTCTCATGCTTTTCCAGATTCCCTTCAAACACTGATCAAGGAGACCAGGAGAGGATTTCAGTGTTGGTAACATCTGCAGCTGGGCTGAGCCACACCATCAGTCCTAAAAAAGGCTCTTAAATGAGCTGCTTGTATTTTGGAATTTAGCAAAATCCTGAGCTTTTCCCTCACCAGTTTTTACAAGAGCCTGAACACAGCAGCCCTGGATTGTCTGGGTAATGCTTTGCTTTGCTGAGCTTGAAATAAAGTGACTGATCAGGGGAATTCACTCCCTGTTTGACCAAACCCTTCTTTCATAGGCAGTAGAGAGAAATCTTAAGGATTTTTTTTTTTCTTCCAAGGTTCCTAAAAGGCCAGTTTGTAGATAGAGTGCAAATATAGATGGGATGGATATTCCTGAGCCACCTGGCTCTTTTTGTAAGTTGTTCCTTTCATGGCAATACAAGAGCAAATGTTCTCATGAAGTATTCACAGAAAGTGAATTATTCTGAAGGACATTGTACATCTTAGGAAGTTGTGCACAAAATGTAGAGTTTTTAAATAAGAATATTGTCTGGGGTCCTCACACAACATCAGATACTAGAAACCTGTGATTGATTCATGGTAGTAGAAATCAAGTTATTACTAATCTAATGATTGTCCTTGCTGTTACTTTAAGGTGACCACTTGCACATTTATTGTTGATTTTTGTAACACCCAGCAGAGGCTGCTTGGTGCACCCTTTGGGAGAATTTGGGACGAGCAGGTACCTGCAATGGCTTCAAGCCTAGTGCTGGGAAACGAATGGAAAATGGTTTCTTCTGTTTTGATGTAGTTCTCCACATCTCAAAGCAAATACTCTGTGCATGAATGATCACCACTGTTGCTGAGCATTGGCAGTTGTCAGCTGGGAGTGCACAGCTGGAACAGCTGGAACAGCTGGAACAGCTGCAGGGGCAGCACCAGCTCAGGTTACTGGGGAGTAGCCTGGGGGCTGAAGAGCAAGATCCTGTCCTGTTGTTCTGTTGAGGGGGATTGATGTACCATAATGTCATTTTCTAAAAACCCAGGATTGTAAAAGCTCGATGGTGGTGTTACTTTTTCCTCCTGAAATGCTGTTAGTGGGATAAAGTTGGAACTTCACTTTGCAATTCACTAGAATTTCTTTTCATCAATAAACTATGAAGGGTTTGTATCTGCTGCACATGTGAACTTGCAATTCTTGCCAGCAATTTTACATCGTGGTGTGCACAAGGAATGGATCATTTATGTCTTGACATGCTTGATGTTGCATTGCCCTCTGGAAGAAACCTGTCACCCCTTTTCTGATTTTCAGTGCAATGTCTTTAATTTTCAGGCACAACAGTGGCTTCACTGTAGTGCTCTTAAGTTTGAAACTTTATTTCTCTCGCCCTGTGTGATGTCCTGAAATTCCATATTCTGAGTTCAGTTTTCTGTATCAAGTGAGGAAAAAAGCACTGCCAGAAATGCCTCTGTTTGAAATGAAAGCCCCCTTAAAGCAAAATAACACCCTGAAGCTCCTGTTTGCTGTGGCTGGGTCACAGCTGCACTGGTGCTGCACTGGTGCTGCACAGGACCTGGAGAGCCACTGAGCCTGGTTTGGGAATGGGGGGAGCATCCATGGCCCAAGTCCTGAGAGAGCAAGTTGGGAAGTGGCAGGTGGGGAGGGAAATTCACTTTTTGTGTCTGGGATTTTGAGATCAGCTTCACAGAACAAAGTTATTGTGTTTCCACTGCTCAAATCTGCCAAACTCTGAAAGTTGGTTGATTCTTGGGTTGGAGTTTTTTTGGCAATAAATGCAGATTATTTGTAACACAACACAAGTGAGAGGCAGGCAGGAGCCTTGCAGGTGACACTGCAGTGAGCGTGCACCTGCACACTTGCCTGCTGACTGTGCCTCTGCCATTTCCTGTGGCTTCAGTTCCTGTTCAAGAACTAATTTTACATTTGTACTTGAAGAGTAAAACTTTGAAACCTTTCCTAAACTTCCACGTGGATCTCTTTGCCTCCCAGTCCAGGCCTGAGTTTGTCCTGAGGCCTCTGCGAGAGTGAAAAGTTCAAAAGGGACATGGGGTCTGTGAGCACAGAAACGAGGCTGCTTTTCCTTGGAGTAAACTTGAACTTTGGATCTTTCCTCCTGTGATCTGTCATTAGAAAATGGCCTTTTCCAGAGAGCAAAACAAAAGAAGTTAAGAAAACAAATGAATTAAGAAGAATTAATTGAAGCTGTGTATTACAAGTTGACATTGTACATCTGGCATTTCTGTTTATGTTTCTGCATTGGTACATTTCATTCTGATTTAATAAGTTCCTAATTTTGTGGGGGTTTTTTTCATGATTTTGAAGTGCCTATGCAGAACAGCCCGTAGTAAAGTATTGTTCCCAGTTTAGCTGTACTTCATTTTTTTAATCAAATCTTTTTCTTTAGTGGATAAACTCACAAGATTAGAAAAGCCTCTTGAACTCCCTCATGTTTAGTTTGGCAAATGTCCCACACACAATTACCCACAGAGAGCTACTTTTAAAAGACCTTTATTAAGGCTGTACAAAGTCAAGCACTCAGGAGTTAGGAAATGGCAGAACCAGGTTTGTGCACTGTGAGTTTGGGGAGTACATTGCAGTGTCTGACACTGCAGTGATCAAAAACGGAGCTGACACTGCTCAGAAATCATCCAGAACTGCCCAGCTTTGTGTGCCCGGGCTTGGAGAAGCCTCATTTCTCTCAAGTTATGTACAAATAGGTTTTAAAGAGTTGAACTTGCAGTGTGGCACTGTGGGGTTGGGTGTAACCCACGTGTGTGTCAGGGGAATTTCTGTGTCCGTGGGTGGATCCCTGTTCTCCACTCGAGCTCCCGCCGTGCTGGGGAGGAACTCGGAGCTGAAGCTGCAATTTCTGTTTCCACATTTCTCTGGGAGGCCACACACAAGCGTGGCTGGAGCCAGGAATCTGTGCCTCAGAGCTGGGCCCAGAGGGGCTGGGGGCCCTGCTGCCCCATCTCCTCCTGCTCTGTTCTGCCTGAGCTCTCAGATCTCGCTGCCTTCCCTCCCTCAGCGCTCTGGGCCAGGCCAAGCCATCCTTGTTCCTTCTCTGCTTGGCAAACAAACCCATGTTCAGCTGAGCATCTCTAAATGGCTTTTCTTCCTGCTGCCTGTTTTCCAGCAGGCTCTCTTTCTTTCTTCCCATCACCCTTCCAGCCTTGCTTTTCCCTGCCTGCCTTTGGCCCCGGGAGCCCTGGCAGGGCCCCCCTGGCACGGAGACCTCACCTCTCCCCATCCCACTCACCTCCTGTTCCTCTGGGCTTTTTTCTTCCTCTTCACCCCTTTGGAGTTATTTGCCACAAGTCTTGTCACCCATGTCCCTTCTGTCTCCAGCTTCCTCCTGCTCTTCCAGTGCACTGGATTTATTGATGGTGTGGGACAGGCTCTTGTGTTTATTCCATGAGGATTGCTTCTCACACAAAGCAGTAGCACAGTGCTGTTAATGGATCCAAATGTGCTTCAGATTTTTTTTTTTTGTTTCATTTTATCTGGGGAATCTAGAATGCACAAATGCATTCTAAGGTATTTTAAACAGGGAGGCCTGAAAGTGATTAACTGCAAAAATAAGTTACTCTTAATTGAGCTGTGTGTCAGACCCAGGAGTGTTTGGCAGACTTGGCTCACGCTTTCAACTTCTGCACCTGCTAAAGAAGCAGAAAATTGGAAAGGCAGCTTGTCTGAGGAGATCCTGGTATTAAAGAAGGTACTGAAGGCTCAGTCTCAGTGCAGGAAGCCAGAGAATTGTTTGAGACTTTAGAAATTACTTTATTTTTGCTTTTTGGAGTGGTTAAAAAAAAAGATAAATATTTTTTAAAAGTATTGTAAGAGAAGTGAATGTGGAAGAGTTTAGTAAAACCCATGTGCCTGTTACCATCAACTCCCAGCACACCTTGGCTTGGGTTTTCTTCCCAGTAAAAAGGTATTTATTTCTTTTGTGGTAGGTAGCAACCCTGAAGGCAGGATTAAAGTCCTGGTCTATGTCCTAGACCTGTTTTTCTGAAGCAGTGTTAGACATGAAAGATGAAATTATTTGGGTTTGTCTTGTTTATGCCAGATGAAGATAAATGAATGTCAGAACAGAGGTTGGGATCCTGATTGCAGTGGAGCTCAGCAAAGAGCCATGTGAGCTGCTAATAAATGTAATTGGTGCTTCAAAAGGGCATAGCTGAGCAAATTTCGTATCAGATCTGGGAGTGGGGAGGAAATGAGATGAAAAATTGAAGTAGAATTGACAGTTTTCTAAGGGAAAGGTATTAAATGGCCAAAAAAACAATAATTTTGCAATTGAGAAGGGAGACAACTTTGGCGAACTGCCCATCCTGCGTCAGTGATGAAATGAGGGGGAAAATTAGATGGAAAGTAATATAAAACAAGTGAAAAAAAAGAGAAGCAGACAGAAATCCATTTAAAATGGGAGTTAGGAAACGTAGAAAAGAAGGAAAGCACAAGCCAAAGGAAAAGACAAATGTGATGGGAGTGCTCGGGAAGGGTGAGGAGCTGAAGTTCCGAGGAAATCTGCAATGGGATAAGAACTGTTGAGAAAGAGATGCAGGAGATAAAACCCTGGGATGATGTAAGAGGACTGGGAAGGTGATGTCATTCCTTAGCAATGCTCAGGATTAAAAATGACCAGTTTTGAATGGAGTAGGCCCAGAGCCTTGCTCAGTGTTTGCAGGGAGGAGCCTGGGCAGGGTGTGAGCTGCTGGGGGGACAGTCAGGGGGTCAGGGCAGTGGGACACCCTGGGAGGGATGGAGAAGGAGATGGGTGTCCTGTGAGCCTGGTGTGAGTGCTCTCATCCTGTGAGTGCTCTCNGTGTTTGCAGGGAGGAGCCTGGGCAGGGTGTGAGCTGCTGGGGGGACAGTCAGGGGGTCAGGGCAGTGGGACACCCTGGGAGGGATGGAGAAGGAGATGGGTGTTCTGTGAGCCTGGTGTGAGTGTTCTCATCCTGTGAGTGCTCTCATTGTGTGGGAGCTCTCATCCTCTGTGCTGTTCAGTTCTCTGGGCTCAGAGCTGGGTCTGTCCAGGCCCTGCAGAGCTCTGTGGTCCCTGACAATCACACGCTGCTGCACTGCAGACACAGCCACCATGAAATGGGGATGCCCAGAGAAGGCTTCTGCAGATTCAGTGGTTCCAGATCACTGAGGAACACAGACACAAGATCACTGCTGATAAAACATAAAAATAGCCACAGCCAGGCCCAGGATGAGTAACAGCTCCATGTACATTCCCAGTGCAGTCCCAGGGTAAAAGCCTAATGAATACGAATGTGTTCTTGTTTTTAATTACTGTTAGCTGTAAGTGATTATCCTTCTGTATGTCTCAGCTGGGAGAGCTGGGAATTTTGGATGCAATTTGGATATTTACATTCTACAAGAGAAGCTGAGTAATTGGAATGGATGCAAAAAAAAAAGATTCAGAAATTACTGATAGAGTGTGAAAAATGCCTTAGAGAGGGTGAGAGAAAACTCAGTTGGCTGAGTTTTTCTACCAGGATTGAGACTGTCTTGATTACAGTGCACTAGTACCTTCACAGGCAGAAAATACTGCACACTGCAGCTCTCTGATCTTAAAAAGCAGCACGAGAATCACCAACTGGCAGTCAAAGCCAGGCAAATTCAAATTGGAAAAAGGCACAAATTCTTAAGAGAGAATAACTGTGTAATTTAGGAATGTGTCTTCAAAAACTGTGAACAGAACAATAAAAGTTATGATATTTATGCAAAGAGCTCTTTTGTGGGTTTTTTTTTTCCTCTCAGAGGTGTACTTAGAGGGGGGAGGAGGACAAGGAGGCTCCTGGTGGGGTTCCACAGGAAGTTGAGCCAGCAGAGCCCTGGGGCTGTGGTGCCTGGGCTGCTGCAGGCAGAGCCTTCCCAAGGGCTGTAACCTTGCCTTGTGTGTGATGGTCTTTCACATCTAATCCATCCCCACCTGGAAAGGATCTGTGGCCTTGTAAGAGCTTTTACACCATGCAGGACCTGGACACTTGTTAAGTTTAATCCATTTCTGTGCTGTGTAAATGAAAAAAAAAAAGTCTGCACACAAATCTGGTTCCTGGGGGTAAAGGTAGGGCAGGAGTTGCCTTGTCCCTCTCCCACCCACGCTCCAAAGGCAGCACAAGGCTGTTCCCTGTTCCTGCCATGGTTTCTGTGTCCTGCAGAACGGGCAGCTGTGCTGATGGGAGCCACAGGAGCCTTTCCCTGGGCTGTGGTGAGCACAGTGATGGGAAAGCCCTGAAGGAAAAGTTCTGCCCGTGCGTGGCTTCCAGGAGGTGCAGCTGAGCTGCCCAGGACTTGTCCCAGCCCACAGCATCCTAATGGGAACATCCCCAAGGAGGCACCACCTGCTCTGAGATCACTTCCAGCTGCCCTTGCATCTCCGTGCAGCAGCAGGGAACAAAGCACAACCAACAGGATTGGAAATCAGATTTGCCTGCTGAAGTCTGCAGGGATTAGGGAGGGAACCCAAGGCAGGGCAGCCAAGCCTGGCCCCTTTGTGTGTCACCTTCCAGAACTGTTTATGTGCATGACAAATTCTGGGTCATGCCTGGAACATGTGAACATGCTGACAACATTCATGTCACAGCTGTAATGCATTTAATAAGCATCTCGTTTGAATTATTAATGTACAGATCCCCCCAAAGTATTTCTGTGTTATAAACCCCATAATTTATCTACGTACAAGCTGCAAGTTCGTAAATACAGCATGAAGAAGGTGGCTATTGCATAGCTGCTGTAAGAAAATATCTTTTGTGGGTAAGATATATAGGCTTACTTGGAGAGGATTTAGCTGCTGGAGAAGGGCTTCTCGAGGAAGTTACACGATGCTTGGCTGCAGCAGACAGGGAATATCATTTCATCATTTGTCCTGCTTGTCAGGAGGAATCAGTTTGACCTGACTGTGCTGTCTGATCTGAGCATCTCCTCAGCTCATTGTTCACCAGAGGCAGATTTATAAAACATCTGTACAGGCATGAGGCTGGAAGTGACACTTTGAGAGGAGAGCTGGATTAACAACTGCTGTGCCTGTAACTGAAGGGAGGCAGTGGAAATACCTGGCCTGAGCAGGCTGGTGAGGGATCCTTCCCCTCCCAGGGCACCTGGTGAAGGTGCCTGTGCCAGGCGTGCCAGCAGTGACACGGGGACACTGCTGATGTCTCACAGCCAGGCCAGCTCTGCACTGGAGAGCTGGGGTGGCACAGCAGGGATGCAGTGCTGCAGCCAGGCAATGCTGAGGCTTGCAGCTGCTGGGCACAGAAGTTGTTTTGCAGCTACTGTAATTTATGCCCAGGGTCAGGTGGAAAAGTCAAGCCCTCTGTGAGGGCTGTTCTGGGCATCTCCAAGTGCAAAGGCTGTTTGTGGGTCCCTGTGTGTGACACACACAGGCAAAGTGCAGAAAATGTCTGTAAACTGCAAGAGGCATGTGGACGTGCCCTTCTCAAGAACACTTGCTGACTGTTTATTGCTGACTGACTCTGCAGATTAGATTTGCATGAACAGCAAAAAGGAGTGTGATGGGAGGGAACTTAACCTCAAAGAAACTCAGCAGCCAACACTTGGGATGTTTGAATTACATCTGAATCAAGCTCTTGATTAAATTTTAGCAATGTCAAAAGCTCAAAGCAGCAATTTTAATTGATGTCACTTCTTCCCCCCCTCACGTTGCTAAATTATCTGTTGCAATGTGCAGTGCATCCATGTCACTACATTAAACTTGCACGCAAACAGGGGAGATTAGGCAATAAAGCCACAGGACAAACAGTGTGGAGTCAGGCATATCTCCTTGGCTTCATTCACTATTGGGTGTTTTTAAAAAGTGTTTCCAAATCTGAGTAAAACTGATTCCAGATGTGCTCATTTGAAGGATATAAAAATCACGCTAGCACCAAGATTTATCTGAATTCTGCACTGTACCTGAAGAGATAACTAGTCCCATCTTAAAAACAGAAGTGCTATAAACAGTAAAAAGGCCACAGGCAAAGGTTTTAGTGCTTCCATCCCGTTAGCATCCTTTCTTCCCACGTATTTCAGGCTAATGTAGTTGGAGAACTCCTCTGAGGCTGCAGCGCACTGCACCAGGGGGGCCTGGTAGGACGTGGGTCGCTTGTCGGGGCTGTCGGGGCTGGAGCCGTCCGTGGGCCGCTCCCCGATGTAGAGGAGGCTGCGCTCCTGCGTGTCCTGCTCCGTTTTGAACAGTTCGTACTCGGTGTGGGGCAGCTTGATGCCCAGAGCCAAACATCCGTTCGTGGGTGTAATATCCTGCTCCACCCCGGCGCTCCAGGAGCCCGCCAGCCCACAGCTGCCCGCTGCCGAGGAGTTGAGCATCACCACGCTCAGCTGGTCCATGGGCGTCACCCGAGCCTGGGTGACTTTGAAAGCCAGCTCGGTGCCGCCCCGCACCTTGGAGGAGGGGATGCCCTGCGTGTAGTGCCCGGAGGCGTAGATGGTGAACGTGGGCTGCCTGCAGAGCGGGTCGGAGTAGTGGTAGTAATGCCCTTCCCAGGTGTGGTTGTTGCCGTGGAAGGTGAAGTACCTGGTGAGGAAGAGCACGGCCGGGCGGACCTCGCAGTGCGTGCTGACCCAGCTGCCGCTGAGCTGCATCGGCAGCGCGGCTCTGGCGGGCAGGATCGGGGGGTGATGCTCGTCGGCCCTGGAGATAATCCCGCACGCCGGGCAAGGGTGCACGTGGTGCTGCAGGAGACAGAAAGGAACAGTTCTGCCAACTGGGAAGCAAAAAAAAAAAAAACCAAACAAAAAAAAAAAAAAAACCCCAAAAATTTAAA
>VYXF01011899.1:695203-782840 GCA_013397295.1 Polioptila caerulea
CCCGACCGCCGAGCCCCCAGAACCAACAGAACCCCGGGCAGGCCCGCCCCGCAGCAGACTCTTAGCTAAAGACACAGGGGGTTTATTTCACTCAAGTTTCCCGACTTGAGTTTCATCCGAATCCAACTGGTTTTTAGATGAAATCTTCAAATAAAACCGAGCGCTCTTTGTCCGTGCTCTCCCACTCCCATGCTATTGTTGAGGTAGTGGCTGGAACGGGGAATTACAGCATGGGAACGCTGGCTTCGCCTGTCGCCCGCCATAAGGACAGTAATTCTGTCACTTACCTCATTTCCCGTAACAACGGATGTTATTGGCTTAGGGAATGTGTGAACACTCAGCTAAATCCTGAAGACCTTTGCATGCACACACACACATGTACATATATTCCTATACATTATTCACTCTTTACTTAAGCACTGCGGCACTCATTGCAGGCTTGCTTCTCTAAGAAACTTGGGATTTCCCTCTTCATGGCACCATGGACTGAGCTTTCAGTGAAGCTCCTCCTGAAACCCCACTTATTCTCTGTGGTACAACTGACCCTGGTCCCAGTGGAGCCCAGCCCAGCCAGGGCTTTATGAGCCCAGATGGGATTCGTTTGCTCCAGCTGTACTTTTACATTTTACCCAGGAGTGTGGTGGACATTTTGAAGCCAACTTTTATTCACTCCATACCAATGTTAGGATGAAGGCTGCTTTCCAGCCTGCCTATCAGCTGGAACAGAAGATCCAACATCTACATATCACCTTCCCAAAGAATGAGGGTATGAAAGGTTTGCACACCCCATGCCTCAGTCAAGGAGATGAAGACACAGAGTCACAATATACAAGCTCTGGACCAGGTCAAATGGGAATTTGCTAATTAAATATCTGCTGTGCAAGTCAGAGGCTCCTGGAGAGGGAGCCCCACTAAATCCCCTCTAGAAGGAGAGGGATTCCCACTCAATAACTTCAGACCTTTTTCCGATGGACAAATTCAGTCACTTCACTATGGTGCTGCCATTTGTGAAGGTTTTACAGGTCACTTGAAATGTATTTGTGTAGACTTAAGCACACGAAGCCTAAACTACCCCAAGAGGAATAAACACATGGGAAGGGAGGTCCCCAGGGAAGCAGGAGAGCAGTACCCAAAGGCCAGGGAAACCAGCCGTGCATTTTCTGGTACCTCACCCTGCCCTGGAGTGCATGAAACAGCTGGAAAGACACATGATCAGAGTTCAGGGCTCTTTTGGGAGTAGACTCACAACTGCTCTGTTTTTACCATCCTTAAGGGCTGCACAAGGTGAGCAGGCAGAGCCAACTCCTTCACAATTGCTTGCACTCATGCTTCCTAAAATGCAGTTCCTCTGATTCTTCATGTGAAAGTGGGATAATATGGGATGACAAAACCCACTGCTATTAGTTAAACCTCTAATTTGGCAGCTGCAGCATGTGTGAGGCTGCCCCATGGGTGCCTATTTAGGAGAGACATTAGGAGCTGGGGATCTGTATCCTCATCCCAGCTCTGCCATGACTTTCCTTTGTGGTCCTGTGAGCTCCCTACTCCCAGGGCTTTTTTTTAAACTCATGTGCAGAATATGCCAAGACTCATTTGACTGCCCTAAGAGGCCGAAATACTGGAGAGTCATCAGAACAAGGGCAGTCCAGACTGAACCACACTTCAAACAAAATTATTATCCTAGAGAATACAGTAAACTAAAAAATAACTGTATTTGCATTAGAGGTAATAATGGACATAAGGGTCAGATTTGCTCTTGCCCATAACCACAGGAAGACTCCAGAGGTATCAGTGCAGTCTATAGACTGCAGCTAGAGAATATAGAATGCAGCTATAAAATATACACAATATAACCCAGTCAGCTCACAAACTGAGCTCTGCATGTATTTATTGCAGCAGAAGCTTCAGTATCTCATTGAACCCTTCGTGCTGCTCTTGGCAGAAGCACTAATAGTCTGCATTGTTTGGGAGCAAAGACACTTTGGCAATGCAATCACTGCATTTTGACACATTCAGTACAAATGGGAATTTTTATAATTGGGTTCAAACTTCATGGGGAAAGAAAAAAAAGGGAAAAAAAGCCTCCAGAATGTAAATATTTGACAGGATGGGAATTCCTAGGGATTTTGTCTTACTTAATTGTGCACCAGACTCCAAGCTGGATGCATCCTCAAACCAAAAGCTATTGGCTTGTGTCCAAATTTTGTGGCTGTTTTTTTCTCTTGCAAATACTCCAGCCCCACCAGATCCAAACATCCTTTCAAGCTGGAAAAGTTCAGTCCCAGACCTAAAATTTTTAGTTAGAGCACTTCTCTATTCCAAGAGCAGCATAAAGCAGCTGTCACTCATATGTCACTCTGTTACTCAGCCCCTGGTAAAGTGAATCAGAGCAGCTCCTCTGTCTTAAGAGAGACACAAATTAACTGCTCTATAGAGTTCTTGGGCAGGAGGAAGGAATTATTCACAATTCATCTTCAAGACAAAAATCTTCATTCATTGGGAAATCTAAAAAAATGCCTAACTGTGATCTCTTCCCCTCACTCACTCTGCCATCCATCTGTATCGATTAACCACAAGCGTTTCCAGGGAGCTCCCCAGCACAGCACTTGGACAAAACAGGGGCTTTTCCCAGCTTTCTGGTGCCTGCTGCATCCCAAAGCCCAGCCCAAAGCCTCGGAACAAGGGGGCTGCTCAAGCACTCAGGCAGTCAGGGGTGGCAGAGCCGGCAACTGCTCATCACCACCATCGGCACAAACGGAGCAAGCGCCGAGCCAACAGCACCAGCAGCAACTGCTGACCAACCATTCCAGCCCTCATCTGTGGGAACCACCTTCAGGAAAACCAGATCCACGGCACCATGTGATAAGAGGGGCACAACTGGAAATTCTCAAATTCTCCCCGCAGTAAATTGTTGGTAAAATTAAGGTGAAAGATTCCGAGGCGGCGGCCAAGCTGGAAATGAGAGCCTTGTGCTACACAAGTGCTGTGTGCTCCAGATGCAGAGCCACTTCTCACTTCTAAAGGAAAAAACCATCAACCAAGAGAGAAATGCTGTCATATTCCTCCTTGGAAACAAATCTTGTTTGTGCTCCCCCAAGCAGATTGACTGGAAAAAAGCAAAGTTGAGTCACACATCTGTTTCTTCATAAATGGAGGAGAAAATGCATATATTAGTTTGCAACAAATGAGTTACTGTGGATCAGCCCTTCTCCAGAGCTAGATTGTTTAATGTGTTACATGTTATTGCCTCCTATGGCCAGAATTTATCATTCCCATTTATAATTCTAATGTTTCAGTTAGTCACCCATTCACAAGAATAAGATCAGGGCCTGAAGTCATGGGGCGTTACACATTTCTTCATTTAGAGATGACATAAAACCTTTGATATTTTCTGAGGAATGTTCAGACTGGAAAGAAATAGACAATAAGAAATGTATCAATACATTTTGCATAAGTGAATTATACTTTTCCACACAGACTTCATTAACACAGCAAAACAGTGTTTCTTTAGCATTTTTCTCTCCTGAGAGCTCACAGAATAGATTTTGGGTTAGCCACTAAAGGAATAACCATTCTTTTAAAAGCAAACAAAACTGTTGTATTTAGCAAATCAATCTTTCTTGCATTTGTATGGAGATTAAGTTAGTGGTGCTTTTAATTCACTCAGAAAAATGTGTTCCCAAGAGAACAGCTCTGTGGGAAGAGATACATTTTATATTATAATATTATAAAGTTATAAAATTTAAATATAACCCACTGGAATGGAAAACTGTATCACAGCAGAACATTGCATTTTGCCTATATGCAAACTGAACACAGTTCAGGACAGGACTTAAGCACAAGCTTAAGTCTAATTGGTTTCAGTGAAACTTAAGCATGTGCTTGAAATTAAGCCAGTGCATGAACATTTTTCCTGATTAGTAATGCCTCCCTGAGCTGAAGCCAGAATGTGGTCAAGTGGTTGAGGGAGGATGCCAGTGCTTTCACTGGAGCACTGTTTGGTTTCTGGAAAAGTATTTCTATTATTCATCCCTTCTCTTATTTGTCTGTAAAATGGGTATATTCACATTTAGCTGTTTCACCAGTCTGGTGCTCAGTTCATGATATTCATAAAATGCTTTGAATTCATTAAATGTTTCTCAGTTGTGCCTCCAGGGCTGACAAAGGAACTGTATTACCCACAAATTATCACTGCAGAGCATCACCTTGAGTTTCCTCTGCACAGCTGAGCATAATCATACATGAAATCCTGCAGATCCTAAGAGGAAACTCAGCTGACTCAAAAGTCCCAAGTAGCTTAGGATTTTAGAGAAGTTTTCAAAACTCACTTTCACCACATGCTTTTAGCACAATGGCAAACGAGTTCAGACATCCCATTCTATGGTTTTAGCCTGGCTTTGTTCTAAGGCTGCAAGCACTGCCTGATCTGTCTCATATCCACAATTAAAATAGTGAAGGGCTTGTGGTGAGTTGCCTGGAGGTTTTTAAGGCACTAAAGAAGTAAATATTTTCCTCTTGGAATAATAGAATCATGTATTTTTCTTGTTAAGTGTCATGTCCAGCAACAGATGACAAGACAGATGGAATTTGTGGTAGGGAAGGGGAGGAAGGAGAACTACCTCGAAGATCTTCTTCAGTATAAACTACATTTAAATAAAACTTTAAAAAGCTTCTTAAAACTGCCTCTCTGGCTGTTTACCCCAAAGATAACCAAGCCTAACACTGTAAATGGGATTCAAGGGCTTGATCCCAGTTTTACTGGGGTCTGGAAATAGGAAAGGTCCCATTAGCA
The DNA here is from genome assembly GCA_013397295.1 of Polioptila caerulea. Lineage (NCBI taxonomy): Eukaryota > Metazoa > Chordata > Aves > Passeriformes > Certhiidae > Polioptila > Polioptila caerulea. Next base: position 699,996 of record VYXF01011899.1, read on the forward strand.
CCTTATTCAGACGATGCCCATCCCCATAAACTGACAGTAAACTGTTTGAGGAAAAAGGAGAAATGAGATCGGGGGAATCACAGCATGGTTTGGGTTGGGAGGGACCTTACAGACCATGGTATTCTCAAATGGGCTGAACTAAGCAGGACATGAAAGAGCTGGCACAGAGGACTTGTGATGACAAACCAAAGCACACATGTGAGTCCACCCTCCCACGAGCTCTCCTGCAGTTCAGGCTCACCAAAGCACCACTCTTAGGTTACACAGCAGAGCTCTACTCACACCATCCTTGCTGTCCTGGCAGAGACAGGAGCCATTTCACTTCATGTTTCTCCCTCTCACCCCGAGATGCTCCAGACTCAGACCAGCCTATGCTTTTTCTGCCACTAAACTGGTCAGTGTCAAAAGATTTGCTGGAAATCAGAGCAGCAATTCTGTGCCGCCCAGTAGCCCCAGCTGGCCCAGCCCCCATGGTCAGCTCAGGGGTAACTGGCCCCCAGCTCAGAGCCCATCCTGCTGCCAGCCCGGCACTGGGCAGCCCAGCCAGGGACAGGAGAGAGGGTTGAGAACAGGGTCCTGCTGTGAGCCAAAATCTGAGAACTCACAGCATGAACACATCATGACTTGTCTTAAACTCTGATCAGTGATTGTCACGTAAGCTTGGCACAGGTAACCGAAACCCAAAAGAAATGGGTTACATATGTAACAAAAGCCCAAAAGAAAACAAAGGAAGGAAAGGTGGTGTTAGAGCTTTTTTACAAGAGAACTGCTGAAAGTTTGAATTTCAATTTGGTGAGACAGGTGAGACCTCAGTGAGATCTCTAACTCCCTGGGTGCCTAAAGAATGAGAGGCTGGGGAGAGCACATGGGGGAAAGCATTTGTTTTCCAAAACAAAAGCAAGACAATTGAGTCCAAGGCTGAACAATACCCTGGAGGTTCTATCATGACTCAGTTAAATTCTAACCAGAATTCACATTCTTACCAAATGGCAAATATTACATCTATATTCCTTAATTCAGATAAGTTGGAAAGCCAACAGAAAAAACAACACATGGATGTGAAATTAATGCCACACTGTTGTTTGGACTGTATAGAGCACCCATGCAGGTTTTGGCAATGCCCCTGAACCCCTGCACAGACACTTTATTAGTGGCTATCATGGTCATTTTTAATAGTGATGGCTAAGCATATTTTTTCCTGGAGTGCTTTGAAGAGCAGAACCAGTAATCAGCCATGGCTTGGCTATAAAATGTCAACCTCATTTCAAATGTCTAAATCACTCACATGGACCAAGAGTGCAGAGAGGACCACCCACCACATAATATTAACATAAATACAGCATTTACCCAAAGCAAAATGAGCAACTGGAACTGGCGGGAGTTGAGAGTAGAACAACAAAAAATGATGAGGGGGTGGGAGGGATTGAGTTACAAAGGAAGATTAAAAGAGCAGAGTACATATAGCCTGGCTGAGCAAGATGGATATGATAACAGCCTATAAATATTCACAAAACACAAACACCAAGGAAGGGAAGGAATTCCTTGCAGTGAATAAAACGATTCTGTTGGGAGTGAATGAAGAGAGGAAAAACATGTGGCTTGTATGGCAGAGTGAACTTCTCGAGGCACAATGGAGAAGGCAACCCAAGTCCACTTGCTTGGCAGGATTTGAGGGATTGAGCAAAGCATTAGTTCAGCAGGGAACAACCCGCTCTTGGCAGGGAGTTGGCGGGATAAGCTGAGTGGCCTTTCAGTCTCCCACTGCCATGGAGCCGTCCCAGTTCCCTGCTCCCACGGGGGACAGCTGCTCTCCTGTGTAAGCACATTGTTCACTGTCCTGCTCTTCAGAATCCCCGCCTGGCCTCCGTGGGACTACAAATGAGGGCTGGATGCACCAAGGGACGTAGAGACCGAAGCAACTGCAATAGGTAGGAAACTGCTGGACACAGCTGGGAATCCCAGCAGGTCCCTGCCATGTCAAGTACTCACTGTTGAAAATCTAAGTCCAGGAAATTAGGTTATAAAGCCACTAAAGCAAGAACAATCCTTTTGTTCTCTCTTTATTTAGCACCTAACACAACAGGACTCTTGGCACTGCTGCAAGGATACTGTTTATAGTAATAAAAATAGGATCTAATAGGATCTAATATTCTGAGGCTACTTGGCTCCTGTGAAGCCAAGGATGAGAAGGGCATTCAAAGCAGCCATAGCAGAAGGTATCCTCAAGAAAAAAGCTCTGCAGAAAGGAGGGAAACTGATCCAGGGCCCACACCAGCAATACACACATGTTTAACTTAGAGTCACAAGTGACCACAGAAAAAGGTTACTTGTTCAGCTGGAGCACAGAATTAAAGTTACTTCTAACATGTGTTTTGGGGTCTGGGTGTGGTTTCTAGATAGCCTGAAATTTCAGTCTACTGTTTGGCCTGTCCACATTAGCCAAGTTTTGATGTGTTCCAGCTCTCCTAAACTCTGCCGACAGATGCTAAAATCAAAGCTGACATTCAACCTACGTGCTGCATAATCTAATAACAGGACTTGTGCTACTCCAAACTAACAAACTCTGGGAGCTTTTCTGCAGCAAAGCCTTGCTGTCATTTATATTTTCATCTGTCTTTTCCAGGCAGCCTAAGTGGGAAAAATGATTTTTTTTTTTTCTCTGAAAAGCTTTAAAAATAACATGTCATTGTGTTTTTGTATCAACAGGGGAGAGCCAAGCCATAACCTGCCGTGTCCAGCACTTGTGGATTTAGTGAGAGTGTGAACAAGGTGAATCCAATTGTCTCAGTGGGGAGCTTGGTGTGTACATTGATCCCAGAGTGCCAGGAGAAAGCTGTTTCCAAAGACCACAGTCTTGGAGTTAGACAAGGCCAAAATGTCACACATTTGTCAGTGTTTCTTATTAACCCAGGAGAAACCACGGGGGATTTTTTTCAATGCTTGACATAAACTCAAGTTTAAAGCATTATTTTAAAATCTAGACTCAAGCAGCTCTCTTCAAGCACTCTGTGGTGAGACTTCTCCTGTTGATTTATGTCCCCTCACACCAGCTGTAAGTAGAGGTTGCACCAATCCAAGTATCTGTCTCACAGTGCCACAGAAGCTGAGCTTCTTTGCAGCATTCCATTTCAGCTGAATTCAAACCGTGATGATTCAATAAGCTATTCCCTGAAAATGAGAAAACACCACCAAGAAAGCCACAATTATCACACCATCACCCTGCTACAGCTCAAAAATAATGATGGATTCCAACCCTCTTATCACTGAACACTCTGCAGCTCAAGCATTTCAAACAGATATTGGAGCTTCTCTTCTAAGACGCAGAAACAGAACTTTTCTAATTTTGCATTTTAAACCAAGAGACCTTTTAATTCCTTAAAGAAATAAACCCCACAGATTGCAGCTTACTAACCCCTCAGATCTTACACAATTTAAATGGGAAGAGAAGGAGCTGTTCTATGATTCATATTTTCAGTTTCTGGCAGCACTCTTAGCTTACAGAAGAAGGGTTACACATTGAAATTCTCACGTTCTCACTGTCAGTTTCTTGGGATTATAATATCTGAGATACACCATCTTCCAATCAGGAAGTTTCTCTTCTTTCACACCTTTATCTTCCTCAGCAAATGAGTAAGAAAACCAAAGCACTTGTGTAAGAGCATTGTAGAGGTGCTTCCTAATTTTGAGGTTGATTTTAGCAGTGATTGAATCTCACCCATGAAAGCGTTGTCTTTATAGATGACATATGCTCTGTTGTGGGGAAATACAGGATCCCACTGAAAGCAAAACCTCTTTCCAAACTTTGTTCTGCCAGATGCAGCCTCCCCTAGCGCTGGATTCCAGCTTTGGTTTTCTTCACAGCAATTTCTGGCTTATGAAAATCTCCTTACTCAACAATTTGTGCTTGTGGGGAAAATATAGAAACCACACAATATTTTTTTCACTTGTGCTTTTTTTACATCTCAGCCCTGTTTTTATCTATATCCATATACTTTGAAACGTGGCTAACCCTATAATTATTGAAAGAACAAATAGAGTCATATCACACGATCCAGCATAGCACATTAGTTGTTGATTTTTTTTGGCCAGCTTGAGAAATGAAGAATAAAAACCCACCAACTTGGTAAAAAAAAAAAATAGCTAAGTAAACATTATCCAAATAAATATTTGAATCAAAGACAATGATGTTGGTTTAATAGTAAGAACAGAGATATTATTGTGTAAATAGATCCACATCTCTGTGCTGGATGTTGTTCTATCACTCACGGGATTCTCTTGCTAATCTCTTAACTGAATGCAACTGGTGATCTTATCTTACCTCAGCACTGTCACTTTCAAACTTAAAAATAAACACTGAAAGCAAGAATAGATATTTTATATTAAAACCTTGTAGGAGAAGCTACAGATGAAAAATATCAGTGCAGTGCTATTGGAATGTACAGACTTTATTGAAAGCTTAGGTAAAACTCAGCAAGTCTCTGGGGACATTTCCAGGAATGAGCGATTCTTTTCTGGGGGAGACTCCAAAGTCAGATCCAGTTACCTAACTAAAGTGGTTTTTCAGCTAATTATGCACTGGTGTCATGCTCATGCTAATGTTCAGCTTTCTGCAAAATGCAGAATGCCAGTCTTGCTCACAGTGAGCAAAGCTTGCTTTGATTTTAATGAGTTCTGGGTCTGACTTAGGTATTTAAATTGTAATTTTGAGGTTCAGTTTCCATTCTTACTGAAATCAATGGAAATTCTCTCACTGACATCAGATGCAAGAAGCAGAGCGTTTAGGTCAGACTAGACTGAGAGAAACTGCAGGAGGATTTAAGAAAGAATTATTTTAATTAGACTTCAGTGAGTAACTTACATAATGCAGTATAACAGATCCCTGAGCAGAACAACTTGAACTAATAAGATACTTAGAGAATTCCTATTTCTCAGCTTTATTTTGAAAACAACACACAACAAAAATCCCACGGAAGGAGAACAGGAAAGTAACTCTACAGAAGTGCCCTGCTTAGAGATTTCTTTCTATAGTCTGGTCCTTTACACTTGATGCAAGTAATGTCCAGTGCTGTCACTACACAGTTCTTTTGCCTTGATCACTAAGCCCTGAGCTGGAGAGGCGAGCTAGTGTGGTATTTACTGCCCAAAACCTCAGGTGAGTGAACTAAGTGGTAGAAAGAGCAGTAGGAGCCAAGTGCCTGGATTTTCAGTGTCCAGACTGCACGGGACCCTCAGGGACGTTCTCCCACACTTCCCTTCCTTTCACCTGTCCCTTCTGTTCAGGAGTCTCAACCAAGGGTCTCCTCTGCATTTCCCAGGAAAATACTGTGTGAGGATGGAGGAGTCTCCCTTAGACTCTGCTCCTTGTCATAAACAGAAATAATTTTGTGGTTGTTTTCACAGCACAGTTGCCTTTGTTCTCCCATATGGTCTCTTAAGCCAGAACCTTTTCTTCTGAAACTGCTCCAAGAACCGTGGGGTTGAAAGATGCCTTTCTGAAAGGGAGCCGCAAAGATGCAGCTTGCGCTGCTCTGACAGTCTGTCTGCACAGCTGGGGCTCAGTGTCAAGTCCCTGGAGCAGGAGGCTTCTTGTGAGGTTGTCCCTTGCCAGGGCAGGTGCTGGATCCTCCCGGGGGGAATTCCCAACTCCAGTGAAAATCGCCTCTAAGCCCTTCCTGCGGCTAAACTCTGCTCGATGCTCTCTGTGCACCACACTCGGGATAGGAACGAGTTGCGGTGGCAGAGGGGATGCCCGGCTGCCTCCGGGGAGGGGGCAGAGACCCCAGCCACTCCCGGAGCCTCGGTGGGAGGCAGAGGCTGAGCCCCAGCCCTGCACCTCCGTGGGCAGCTCAGCACGGGACCGCCAGCCCTTCGGGCATCCCTGCACGGCGCTCACTCGGAAAAGGCTTCAAGGGTTCTCTCCCCGCTCCCGGTCCCATAGCTCGGGGGAAGCAACCCGGGGCTCCGCGGTCCCTCCGGGGCGCTCCCCGCCCGTCCCTGCCCCGGCGAGCGGCGGCGGAGCTGCGGCGCTCCCGGCACCCCGCCCGGCGGGGAAACTCTGCCCGGGCCGGACAGGCATCGAGGCTCAGGGAAACCCTGCCCGGGCCAGGTGGGCACCGAGGGTGACCCGGGCAGGGGGCGGCCAGCGGGAAGCTCCGGGCGCCAGGTGCCTCCTGCCCGGGCGGGGGCACCCCGGGATCCCTGTCCCGGCGCCGGCCCCACCGAGACCCGCCGTGCGACTTCTTCGCGCCCTGTGGTCCTCTCGCCCCCTCCTCGCCGCTTCTTTGCCCCCTCTTCGCACTCCCCTTGCATTTTCCTGCATCCTCCTTCCCAGTCCGCTGCGCTCTCCTCGCACACTTCTTGCACACTCCTCGCTGTCCCTCTGCACTCCCCATAAAGTCAGTCCCGTTGCACTCCAACTCCTTGTGTTGCATCCTCCTGCCCCCTCACCGTGCCCGGATGGGTGAGGGAGGTGACGGGGACCCTCATGAGGGTGCGACCCAGACTCCGCCACCCACTCGCCCTCCCGTCCTCTCGCCGCGGGACGGCACCGGCCGCCGGTGGCACCTACCTACGAGCAGCCCTGCGAGCCACCAGCACCGGACCATGGTGCCCGCTGTGTGTCCCGGCCAGAGGCGCGATCGCCGCCGGTGCCCGCGGAGCTCAGCGGGGCGCGGCGCCCGGCGGTGCAGCCATGGGCCGCCTCCGGCGCTCCGGTGCCCGCGGCGGCGGCACCCCGGCTTCAGCCCGCAGGCGTGCTGCTTAGCCCGAGCCTTGCGAAGAGATAAGGAGAGGGGCGAAAAAAGAAAAGTATATATTTTAAAATAAAGCACCGCAGCCCACCCCGCCTTCGCCGCGGAGCGCGTCCCCCCGGCTGCTGATGGCTTTAATGGAGCTTGGCAGCCACAGGTTCCCGCTGCCAGAAGAGGTGGAGACTCCGCCGCCTGCGCCCCACATGCGGCCGCGCACCGCACACGCGGGGGAGGAGGAGGAGGAGAAGGAGGAGGAGGAGAAGGGCAGCCCCGGCCCGGCACCACAGACCGAGGCCGGCACCCGCCTCGGGCCTGGCGCCTCTCCCTCCGGGAGCGGCCCCACCTCACCCCACCTGCGGCGGTCAGGCTGCCCTGGGCCCCGAGGTCTTGGAGGCCGTTGTGGGGCTCGGGCCAGGTCTGCGCTCTGGGACGCCATGAGGGGATCGTCCCTCTATCCCCGCGCCATGAGGGGATCGTCCCTCTNATCCCCACGCCATGAGAGGATCATCTCGTCATCCCCGCGCCATGAGGGGATGGTCCCTCTATCCCCAGGCCATGAGGGGATTGTCCCCACATTTCCACAGCCTACTCCTCCTGCCCACTGTGTCCCTGGCACCCTCAGGCCAGGGCCATTGAAAGAATCCGGTAAATCCCTTAAAAACCCTCTCAACACTCTACAAAGAAAAAATACGGGACCCTTTGAGGGCGCATCAGAATGCCCACCTCAGGTGGTGCTTGCCCATGCCAACCATTCCCTCTCCATTCCCCAAACCAGGCCTGTGGGACAGAGCTGCGACTGATAAAGGACTCAGAATCAGCTCTTGGCACGAAGCAAAGCACAAATCTCAACTTTGATGTGTCTGGGACAGAACAATACTTTTCTTTGTATCGGTGAGTATTGATGAACCATTTTGCTCACTCCCTTTGAGCACATAAAACAACAACGTGTGTCCCATAGCATGAGGGCTCAGCTGCCTTTGGAAGCAGTGAGGGAAGAGGCCGAGCTGCCATGGCTCTGCCAGGTCAACACTTACGGTCCTGGCACTAAAGGCTGAATTTTAATGCATTTTTCCAGACTGAAAAACTAGTTTCAAGTTTTGCAAATGAGGCAAAGAAATCAAAACACATGTATGCCCCCGGCAGAACCCCAGGACCCTGCACACTCACTTTTCCTGGTGAAACTGGCTGTTTCACCAAATAAAAGGAAATTTTAGGGGAAAATAAGGAAGATTGTCTCCAAGTTCACAGCAGTATTCCTGCTGATTGCAGTGGGGAGAAGTTGAGGCCTGATTCCACAGTCCCATATTTGCTAAGCAGGGCCTTCAGCATGCTGGGGTGAGGTCTCACTGCAATGGATTTAATGACTTTGTCAAAAATAATGCATAACATCTTTAATGCGAAGTGGGACAAACTTATCTGTCACGGGTGCATAAAGAATTGAAGTTTAATGATACTTGCCAAGATAAAAAATAACAAAGTCCATTTGTAATGCAGGCACTCCTTTTTCTAGCTGATGTTTTTATCTCTTTTTGTTTCTCAAATTCCCCAAACCAGTCATTCTCGGTAAATGTCCAAACCACCACGGTTTTATTATATTTACAAATACATAAATTCTCAAATGCATAGACAAAAAAAAGTTGTCCTTTATAATGATAATAGAGAGAACGAAATAATTTTGCAAGAAGTTTTCTTTACAAAGCAGCACTCTTTTCAGGCATAGCCAACTAAAATGAGAAAAAGAATGGAACAGGTATTCTTCTGCCACTAACAAACTTTTATTTTGGCTACACACCTCTCATATGACATTTCCAGCCTCTGACACTAATCTCCTTCATTTCTTTCAGAGCATTTTAAAAGCATTTTTTTTGGGGGGAGAGGAATAAAACCGAAGCAGAGTAGTTTTCATGCGGGTGTCTGAAAATTTTAATTATCATTGTATGTAAACCATCGTGAGCTTTTATCACATATCAGACCCACAGGGCATAGCGATAGATTTCATTCATCTGGCCTCTTTCATCCCTGCAGCTCCCAAGGGACCTTATCAAAGTAACCGAGCCATGAGCACTTCTGTTTTTTGGGAAGAATTCCTCCCACCACCCCGGTGCTGCGGGGCTGCCCGAGCGCGGCCATGCAGCTGTTCGGCCCCGCACTGCCCCGGGAGGATGAGAGCAGTGCCACAGCCTGTTGGAAATACCAGGAGGATTTAGGCAGGCGATGGAGTCTCCCAGCCTGGAAGTCTGCCAGGACATCAGGCTTGCATTCTCAGCTCGTGTAAAAATTGCTGGGTAATCTTCAGCTCCTGCAGAGGACCAGCAATGTAAAAATGCCTATAATTTTTATTATCAAATAATTACAGGCTACCTGCTGGGCAAAGCACGTGGAGGGAGACAAATGAGTGCAAATAGCCTGTAATTCCAGCAGAACTATGTGGCTTGATTTATGCATTCAAAGAGAATAAAAGCTGTTCCTATTCTGATTCAGGGGCACTTTACTTGCAGTGCTGTAAATACTAACACAGCTGCAGGGTAACTGGGAACCAGACCAAGGTGTTTTTACATTAGCTATGCTTCACTTGCCTGGCACCTTGTGTAATATTCATTCCTGTGCAAAACAGGTACAGAATATTTGAACTCAGGATCATGCACTCTTGTTAGCTATACAGGGCATTGAGTTGTCCAGTTCCCAAAGGCCAAATATTTTCTCTTCTCCTTGCCAGAACAGCAAGGATAGGCAACCACACGTGAAGGCAGCAGGCCAGGAAACCAAAGATTGATCAGCCAGCAGCTCTGAAAATGCTGTTGTCTGAAAAGAGGGGTTCTCTGAGTAGAGACTGGGGTCCCCAAAAAGCCCTTTCCATAAGCCATAGCAATGCTGCTTCTGGAGTCCTGTCTCTAACAGGGAATACCAAGGGATGTGCTGGGTGACCTGGAAGTGCTGACTGTGCCTTTACAACTGATATATACCCTGCAGAACCACTTGTGTTCTATTTCAGTTTCAGGGCTGTATATTATGGAGAGGTGGAAATCAGTGTGCCCTAGCAGCTTTCCAGGATAGCCTTTAGGTTTACCTGCAAGACTACTACAAAATATCAGTGAAGGTACACTATTAAAGAAGATCTTTCCTGAAATTCAGACTCTGTTTTCATCCAGGTGATTTCAGCTGCTGTGGGTGATCACCTCTAAAATGTTGTTCTGCTTCAGAATAGACTTTAAAGGCACAGCCAACATCTTTCTTAATGCTTGTGAATGACTTCTAATCTACAGCTTCTTACATTAGGTCTCAGCCAAGAATAGATGGAATTGAGTAATATATCATTCTTTTGGGGCAATTTTGGGGGAGAAAAGCTAGGTGTCCCTCATGGAACTTCACTGAATCTCATTGGGAAACTCTGGAGGGAGCTATATACATTTAACACTCCTAGGCTCACAGATGGACCATGATGCACAGTTGGAAGGTGGGGACTGAAAAAAGTTATTTAAAAAGGTATAAAAATAAACAAACCTAGAAAATATTCTTGAATTTCTCAAGGGGAGAAAAATAAGGTGGGAATGCTATTCCTTTCACTTCTAAGTAAAAACAGTTAATATGTGTGAAGGATTCTTCATGAGAAATGCAATGTGCTGAGTCTTTATTAATTGACTCAAAGCATTTAGAGGAAGATAGCAGCATCTTCCCCACAGGAACACTGGAGCCATGGAGGATATGTCCTGCTCAAACATGTGAAAGGTGCCATCAGGGCCTGTCTCAGGGCCTTTCCCAGCTGGAATGGGTGGTAATGAGCAGAAATGAGTTTCTCTTAACTGTTACCCTGTTTCTCTTAGCACAGAGCAGTAATCCCACGCTGTATTATTGCCACACTCCTCACCGTTAGTGAAGAAAGCCTGACATTGTCCTCCTTGATCACCCATCATTTCCTACACCAGCCTGATTTTCAGCAGGTAATTCCCTCTCCCATTTCCATGATTGGCAGCAGCCTGTTTGGACTCGGCCATTTGAGGTTTGGTGGATAAAGACAGAGTTTTGGTTGTCTTTACCAGCCACCTGAGATGAGCAGTGAAGGAAGTAGCACCTTTCTTTAGCCTCTTGCTTTGCACTATTCACTAAGAAATAGCATTTTTAAAAAATATTGCAGAGTCATGCGATGCACACCCAGTGCATTTTACAGAGCAACAATAGGAAAATGTGAATAAACCTTGCTGAGCACCTGGCTCAGTGTATGTATTTATATATTAAAAAGCACTGGAGTATTATTTACATGCTTAGCTGGAGTTTGTCCTTTCTAGAGAAGTCTGGGCTGCTACCTGTTATACTTGGCTCACGATGATTTAAATAAGAATTTATAGACCCTAAACCATCTGCAAAATGTCCCAGCTCTTCAAGGCCAATGTAAATGCAATGAGGGGGGAAAACCACAGAAAGAAAAGGTTAACAAGGTTTCTCCTTGGCACATTTTATAATTAACTTTATAATGTCTGAGAGCAAAAGGTGGAAACAGATAAAGTTCCCACATCCTTGGAGATAATTGCAACAGTTTGTGTAGCACATGGCAGCAGCAGCAGCAGCAGCTTTGTTTGGTGTCACTGCACTGCACGTTGCAGAGAGTGTGTGCACTGCAGGGCACTCTGCAGCCTGGCTTCACATCTCCACATGAAAGCAGCTTGCTGTGATTTATATCATCATGCTAATCAGGAATACACATTAATTCAAGGTCCCTTTTGGGGCCTTGGGAAGAAGGAAGAATCAAAAATGAGCCAGATTTCTACTTTGTGCAAGGTGCCACTGTTTTCCAAAGTGTGGAGGAATTAAATGTGTCATTAGTGTTTGCAGACATGTCAAAAGGCAGCTAGAGGAGAGAGCTCTCTGCATGCTGCAGTGAGAGCCATGGGCAAGGAACCTTCTTGTGCCCCCTGACTCTATCAGCATTGAGGAAATTTAAAATTTAAATAAATCTTGAAATTCTAGCCCACGTTTTCTTATGAATGACAGATCCTTCCTGCCCTCAGTCCACCACATTTCTCCAAGCCTGAAAACTGACGCTTCCTTCTTAACAGCAAAAGTAGGAAAGACGTTTGTGGTCTGGTGGTTACACCATGGGGTTGGAAAGCAGAAGAAGTGGTGTTTCAAATCTGGGCCAAGATTCTTGTTCACCATGGACTTGATCCTGCCAGATACTGAGCACCCACTGATTATCCAAGGCCAAGCCCTCATGCAATTCATGTGAGTCCAAGTTCTTGTTCCAAAGTAAAAACTGGGCCTGTGTTCAAAAAAATTGGTGCTGATTCTGTGATTATGCTGCTTCCTTCACAACCCCAGCAGTCCAGCATTAATTTCATTTTCCCTTCTAGTGGCATGAGGGCTGGGACAGTCATATTCCAACACTTGACACCTCCAAAGCTCTGATTCCTTATGAAAATCTCGTTTTACTTCTCTCTAGTGTTTAGGTTTTTTCAGATTAGTGGGAGGTCCTGTTCTTTTATGTTTCTGCTCATACCCAGGAAGGGAGAAGAATAACAAATCTGGAAAGAAATTTCTTTTATTCTGATGAATTGCAAAATCACCACTAGCTCTCTCTTTGGCTAGAGGAGAATCTACTATAGATACAGACATGGTCTGTACTGAAACTGTTTTTTTAGGGCAACATTTGGCTTAGAAACAACAAGGAAGCATAATCATCTATCTAGTCTGATTGTTGGGCAAGTAATAAAATATCCTCAAGGTTTTTTAATGCTCACCCATTAGGATTGTAGGAATTTGGGTGCTAGTGTCTTATAAATACCTTAGACGTGTGATTTTATGTGTGTTTTCCATGGACCTTGTGGCGACTCTGAACTGATTCTAAGGTTCTGTAAAATATATAACCAAGAAAAGCAGGTCTATTGTCAGAGGCTCCATGGGGGTCCATGAATCCAAAAAGACTGGAAACCAGCACTCAGGTCAATGGATGGATTATTTAGATTGGATATGGCCCCTGTTTTCACATCCTTTTATGTAATGCAATTTTCAGGGTGAGATTTCAGCGTGCCAGTTCCGCCACTGCAGGCAGAAAACTGCTCAGACCTTTCTGACTCCAGCAGCTCCAAGCATGGACTCTGCCATTCTGCAAAGACAGAGAAAATAAGAGGGAACTTGGGCCATCAGTGAGGAAAGGTAAAATACCCATATCTTTGTTCAGTGACCGTAGTAACCATAAGCAGTTGTTAAAACAGATTTTGCAGAGTGTAAAAAACCCGAGCCTTTCTGTGATCCATAGTCCAGGGCTGTTGTAATAAGGCTTGTTTTCTCCTAGTTAGAACAATCATTTACTCTTTACTTTGGGGAAGATAAATGTTCTCGAGGCACATAATGATATCAGCAGAGATAAATTACAAAGGCCACCAGGCAGACTGAGGCTGCTGTGAGGAGAGCACCATAAATCGCTGCAGCAGACACGCGTCTGCTCTGGCAGCAGGGTTACCATGCACCTGCTCACGCCTCAGGCCAGCCCCTTGCATGGCATATACCAGGAAAGCACTTAATCACTTATTAAATTCTTGCCCTATCTAAGAAGTATTTAAGGATATGAACTGTGGTTCAAGCCTTGCATGTGTAATACCCTTATATGCCCAAAACATCATTCCACCCAGTGCATTTTTTCTGGTTTATATATGTGCATTTTCCCTGGCACTGTACAAACCTATCAAAAATGTTTTCAAATATTTTTAAAAATATACAAGGAAGCTGTGGAATGAGGGATGTCTTTTGAGAGCTTTGGATTATATAGCACACGTTCATCTGAGGGTGCCCCATGGGTACCTGGGGGTCCAGTGTTCTTGCCTGGCTGTCTTATTGCACAAACCCTCCTTGCTGCCCCATAACAACCACCAACTGTCCCAAACTGCTGACCTATTAACCAAACAAACTCTGCTAAATATTGCCATGTGTAAGTGTACTATTATTTTTCTAATTGCTAAAAACATGTCCTTCCTGCGTTCAATAGCCTCTAGAAGAGATTGTTAACAGCTGGGTATTTAGCACAACAGAGGCTTTAGACTTAAAGGAACATTGTCCAGGTTAGCCAGTGAATTTGGCCATCTGTACTTTTTTATAGATGATACTTTTCATGTTATCCATGTTACATTTGAAACTGTGACTCAATGACTCTCATGAGGATGAAGTCAGCAGAGAGCAGAGTTCATTATTAAAAGAAAATACCTGAGAGAAAATGGATGTAACCTTGGATAGCTGATGATGGATTGGGACTGCTTTTTGACTGGATGTACAACTTTTTGCTGTGGGAATGAGGATTGGGGGGTGAGGAGGAGCACGTGGAGAAAATATTTTCTGGTATTTTCTGATGTGGTTGTATGGGATAGCTTGGACCCAAAACGTCCCAATCTCTCCCAGCTATTTAGGGATCATGTATACAGAGAGCTCCAACTGTGCTTTGCCTGTGGTTTCAGTGGTCAGGGAGTCCATCTTGCATATGGCTGCAATAATATTGAAAACCTAATTTTATTTTCCACTACTAATTGCAAGAGGTTTTTTCCTCCTGCTTTTTGCTTTCTGTGGAGGACCAGTCATTTTTATCCTCATTTCTAGACAGCTTCAATTCCTGCAGTTGTGAACTGGTTTGCTGTTATGGCATTTGTATTTTAGGCATGAAAAACAGATGTCTAGACCCATTAGTGTTGGGAAGAGAGATTTCTTTGGTATTTGAACTATAAATACGGCAGATCTCCCTTCATCTTATATTTTGAAAAGCTTTGTTTTTGCAAAAGTATCTAATCTTAAATCAAACTGTGTCTGTTTGGTTATACCAGTCCTTTGGAGCCAATACAGTCTATCACGTCAGCAACAGTTTAGGTATTCCAAAAATGAGATGGCTATAAATCTGTGCTCTGTACCCATGTCCCAAAATCTTAGGGGTAAAGCAGAGATGCTCTGCATTTACACAAGCAAGATTTAAACCTCAGTGAGCTGCATGGGTGCTACAGCAACAATGATGATCTTGAGCTGGGCTCAAGAGTCAAGTGTTCACAAAAAGAGGTGACTTTTGTGACTTTCAGCCTCTGCCTTTTTCTGCATCACCACTGCAGCATCACAGAGCACAGCTGCCTGATTTCAGGGATGCAGAGGAGTCACAGCTCCACCACCTCGTGATGCCCTGGCTGTGCTGCAGGACTGAGGGGGACAAGGACCTGCACCCAGCCCCTGAGTGACTGCCCAGCCTGAAATCAGAGCTGCCAGGGGACCTTTGATCCTCTGCAAACAGAAAGTGCAATTGATTCTCTTCACTTAGAAGCATGGCTGGTGTTACATTTCCTGAGCTGGACAAGGGTGGTCCAGATGTCCATGACAGATTTTTGCATAAGCACTTTACATTTTTTTTGTTTTTCTAGCTGTTTGCTCTTCTTCTCTGATTTAAAAAAAAAGCTCTTCATACACTCTTGTTGAAATCACTTCCCTAAAAAAGGACTTACATCAGCCTTTAGCCTTTAATAGTTTATTGGATCTCTGGTTGCTAGTGGGGAAATAGACAAAATTAGGCAGACAGGAAAAACTATGGGACAGTTATTTATGTGAATTTTGGGTCATTTTTTTTCATTCAAACAAGTTAGTACAACCATATGGTGGAAAAATATTCCAAGTTTTACCCAATCTACTCACAAGTCAAATAATCGGACATATAAACTGATTATTCAACCACATATGCATTTTGAACAATCTGGAATATTATTTTTTATGGACCAGATTCCAAATTAGTCAGACATTCTGCAAAGAGTCAAAAAATGCCATAAAAATGTCCTGATTCTGTCTCCATCTTTATGTGTCCACTCCATAATTGCTGTGTGCACAGCCCTTCATGCAGGGTTCCTACAAAGGAGAAACACAGAGTAGTTGCACACCTCTGGGTTTCTGTAGAGATCAGCAGGTCTAAATCATAGATCCACTCACTCTCCAGTGAGATAATCACATAATAAATCATTTATTAATACAGATCATTGTAACTTGTCACAGGTTATCACTTTTGAATTCCTTCTGTCCTCTAACACCTAAGGAAATAGAAAATACCAGCTGTGCAAATATTAGCCCATCTTTCTGAGCCTGCCAAATCCCTGGCTTCAGTGAAAAACCTGCTCTTCTGCTTCACTAGGCTGTGGTCACCTCTGTGAGCCTGCAAGACACTTATTTCCCTGATAATAAAAATAAACTTAGCCAGTTTCAGAGCCACTTCCAAGTTTGCTTCTGGAATATCAAACGTAAGTTTTCATTCTCTTATTTCTTGATTAATGCATCGAGTATTAACTTTTCTCAGTCACTTCTAAACTTTAATCAAGGATAAATCACCCCCAATGGGCATTTTAATCTTGTTTCTGTATTTTTAAAGGAAATTAAATGTTAATTGCTGCTAGGTAAATTTATCTAAAACACTGATTTTCAATTCATCCCACAAACAGTAAGAAAATAAAGATAATTGTGAGGCATTTCCTGCTGAATAAAGGGAGCAAGGACTTTTTTCCCCAAATAATATTTCTAAAATAAAGTATTTTTAAAGATTACTGTTATTGTATATTTTTTAATGTCTGTTACTTTCAAATGCCCAGCTAAGCTGACTGCAGTAATTGTTAGGAAAATATTTCTCTCCCTGTCTCCGACTGTGGAAGAACTATGACTTTGTTTAAGGAGAGATTAAACAGTAGAGAGAAATTGCCATTGCATATTCAAGAGCAATCAGAAAATCTAAAGCCCAGCTGCTTTCGTGGGCTGGTGTGTGACATCCCTGCTGCTGCTGGGTGTGTAGCTTGAATCCTTTGGGGGAAATCATCACTGGTCAGAGCTCAGCCTGTGTTCAACTTCCAAAGTCAAGGCCATTGATTTGGGGCTCTCACCACTTGTCCTCAGCCTTTCATTTTGTCCTGGGACTGCTCCTCAAATGTCCTGCCTACACCACCCCAGGAAGTTGGGAGTTTCAAACGATGTTGCAGCCTGCCTACCCTGAAATCAAGACATCCCAAAACACACACAAATTGGGACCCACACATCTGCATTTCCAGCAGCATTGCCCACAACCATCTAAATTTTAGGATTGAGCTCTTGCATTGCCAAAGATTTAAACCTAAAAAATGGCTTTGGACTAAAGTGTTTGTAAGATTTACCACTGAAATCATCTCTGTAAGCAGCAAGCAAAATCCTTATGGTTTCAAATCCTACTTTTTGATCTTTTTCACAAAAGCATTATTCTGTGAAGCAAAGAAGAAACCGTGGAGGTCAAAACTTCTACATCATTGCAATCATAAGAAGAAAAAAATAAATTGAAAAATGTCTCTATTATATAATCTGCCCATTAACAGGTGGAAAAACAGCAACATAATTTACCTTTCGACACAGAAATGTCTTCCTTGGAGCCAAGCAAATTCACTCTGGTGTGTAATCTGAATAGTTGCCAGTTTTCTGTCTGTAATGGGAATCCAGTGGAAACTAGGGAAGGAGAAAGAATTAAAGATAAATGCCACTTTCAGTGCAGGAGCTTTGTCTGAGGGTATTTGGTGGGGCTGGCAGAGCACAGGTTTAAGGACTGGTCTCAGGTCAGCAACAGGGTGTGCTGGTTTGCTTTTGGGCACCTCTGCCAGAGCACCAGGGTGACTTTCTAGGGTGTAAAATTATCATCAGCAGTTAGGACTTTAGTGAAAACCCAGGTGAGACCCTCCAGACTCACTCACCCTCACACACACATGCACAGACACCACGGCCACGTTCACACCAGACATGTCAGGGATGCTCTGCAGCCACTCCCTCATCCAGTCCATGGCCAGAGCTGATGCTCTCTGCCTCAGGAAATCCTTAGACAATCCACTCATTATGGCCCTGAAGGTTCCATACTTTGAAGGAACATCTTATTCTTATGAAAAACTGCTGGGACTCAAAACTGCTCCCAGGAAACTTGCAGGAAGGGCTTGCGGGAGGGGAGGATCACCTTGCATTGGGTTAATAGACCCATTAAAAATCCAGAGGGGGTCAAAATTAATATTATTTTCTAAATTTCACACATGTTACTTTATTAAAAGGAAACTCTGAGATGTTCAAAGGAGGAAGGGAGCTAAGCTGCCAGTGTCATTGAATTTTAATGATGAATGTGTTCCTTAGGCTCTTTTAAAATCCCAGCTTTAATGTGTTGCTTCATGCAAGGCTAGAAGGCTTGATTGCAAGCAATAATTAAAAGTCTTCTAATCCCAAGAAAACTAGATTAAACCAGAGCTCCTCTTCAGAGTGATTAAACTAAAATGGAAGCTTCTTCAGAGACATTACTTTCCATTTTTTATTCTTAGTGCCTCACTCTGAATCAAAAGCTGCTAAAAGGGGTAAATATAATGTTAAACAGGCTAACAATAAACTTTTCAGTCTAATCAATCTCTCTGGTACTACAGCAAGTGCAATTATTTTAATGGAGTGCCAAGATAAGTAAGAAACTGAAAGTAATCTGAAAATTTCTCTAACTGCCTGTTAATAGTGGAGTTTCCTTCATTTTCTCCTTTGAAAACATTCCAAGAATGTTCAGAACTTGAGTGAAATATCTCCCTAAATGTTGTTTAAGAATGACTTTTGTGTTGTCTGGTTCAAATGCAAAAAAAAAAAAAAAATCTCAAAAATCCAGAAAAACCCCTTTCTATAAGTTACTTCAGTCTTGCCTTTTGAAAGGGTGGTGAAAAAAAATCTGGAACTTGCTTCTCTTTTATTTGCATGGATAGGTATTTTATTCTGCTACTGGATATTAAACAGACATTCAGCTTTTCACCTCCAGTATAAAACCAGTAAAAAAATAGGAAAATGAACAGAAACGCAGGAGGGAAACCCGATAAGGCAAAGTAGTTGCTCAGAGATAAAACTAAATGCTTCTGACACCAAAGACAGGCAGCCATAGCAAGGCCTCAGCAGTAACAAAGCTGTGTTGGAAGGGTCGACACAAATTATCCATAAATATTTTTAAAGCTTCTTGCATGAAGGGCAAGAGATGAGGCATATACAAAGATGCAGATGTAAGAGTTTTGTCCCAGTTGGCAACTGGAATCCCACTTTTCTTTGCACTGGCTGCAGCTGGGCAGGCTGTTCCTGGCTCTGCTGCTCAGGTATCCCAGATGCATCCTCCGGGCTCAGGGGCTCGGGGATGGCGTGACAGGCGTGGTTTGATGGGCCCTTCAGCACTTCCACACTCACCTGCCTCGGCAGGCACGGAGACCGCACAGCCTGAGCGGGCAAATTCTTCCCCCGGTGCCTTCCCGGCTCCTCCCGGGGCCCTCCTCGGAGCTGGTCCAGCCGGAGGTGCCCCGTCCTGGGCACGGACAGGCACCCAAGCGCAGACAGTTTTGGCAGAGCCTCCCTGCAGTACAGCCCGCAAAAATTTTCATTTTTCTCTCCTCGCCCCCAGGGCTCCCCTCCGGTTGTGGTTTGCTGCCTGCATATCCTCAGAGAGGCGTTTGCAGCAGGAGATTCAGGGCAGAGAGGTTTTCCACTAGATTTAAGCAGCTTGGAAATGCTCCATCCTGTTTGGAAAAGGACCTCGGGGTTTGTGCCATGTCATGGGAGGCGAACAGCAAGGAATCCTCTCGCACCATTTGTGCTTCTAAATGCCAGCCCCGCTGCGCTGCTGCGGGGACTTTGGCTTTGGGCCCACCGCTGGAAAACCCCTCGGCAGTTCCCAGGGGGATCACTGGAACCCACCAGCGCCCAGGAGTTCCCGAGCAGCAGGCATCGCTGCCAGAGCCGCTGTGCCGGGGCTCGCAGCCATCCCCCCTTTCTGTCCCTGCACCGCCTGCCCTTGGGACAGCCTGCAGGGCGCTTTCCGAGCTGCTCCAGGAGCAGGCTCTCTGCTGAGCCCCTCGCTGTCCCCCCTGAAATCATCGTCTATCATTCCAGGGTTGTCCCGGCTTCTAAGACGTATTGGCAGTGACAAGAATGGCTCTCAGAGCAAAGTTTACACAACGTGCCCATTTGTGCAGGTTTCCAATACCCAGCACTCTAAAACGGGGCCATTTCTGTGGTTTCCTCCCAGCAAGCGAGTTTCAGGAATCAGAGGAAAATGAGCCAGGGTAATTCTCTATCCTGGTTGCACTTACCTGTCGTGTCACTCACAGATATTTCAGCACACCAGCCCTAGGACAGCTGTAGCTGTGTGAATACTTCCCAGAGCTTCATTTCACAAAGCTTCTTCCTTTCAGTTTGTTTTATAAAGAGGAAGAATTTCTCTGTGGAGAGGAATTTCATTGCATTTCTTTGTGCTTTTCAATAAATTGAGAGGCCAGGAAATAAAATACAGTACACCTGGTGTCAGGATATTCAGTGCAGCCTAAGTGGGAAAACAACTGAGACCCATGAAGCAGTGGAGAAGGGTTCAGCTGTGTGCTCTGCTCATGGAAAAACTGAAGTTGTACAATCAAGCTGTACAACATCATCTGAGGAAAAAAAAGGTAAAATCACAGGAGCACCTGACTGTGGGGCAAGAGGAATCCAGGCTTTGGTTTGGTGTTGGGAAAAGCCAGGCTCAAATCTCCAGTTGTTTTAGTGTGCATAGCTACAATGTAGACACCTGCAGCTATGTCCACATGGGAGCAGATACTCAGATATTGCCCTAATTTACTTGCCCACTCTGGTTCTCAGGGCTTTTCTTTCTTAAACTTATGTGAAGTCCAGTGTCAGTCCAGGCAGAACTCCTCTGCCTAAAGAGCACTTCATGCTGCGTGGAAACACAAGCAATGCCTTCTGCACAACATCCCAGACACTAATGTAGGACTTTCAATCTTAACACAGCAAACCTGTTTTTCTCTAAAGATACCTTAGTCTATCAAATGGCCTGCTTATTGGAAACCTCCACTGGCTTTTTAATGAGTTTTCTGTTCCAATGTATGTGCACAGAACAAAGTGCACTTTTTGCTGCTCTAGAACAATTTGAATAATCGATCAATAGTTTAAAATAAAATTCAAATAACTCAGTTTTAATTGAGCTGAAGTAGTCTTTCTATTGCTGCAGAAATATTTTCTGTAAAATCCTTTTGACCTCTTCTGTCTGTTTATTGAAGTGTATTGCTGCTCAATACAGGGAACTTAGGTTTGTGGAGAGACAGGGTGTATCAGACAAGGTTTGGCCTTGGGAGAGCTTTGGCTTTGGGCCCAACACACACTGAACATTTACACAGTTCATTATTCCACACCTTTGCAATCTGAACATCAGTTAAGTGATGCTGTGACCTGTGCTGCTTTAATACAGAATGTGAAAGAGTAAAAACACAAAACCTGTTCAATCTGCTGGCCAGAGCAGGAGGCAGATGCCCTGAAGGAGTGCAGACACTCCTGTGGGCTGTTGAAAGTAGTGCAAAGGACTTGGATGCAGCTCTCTGGCTCTTTGCAAAGCCTCTCTTTTTATCTACCACTTTCAGAGCTGCAGTTTTCAAGAATAAGATTTTAAGCCCTCCCTGAAGAGCCAATACCATTAAAGGGCACAGGGAATCCCTGTCTCTGTCGGGTTCAGACCAGTCTTGATAACAAAGTTCTGCTCCTGCTTTGCATCCCTGACTGCCTGAGCCTCCCTCCCTGCTTTGCTGTCTTGCCCATAGACATATAAGGCTCCCTGGCACAGGAATGGCATTGATATGGCCCATATTTGGGGTTTTTTGTAAGGTAAGAATTATGAATAGAGCAAATACTAACGTTGGTGCTGACCTGGCTGACTTTGGTCAGGCCTGTACCTGCTTTTCCCAGCTGCACACTCTGACTCCCTGTCTGGTTCCATCTCTGATGCACACATATATCTTAAAGATTCAGAATACCAGTGTGAACCTAATAAAATATTTTTACAGACTCTTTGAATTGAAATTGAAAAGGAAGTCATTCCAGTCACCATAAGCACTTACTTTTCCTTTCTGGCATATTTAAGTAGGTGAGGATTTGAGGCAGGTGCCCTCCAGTGTCTGCTACTATTATTTGCTGAATTTTGTGATGTAAAAGTCATTCTTTTGTGTGTAGCGTGTATACACATCTATGGAAGCTGAAAATAGAAATGGATTCCAATAATGAAATCAACCCAAATTGCTGCAGTACTCTCACATTATCTAATTCTTTTTTTAAAAAGCACTGTTTAATTTGGAAAGAAATGTTTCCAGTTATAGAATGAGTTATGCGGATTTGATTACAGGACAGAGTTCTTGTTAAATTGGTATTGCATAATGTGTGAGTGAGAGTTTTTTGGGTTTAATAACCTGGTCCTCCTGCATTTTTCAGCTTTCCTATTTATTGAGAAAAGTGATCTCTTTGCTTCATGGGCATGAGACTAGTGCCAGAGATTTAGAAATTGGAAGTAAAAAGGAGAAGACAATCAAATGAAATGCTGTCCTCCTAAATAAACCACGGCCAAGAAATAATACAACTGCACTCCCCTTGCTCTATTTTAAAGAATGCACTTTGTTCCTAGAAACTTTTCATTCCTGTATCAGTTAATCTACTGAGAAAAACACTTGACAATAAAGAATATAGCTTTTGTGGCAAAAATATTTGGGACAAAATTCTCTCTGTTAGAACAGGCTGACTTGTTCCCTGCTGCGGCTGGTCCGGGTGATGGAGCCAGAAAAGGGCAGCACTTCAGTGCCAGTCCCCTGTCCCCAGCAGTGCCAGCACCATCAGGATCAGCACAGGCTGTGCATTTGTAATTTTCTTTTCATGCATAACCATGAAAGGCTCTGACTTGAAATGTGTCCCCTGGTATTTCTGAAGTTTGGAAAAATTCTCTTCAAAATCTGGGCTTTGGAGCGGTTCCCTCCAGCTCGGGTGGTTTGTTCCCATCTGTGGGACACAGGGACCCAGTGACACATGCTGGTGTGTGCAGAGGTTTGGGGGGCACACAGAGAGCCTGCACAGAGGATGGGCCACAGGCAGGGTGAGCCATAAACTCCCACTGCTGGGAAGAATCAAATCCTCTTTTTCAAGTGCCGCCCTGGCTGCTCTGTGTGACGGAGAGCGGAGGAGACAGTGCAGTGCAGTTTGTGTCAGCTCTCACAGGAGGGTGATAAATGTGCTGTCAGAGTCCTACAGCTCTATCTGTTTGCTGTCTGGTGGTTGCATGATTCAGGATCAGTTTATGAGTTTCTTCTGGAACCAGATGGTTGCAAGGCAACAAAACGAATGCCAGCCACATATAAATGTCAAATGTTCAAACCATTACATGTCAACATAGCCAGGGTGTGCAGCCAGCACTGCTGCAGAGCACAGAGCCACAGACAAGCAGCGGGGCTTGTTTAGCCAAAGAAATACAGAATTCAGGAAAACTCTGATTCTAAAAGAGATACTTGGTGAAAATAAATCAACTCCTTATAACAAAAATATGACCAGGTCTGTGTGTCATGAGATAGCCTGCAATATATGTCATGAAAGCGAGTCCTGTCAGATTTAATTACTTTTTTCTTGCAGCTTTAAACAGAGCTGGCTTCAGCATGAAGGCAGCTCCTTATTAAAAACGAAATATAAAAGATGAGATTACTAACCACGAGGAATTTACCAACAGAGACAGTATCTAATCCTGTGCAATATCCTGTGCAGTCGTGAAATATCTGGGATATCTGCAGCATTCCAGAGAATTATATTTGGGCATTAATTATTCTTCTTAATGAGCGTAGTCAGACAGAGCCTAACTGCAAGGCCTTCTCAGGCTGGCGAGCACACTTCAGTGGGTTCCATTAGCACATGAGATGTACTGCTTTAATCCAGAACAAAGTATTCTGCCCAGTAGTTCTGCCAGTTTATGCCAAATCCCATGGACTTGAGTGGGGCCAGATTTTTTACTTTGGCTGCTGCTATATATTCTGGCAGAGATGAATGCATTTTTATAATGAACTCCTCAAAATCTTTCCAAACAAACTCGGTTATTAAAGGATTTCCCCGCTGTCAGAAATGAGGTATTTAGCTGATTCGTGATGAGTACAACCTTTTCTAATAAGGCCTGCATCTATTTCCTTTTGAGCTGCACTTCATTCATTTGCTGGAAATCCAGGAAACATTTGAATCAAGTTAGGACCAAACAGTACAGAGGCTGCAATGTGGTTATCATCATGTCAGGCACAAGGAAAAGACTCGGGCAGAACCCACTCCCTCCAGAATGTTCCCATCAATATTATGGGTGTGAGAAGGAGCCTGCAGCCATCTGGCCTTCATTAGCTCTGTTTCAAGCCTGCTGTACATAAGGAAGGAGTCTGAGAGACAGCCTGTCACAGTCAAAGAACTGCATCAAATGCCCAGTCGCTGTGGGACTGATCCCAGGAACTACCTGCTAATGAATAGAACATGGCATTTGGCACCAAGGATGATGTTGAAGTGATAAGTTTAAAAATGTAGTTTATTATTGTCTTCCTTTATAAAATTAAATAAGATGCACCATCCATTTTAGAGCCTTTTTAACCATTCATTTGGCTCTGCATTGTTTAGCAAGAATGAGTCTTTTGGTAAAATCTGTGTCATTCTAAAACTGATTTTTCATGGGCTGTTGCAAAATTGTTTGTCCTCCCAATACATCAAGTTTTATTGCTATCAGTTGCGGCTGCACTACGGAGTAATGTGATTATATTCCATAAAAGAGTCAGCAGCAAATCACTGTGGGTGCATCTCTGAACCTTTTGGGGTAAAGTGCTGTCTCGTACCTGTGTGTTCAACAGTCCAGCCAGTGAATTAGTGCTGAACTCCTCATCCTGAAAACTGGGACCACGATGGATCAAAATCCATATAAGGCTTGACCTTAAAAGACCTCTACATTCTAAATTCCTACTGACTCCAGCAGGCAGCTGAGTGTGGGAGGCTGGCAAGACAGAGCTGGGGTTTTGCTGCAGGAACCATTAAGGGACATCTCACTGTACACCCCAAAAAGGCTTCCAAGGCCTAAATTAGAGCTGGGCACCATCTGGGTCAGTGGTTACCAGGGCTGCAGAGATTTATATGGAGCCCTCAAAGGACAGGCAGTCGCTCCATCACAGTGGTTCCTTGGGTTTGTTTTCTGCAGTGGTTTGCAGAGAATGTGGGGAAATGTCTCCCAAATCTCTCAGCACATTCTACAAAACCCCACTCCAGCCCCAGCCAGGACGGTCGTGGGGCTGTAATTACCAGTGTGGTCCTGGCTCCTCCCTGGACAAAGCAGGAGCTTGCAAAGTCCTGGGTCAAAAATGACATTTTTCTCATCATATTGAAAACTGCAATTCTTCCTAAAAAAGCCTCAACAAACCACCTATTCTAAGATTGATGTGCAACATAAATCAGAAGTAATCCAACTGACACTGTTAAAACAAAGCTGCTTTTTCTTACCAAACTGAAATATTTGGATGTGACAAAAAAAGAAATGGTAAGGGCAGAACTGCTGCTTTTGACAATTTAAAATGAGATTCCACTTTAATCAGTGAGATTCTGCAAAGTGTTTCTGACTTGTTTTCCCTGGCTATTTTCAGAGCCTTGCTCTATTAATATTTATTACCCATATTTTCACACCTGGAGGACTACGTTGCTACCTACTGTTAGTGAGCTACTATGACTTTGAATTTCCTATCATGGTTAGCACAGGAATGGGAATAACCAGGCTTTAGTTTTCTACATGGTTTGGATTCATCATCTTAAGCTTCAGATTCTTGGCTGTGAAGTGGGAGCCGATGTGTGACATTTTACTCATCCAAAAGGGAAATTTCCTTAGAGGTGCTCAGATGAAAAGTCAAGAAATTAGGATGACTTTGGTACGTTTGCCCAGGTACAACAAGAGGTTTGTCTGTAAAGGATAGAGTCCATCTGGCTGTGCACAATGCTGCTGTGGCATTGGCACTGGGTGCACTGAATTGTCTTTACCATGATTCTCCAGATGTTCCTGAGCAGCAGAGTGAGAGCCAGCATGAAAACACAGCAGAGAGACAGCACGAAAACACAGCATCTTCTACAGACAGAACTGTTGGGACACTGAAAGCAAAAAGAACCTTTTGTGCTCTCCTGAAGAGAAGCTCTTTTTCTGGTAGTTGTTCCTTCTTCCTCCAAGGACAAGCTGATGAAAGCAGACAAAGTCACAAAAACCAGTGATTTCCAAGGAATATTTTTGCAGAGAATTTTCATACTCAAAAATGAAGAAGCACAAGTCAAGATCTTCCAGGTCTCAAAAAGGTGGGACTCTGTTGAGAAGAGAGCTTTTCTCTTTAAGATTATTCTACTTACTGAAAATTTCTCCACTGAAAACCAGTGCCAACAGGATCCCTTCCAAACCACCCACATCCTGGGTCGGCACCTCCTTTTTTCTGGCTTGAGGAGCCCTCGGAGTGAAGGCACAGTGGTGGCAAGACCAGGCTGTGCTGGGGAGCTGGAGCTCCTCCTCATCCCTCCTGTCATCCCAAAAGCTCAGAGCTGGGACACACACAAAGAGGCTGCTGTGGGGCACAAGGAGATGCCCTGTCACTCTGCTGTCTCTCCTGACTTGCTGCCTTCCACTTGATACACCCTCACTTTGTCCTCGTGTCCAGCAAAAGGCTTCTCAGGTTGCCTGCACAGGTCATTTTACCTCCTCACTTTTCTCCCCACTCCAAACAAGCAGCCTGACTGCAGCAGCTCGTTGGAAGCAGCAGTGCGTGCAAACAGCACCGCCTGAACTGGGTCACAACACCTCCACTCACTGCAGGGCACTTCTTTTGATGCCCCAGATACCTGAGACAAGACAGCACTTATACACTTCATTATCTGTCAGACAGAGATGGAAAAGGGCTGATAAGGAAAAGAGGTGGGGTGGGAAGCGCTCTGTTGACATTGGTAGGGAAGAAGTGAGTGCAGAGGCTCCTGGGTGGCCTTGGGGAAGCCGTGGTGGCAGGTCCAGGCTCTCTGAGAGGCACAAGGCTTGTGCCTCCTCAGCCCAGCAGCACGTACAGAAGTGATCTGGAGCACTGCTGAGCACGAGCCATCGTGCAGCTGGGGCAAAAGGTTTGCTTTGTTTACCAAAGTGAGAGAAGTCATTTAATACAGAGACCCAGCCCAGTTCAGTGTGCCAGGAAAAGAAAAAAAGAGACGGGAGTGGGATGGGGACTGCTGGCCTGGCCTGCAGGCTATGGACATGGTGTCTGCTCCCTGCTGTGATGGTCCAAAAGCCTTGTCCATTTGTTTGAGCTCCTCAGGACTTAGCCACTGTCCTTACTGAAGAAGGTGGGGTCAAACTGTCTTTTTGTTGTGGGACCAGGTCAGCCTACGGAGGAGCCTGGGAAGTGCTGCCTTATCTCACTCTCCTTAAGTTGGTCGCTGCCCATCAGCTCTCCAGGTTTGATGGAGTCAGTGGTGCCAGGCAGACATTGCCGTGAGTCACGGACTGCCTGACGTGGTGCCAGCCCAGCACTGTGCCCAGGTGTCTCCAGCACACATTCCCATGGGAGAAACCCCTGGATGCGATCCCTGAGCAGGGCCTTGCTTAGCAGACACTCTCTGACAGTAATTGTATTCCCCAGAGGGGACTGGGCTGACTCACGCTCAGAATTTTCATACAACATTTGGGATGGGCAGTGTTTCTGCTCTGAGTCACACTGAGCCGTTCTTTACGGCTGGGAGGATGCTACTGCGGGGTCCCAGCCCAGAGCTGCGGTGCAGAGGATTTCATGCGGTTGTCACGGGGCCTTTATGGAGGTCACATTGTTCTCAGGAGTATCAAAGTCCCTTCCCTGCCTCAGCCATTCCCGCAGCATGCTCCAGGGGCTCAGCTTTGCACAGGAAACGCTCAAAGCAGTCACTTAGCGATTGCAAGTAAATATGTAATTGGAGCTCAACACCCAAAAGTGTCGGGAGCCAACACCACCACCCTCCCAAGTCATGCCTGTGTTTAAGATCCCAGGGAGGCCCTTGCTGTCCCTATTGTAGTCCCAGATGAAGAATGAGCCTCTATTCCTCTCTCTGAAGACAGCAGCTGCTCTATGGATGCTCAGCCACTCCGGAGGACCCCAGCAGGCTGCCTCAAACTCCAGCCAAGAATAACATCAGAGCACAATGCAGTGAGTTTGTTTTTCACAAGGTTCTCCCAACTTCCATGGGCTGGGCGCATGACTCAAAATTAATGGAATGCAATAATTAATTTCACTTGTCAGGCCAGCATTGCCCTATCTGCTGTGCTGAAAGTGCTGTTGCATCACACTGGGTCCCGGGATAGGTTGGAATCCTGGAGGAAATTGTACATGGAGAAGTCATGAGCAGGCCTAACCTGGGACTGTGTGCAGCATATCTAAGTGGGACTTTTACGCCTGATAGTTTCCTTTTAATTTAATGTAAGTCTGCCTAAGAAAATAGAACTCGAGGTCAGGGTTTTTGGATGGAAAATCAAGTGACCGGGGCACATGTTGTGCTTCGCAGAGGGAAGCAGTGTGAGGATTTTTTATTCAGGGTGTAGAGATTAGCTGTTTTCTATGGTGTTTCCAATAAATCCTTTAAGTGCAAATACCCAAAGGATAAAAGCAAATACCTTCAACAACACCTTATCTGAGCCACTGCTGTCCTGCAGGGGGTCCCCAGAGCTGCAGAGAGTGTGACTTGGTGAATAAATGGGCAATGCAAAGCATGGGATCCTGCACTTCCATTTCCTTCCTCTCCCTCTTGCACACCTCAGTCAGCTCTCCATGGAGAGAATCTGGGCTCAGATGTGAGCTGAACACCTGAGCTCCCAAAAAACCAAAGACTTAATTTAATACCCATGTCTCAGTGGTTGTGCTGCAGGTTTCTCAGCCAGGTGAAGAGGAGCACCTGTAACACTGTGGAGAGCCACTGCCTCCAGGGAAATATCACTTCCCTCTGTGTAGCAGCAGGGCTGGAAGGATTGGAGTTGTATGAGCCACTATTGAACTTATTGATGTTGCTGGATGGATGTTTTCCTTCATGCTGTGCAAAGTTGTATTCTTTGGGTCAAAGAAAACAACTCAAACCTCCTCAGAAACCACTTAAGACATGAGATGTAGAGAAAGATTATTGAGAGGAATGGATAGAGTGCAGTTTCTCAGACTGAGGACATGGTTTGGTTCAGCTGCACTGGAGCTCATGCTCAGAGGTGTTCTGGAGGGCCCTGGGAACCACCGTGTGCAGGGTGGGCTCTCGGCGTGTCTGCAGTTTCTCTCTCCACAGCACATGCACACACTGCCAGAGAGCAGGTGGGGCACTGGCTTGTGTCACTTGCACACTTTCCTCCCACCTTCAGGACAGATTTAGTCTTTTTTCTTTGGGCCAAGACCATCCTTCACTCCTAGGAATGAAAATTATATTCCAGACCCGCTGGGTTTTCCCTTCCTTTATTGCTGAATATTGTTTGCTCCAGGAGTGAAGAATCATGAAACCCAGACCCAGAAAAGTTATTTTCTTTGAAGGAAGCAATCTTACACCAATGAGTTTTCTGCATGAATATTGGTATGTATCCCACATTTGTTGCCCTCTGAGTCAAGGCAGGCAAACTGGAGAGAAGGAGACCAAGGTGATCTCTGGTGTCCTGGGAATCAAGGGCAACACTGCCTTACTGCAAGCATCCCAATTTGTATTTGATCATTTTTTAACGATTTCTTTTTTTCAATAAAAGATTTATACTTGGGAAGACCTGTTCCAAATCACCTCAGCGAAGAGCAATTCCATTATGAGAAACTGATCCCTCTGTTCTCAATCCCTCTGGGAAAAATACCTTCTTCAGTAGATTTGGCCCACCACAAATGGAAGTCACTAAACTGATCATATAGAGTTGCGTGATCACTGAGTTTCTGCTTGGCTTTATGAATTTCCTGTTGTTTAACCACCTAAGCCTTAGTGTGGTATGTAATTTGTTGCAGGGAAATGCTGTGATCCACTTCATTAAAATTTCTGCATACCTAGGGAATTCAGCTTCTTTCAGATAATTTATCAAGCAAATGCAGATTTTTTTTTAATCCTTTTATCCTTTTTTTAAAAGTTTTTTGCTGATTTTGACCCTGATTTAAGATTATTAACACTGAGATTTACCCTCTACGGACCTTAAAATTCCAGGTTCATGAGAACTATTTGATCTCTAGGAACTGATTTCAGTCCTTGAAAGGCTAGCACACGCCATGGGGTCATATTTATTTTATGAGATGATTTTTTCCTAGTGAGATCAGTTGATGGAGGAGCCAGTGTTGCAAAATGTGGAATAAATTTTCAATACTATACTGCAATACCCAGAAAAGATCTCACCTGCAATTGAGCAGTCAGTAATAGGTGCATTTGAATAGCTCACATTTTATGTACCTCTGGTTTCTTAACTTCCCTTCCCTTCTATATCTCATATATATATTTATTTATATGTATGAGATAGAATATATATATATATAAATGGTTTCCTGCTTTCTTACTGAACACTGGGGAATTAAAAGTCAACTCTGCTTCCTTGAGCTGCTGAAAGATTGCTTTCAGGTGCTGTAGGAGTTCTTCCCAAAGTTTACTATAAATCAAGACAACATCCACACAGGCCACTGCATACCCCAAATGTTTGCGTAGCAGCAGGCTGGTTACTTGAAAGACACTAAGGAGCAACCCACACAAACCACAGCTTTATGCTGAAAAAAACCCAGTAAGCACTGAAAATTTTGTTGTGGTCTTGGAAGATTCTGCTCCGAGGTGTTGCCAGTATCTGCCCCAGAAAAATCTAGAAAGCTGTTTTTTCCCTTGGCCCTCACATCAGCTGGTACCCAAGAATGGAATTGATATTTAGTCTCAGTACTGCAGCATTAAATGATTTAGTGCCAAGCCCCCACATGGCCCACGAGATCTGAAATGCTGCTTTCTGCCACAGCACTCTGCTGATTCCAGCTGGGTTATCCAGTCTCTGAACACACCAGAATTTCAGGAAAAGGAGCACGACAGTTTAAGGGCTGGTGGTAGATGTGGGCTGCAGGAGAGCTGTTCAAAGCTGTGCACTGGATGCATATCCCACTGGAAATGCTCAGTGTGTTCACCAGCAGCACCAGTAACCCCTTTCCCCACTCCATCCCAGCAGGAGACCCTGGCTCCCACCGGGGCAGGAAAGCTCTCTGCATCCTGGATGCAGGCACAGCCAAATGCTGCTCTAGTTCACATTTCTCACTAACTTGACGTTCCAAACCCGGTATTTTTTCCCGCAATAAAGTTTGAAAAATGCCAGGACGCTCCCAGGCAAGTGATTCATGTGCATACTGAGGGGTTGGGGAGGGGATGGAGGAGTGTGGATGTTCACACCGTCTAATTTTAGATGTCTAATTCAATTAAGGTCTGGCCTGGTTACACAGTCAGAGAGACTCGCCTTCCAACCGGGGTTACTCAGAACTCCTAAATTGGGAGCCTGCTGCTGGCCATGAGCTGGGCAGCAGCCTGAGCCTGGAGTCAGACAGGCTTTGTACATCCTGGACACATTACTTTGTTCAGCTCTCCCCTCGGTGGCATATTGAAATACACCCTTCTTATTTTGTCTCAGAAAAGGCTTTATTGGCTCAGCCTTACGCCCCATTCTAACCTCTCCTTCCCATTTGTTATTTGTGAAGACTCGGCCCTGATTAAAACCAGCCACATCTTTTATACTGTGTGATGGCTGTTGCTTCCTCTCCATGGATTTCTTCCCCAGGATTCAGAGTTTCCTCAGCCCAGCACGTAGGAAGCCAGCACGCAGAGCAGGCCAGAGAACGAGAGCTCCTTTGTAGCTTTACTTTACTTTTCCTTCTATTTGATTTCCAGGGGAGGGATTTTATGTTGCCTGATTTAAAAAAAATTACTCAAGGTGCCCGACAGCCCTTCAAGGCACTTCTTAACCCTTAGAGCTCTTGCACCACTGCCACAGAGTTTAGCAAAAGTTTCTTTGTCCTTCATCTTTCCTTACCTTCCCTATCTAAGGTAAAGTGATCATGGATTAACTGATGCTCATTTTCTCTATTATTCACATCAGAAGAGCTACATTCTGGGTACATTCATCACATTCTGAGCTCTGTGATGCCAGAGATTAAAATGGTCAAACCCAAAGTGTATTTCTGGCCCCTCAGCTCATTACCAGTAACTATAAACCCCTCTTGTGGAGCTGAGATCAGACTGGAGGTGTCCCAGACACCAGTTCAGTGCTGTCCCCATGGCCAGCAGATGATGGGAACCCACTGTGACCCCGAAAGAGGAACCAAATTAAACCCT
This sequence comes from Polioptila caerulea, assembly GCA_013397295.1. Classification (NCBI taxonomy): domain Eukaryota; kingdom Metazoa; phylum Chordata; class Aves; order Passeriformes; family Certhiidae; genus Polioptila; species Polioptila caerulea. The sequence continues at coordinate 731,885 of VYXF01011899.1, forward strand.
GTTGACCAACTCTTGATTTTTCAACTGTCTCTTCATTCTTAAAGCAGCGTGTACAGGGGTGTGGGCTTGTCAGATAAAGAAATAAACATCTGCCTCTTAACTCCACTGTTCATTCCACTGAAAAAGTCCTCTCTGGCCGTGGCAATCTTCCATGAGTCTGAAGAGGTAGGAATTGGACACTGGGCATAGTTTCCTGATGCTTTGAGCAATTCCTTTTAAAATTATGCATAGGAAACCCAGGCTGTAACCCTAAGTCATGCCAAAACATTCTCCCCCTTCTAGATTTATAAAGTTTGCCCAGCTTTCTACCACTGCCACCCAGGTGGTACTTCACCTTGCTACAGAAAAACACCTATAATTTTATTTCTTTGAAAAACATGTGAAACTTTTGGCTCAAAGGCTGGGTGGGAAAAAAGTACATTTCTTAGTGGTTTATTGCCCTTAGGAAAACATACTTCAGTTATGAAGTATTCCCCCCTGAAAACTTACTTGACATTTTGTCGAGAAAATAGTAACATTTCTACAAAGTTAGCCAAACTACTTAATATCAGAGCTGTAAAGCAAAGACCTATGGAAATGTCAGAGTGTGGATGAGACTGGTGACCTGGCTTTATTCCACTGTTATGAGCCTGCATTTCTTCTGAGGGACCATCCTGGGGAGCTTTGCCCACAGTAGCAGGAGTTGCTCCCCTGGGAGAAGCTGGAGGTGTTTCCCTGCAGCAGCACCAGTGCTGCCTTGCCAAGGGGCTGCTTCGTGGCCTGCATGAGGCTGGAGGGTGGGAGGTGGAGGCAAGAGAGGTTTGGGCATCATGGTGAAGCTCCTGAGGGGCTGGACCAGGTCCCTGGACCCTTTTCTTCAGGGTGCAGAACAGCTTTTCTCTGCATCCTGGGAGCCTCAAGCCACTCCCAGTCCTCTGTCCTTCCCATGCTGGACTCCCAGACATGTGCCATAAGGAGCTCAGGATGGGGACAATGACACACTTCTGGCAGAGGAATAAGCTTAGCTCAGCTCAAATGAGCTAATTAATTAATATCTGTCTGTCACCCATCTCTTCAGCTGGAGTGGGATTCTGACTCTGCTGAAATCAATGAATGTTTTCCACAGTTCACACATGTGGGAGCACAATTTCACTCCTCACCTCTCTGCTTTTCAGGCTGTCACATCAGAAGGTAAAACCCTTTCTCAGCTGCCATCACTCCAGACACCTCTCAGGCCTCCCAACACACGTTCATGGCTGGGGTTCTGCTCATCCAAACCCTGCAGTTGCTCCCATCTTTCAGGAGCAGGAGAGTTAAATGCTGTGTCTGAACAAATATGAACTGCAGGAAAGTTCAGGCCCATGCTGGGATGTGAACTCTCTGTCTCGAGCCCATTCCTAGCTTTGCTGTAAACAATTTCAGAATGTGATTAGATTTTAAGGGAAACTTGTAATAGAGCTGTAATAAGATATGATGTAATAGGTAATAATAATAATATATAGCAGCTGTTAAGGAAAGCTTTTTCTGAGTTTATCCCAGAAGGATACAAGGAGTCAGCTGCAACTTCATATTTTGAAAGAGGGAATATTAAACACTAGGACTGTGATGCAGTGATGTTATTGTAAACGCTGACAGGAAAGCCCAACGTGTGAGGGTTAAGACCAGCAGAAGATGCACGCAAACAGCTGCCCTGCCACAAATTCCCTCACGTTTGGTTCATTTTCTTTTATTTAACTCCGAGTTAATGCACTGGACTTCCAGATATTGCTTTCAATAGGTTCTAGGCTGCTGAGAAGAGTGGAATTTTTTGCTCTTGCTTCCCACCATGGCCCTAATGAACCCTCAGAGTGCACCTAGAGAGCTTAATGTGAGGTGTGTCTCCAAACACCCGTCTGCAGCAGCGTCACTCAGACTCCAGCAACACCCTATCCTCAGTTCATGCCTCTGGGAGAAAAGAAATATAAAATCAACAGAAGTTCGGGCTGGAACGTCAACTTCAAAATGGAATTTCCTGGTGTTATTCGCAGCATGGCATTACTTAAGTGTTAACTAATATTGCTCAGTGTGTTTAATGTCTACGTGTTGAAGGAAAAAGATCTTTCATGGAAAGACTAGAACAGATAAACCTAAATTTAGCCTTCTATAAACACCTCACAGGGTCACATTTCTGAAATGCAGAGGCCAAGGACTGCATGGAGCAAGTGGATGAACACGGGCACGGTTGTATCTGGCTCAAAAATGGGCATTTCTGTGTATGATGGACAGAACTCATCATAAATTAGGCAATGTATTAAAATAGGACCTTTAATTGTTGACTGTAACAAGAAATGATCCAATAGGGGAGAAAAGGAAACACTTTTCTTGGATCGTTAACCTGTCAGAATGTTTCCAGGGTGAAGTTACTGTGCAGAAACACCAAACAGGCAGAGGGGCTGATTCTGCTGTACACAGCTCTTCTTCTCCACCTGCCCTTGGCAGACAGCAGTGCCAAAAACCTGCTCTGGCCTCTGCCAACCCATTTCTGCCATCAGCTTTGCTCTCCACATAACTCACTTGGCTTGTGCAGCCCAGGGGATAGCTCTGGGTCCTGTCCTTCCTGCCAGGAAGGCGCAGTTGGGACTTCTTGCTCAGATGAGGACCCCGGTTCAGCATCTGCAGAGCAGTGAAATGGAGAGGCTTTTTCCTTTCAAACCTAAGGACATGTCGGGATACTTGTGGTGTCAGTGTTAGGGAAGAGAAACAGAACTGAGTGTCCCATTACACCGGCTTTCAGCTGTATTTGGGAACAACCATTACGTGAGAGGCACTGCCTACTGCCTGTTCTAAGTAATCCAGGCCTGATCCAAAGCCCCAAACCATCTGCCCTGCCAACAAAAGCATGTTAAATAACTTACCAGAAAGTACATTAAAACAGTCTCCCGTCCTTGGTGTTATTTTGGTATTTTGCTGCCTGTGCAATGTTACCACATTGTGCTTGCTGCTCAACAGTGCTTTTAGCATAATAAAGCCAGGAACAAAGTCATCCTTTCACCTAAATTGCAGAAACTAATTCAGTTTTCATATTTCAAGCTGTCCTGGATTCAGACTGTGTTTGAGTTTTCTGTAGATTTGTCTCTAAAGTTGAGGGGGATTTTCAAAATGATTTGCCATATTTTTTACTGTCTTTTAAGAACTGAAGGCCTTTGTGTCCAGTTGCATTTCCAACTGCAGGGAGAAAAAACAGGTATTGGTAATTGTGCTGATGAGTAGAATTGTGCTTCCTCTGAGAAGAATCTGAGGGTGATTAACTTGAAACAAAGAAGTTAGGTTGTTCTAATGATTAGATCCTTATCAGAGTTGAATGCATTTAAATGTGTATTTTACAGTCCACCGGTCAAGTCATAAAAGTACAGTTAAATCTTAAAGGAAAAACTGAAGGCTACTAGGTCAGAAATCAGCCACAGGATTTTACAGGTCAGGGAACAGCAGGTTTTATTCTTTTCAAGGTGCCCTGTAAGACAAGGTGGATGGAGGTCAGGGAGTTTCACACTCTGAAGCATGGAGATGGCTCTTGGGCAGTCCCCATGCAGGAAAGGGAGGAAAATCACATCCCAAAATCTGTCTCTTCTGTACGAAGAGAACAATGATGCCAGCAGCAACTGCCTGGTGTCCTTCCACAGGGACACAGCTCCTGGTTGGTGCTGGCTCGGTGGCACTTCATCCTCAGAAACCCCTGCAGAATGCCAGCCCAGCACGGAGAAAAGGCCACAGCACTGCCTCTGCTTGTTCCTGAGGAAGATCTAACCAGCCACATTTCCCATCTGCAGCAGAGCAGCTAGGCTTTATCTTGTGAAACAGGGAATGTTGTTCTCCTGCGATTGTTGTATTTGTTTTATGAGTTGCACTAGGAATGCTGTGTGGCACTCTCTTGGCCCCTCTCGCCTGTGATTTACAGTAGTTATAAACATTCCAAAGTATACATGTAAGTTAAATGATACATTAATATCATAAAGTTACAATTCTGGTATAAATGTGTCATCAGTTTGAAAATTCAGTTTTTCCTTTGCCCAGCTTTGTGATTAGGCTGACTAGAATCAGCTCTGTGCATTCACAGACGTGAATTCAGTGTGCCTGTGTGTCCCCAATGTAAAATGGTGTGAAAACAAGAAGAGAAGAATATTCTGCCAAGCTGAAACAGTTCTGAATATTTGACCGCTTACATACATTTTCATCATATTCTTCAATAAATAGAACGAGAGGGGAAAAGGTAATTGAACCTCATGCCCATGACAGGAAGACAAATTAGACTCCCTGCAATACTCTCCAAGGTCCAGCTCCTCCCGCGGGTTCGTGCCATTGGAATCATTCCTGCAGCGCCACAAACCGCAGAGCTGGAGGCGCTGCCCGGGCGGGCACGGCTGCCCCGCGGCCCCGCCGGAGCGGCCACACGCTCTGCGGCCCCCAGGCGCTCGGATCCCGGCCAGGCCCGCCCGCCAGGGCCTGCCCGGGGCTGGCCGGGCTGGGAAGTGCCCCGGGACCATCGCTGGGACACGATCCCTCCTTCTGCTGTGGCTGCCGGGGCATCTCAGCCCCGCCGCTCGCAGCAGCTGCGGCACCGCTGCTCTGTCTCCCGCTTGTCGCTTGATGGAAGGAAGCGTCTACATCTGCTGGGAGGAGTGACCCGGCCGAGCGCTTCCACACGGGGATTTGCACAAAATTCAGAGACAGCTGTGTCTCCTGCATCTGCAGATTAACTGCAGCAGCGCTGAAACACAGCGAAGTCAGATGGTTCATTCAAGATCACGCAGGAGCCCAACATCACTGGAAGGAAAAAAATGCAGCACCTGAGACCTCTACAGCGAGACCCTAACACTAACATACAGAAACAATATACAGGTATTCTGTAAAATATCACCTGTCTTTGCAAACAGGACTAAGAATAATCACTTACATAATCAATGCAATATAATAAATCAAGATGAAAGAGGCTATCAAAGGAAAAGGAAATTTATGGCATTAAGATTTTAGGGCACCAGTCTCCAAGTTGTCTGGAGACTGGTTATTTGTAAAAAGATGAAGTGACTGCATTTGTTATGTCCATCCAGCTAAAAAACCCTATCCTGAAAAACCCATTAGCATTCTTAAGAATGCTAATTTTCCGATAAAATACATTAATGAACTTAATGAAATTTAATTTAATAAAAGGAGGTGAGCTAATTCTTCACATTCGTATCACAGCCCTGATCCAGATTAGTTTAGCTGATTCATGGGCAGGTTGGAATGTCTCTAGTTAATGTTAATGTTAAAGTCCCTGTTAATGTTACCTGCATTGTATTAATATTCTGTTCCTCATCAGTCATTCAACAAGAAATTTATTTTTTCTTTGTAAAAATCTATGAGAGAACAGCTTGGCATTCAGAAGTTCAGCTCTTGGAAAACATTTCTGCCTCCTCCTAGACCCCGGTGAGGGGAGCCGGGTGAACTATCAGATGAAATAAGCCTACCACAGAGCAGCTTCAGCTTCCATTGTTGCAATATGAAAGTATTTTATGATGCCTCATAAGTCATGTGTGAGGCTCTGATAATGGTCACGTCAGCCCCCACATTTCACACTGCGTTTAAAAATACAGCTTGTTTATCTACCCCACGGGCTGCAGCCTGCCATCAGATTTACATTTGAAAACACTCAGCACCCGCACACAGCCTCAGACTGCCTTAGGAAAAGCACCCTGACATGAAACAAAGCTGTCACCTTCTCTTTATAATTATTGTTTTAGAACTTCACTTTTTTTTTTTTTTTAAATTTTCTTTTTTTTTTTTTTTTTTTTTATCTCTGGGTTTGGAGTGAAACCGAGTCAAACCCATACTTGGTGCCCTTTCAGGAAATGCATTTAAGGTGTTTTGCTCACTCCTTTCTCCCTGTATCCCTGCCTCCTGTGGGTGAGCAGGGTAGGTGGGTGGCCAGATGGCACAGAACCACAGCGTGTCTGTGCTAAGGCTTCCCATGTCCTCTTTGTTTTAGTGGGTTTTGTGCATTTAGTATTTCACTTACAGTCCAAGTCTTGCAGACAATCGTGAGAGGATCTCTGCTCTCAGCCATAAATAACAGCCTCATAACCCATAGAATTACACAGAAAATCCTCAATATGTAACTGAGATGAACCTTTGGGTCATAATGAACCTCAAGCATGCATTTAAACATACAAACAGATAAAAATAAAACAACGTGATGAGCTCTAAGCCAATTTCACAATTATGCTGCCTGAGTCACAAAATTAGATTGCTCGGAGTTGGCAGTAACATATGAACTTTTATTTGGGCCTGTGCTCTATTGCATTCCTGTATTAGCTCCTTAAATAGCAAAATGAAGTATGACTTAGCATTCAGCAGTAAATCCTCTCCTTTTTTTGTGCCCTGTGCTGCAGTAGCATGGTTTAAAGGAAAACATTTTTTGACGGTGACAATAAGAGCAAGATATTACCCGACTGCAAAAGTGAGTTGATGTTTCAGTTAACTATTTCTTCCTCGATGCAGAGCATTAAATGTCGAGCAGAGGCATTAAAGGAGCCCGTTGATGATTTTAAATATTCAGCTGGTGTTTTTCTGCCGTGTTTGTACAGTGCTGGGCAGCTGACAAGGAGCCCTGCAGAGCATAACGGCTGCACTGTATCCCCCCAGAGCCGAGAGAGAGCCAGGCCCTGCCATAGGAGGGACAGGGGCTTCCAGCAGGCCAGCACTTCTTGCTCCAAGTGTGGAGGTTGAGCATTTCTCACTAATCCATGTGTACTCGGGATGTGGAACCTCTCCCCTGTCCCGGGCTGGCCCATTCCCCCAGCAGCCCCGTGCACACCGTGCCCATTCCGCCTCCAATGCCGCCTTTATCTGCCGGCTTGCCGGGGCTCGCTGCCCACCACACAGCGTCTCTTTAATCTCTGCAGCCCAATTCCAGGCCAGAACAAACTCTGCCTGCCAGAACACATTTGGGAGGGATGGCAGGGATGAGAGGCTGCCTGGCAGAGCAACGGGCAAAGGGGCTTCATGGGTTAATTTCTGCTCGGGCACCTTCTTTTACCAGGCAGACCAGGTGGCAGAGAATTGTTAAACCCCTTGGAGGTTTTTCCATTGATTCCAGCACTGCTCCAACCTGTATTCTCAGGCTTAAATCACACAGAAACCACCTCGATGTGACCTGAATGTCGGCCCTGAAATGTCTTTTTGTGCAGAGTTTCTAGCCAAGGGTTGCGTTTGGGTGTTATTTCAGGCAGGAGGGCAGGTTGCTCTCCAAAAACTCTGCCTGGATGTAGGGAAAAACAGGCTTTCATGAAAAGCTTATTCTGAAAAAGCCCTGTATATTGTATTTGGAAGCACCTAGGGGGTTATCCACACAAGCAAAGTGTTATGTTTTCCAATTGTCCAATAAAATAGATTTACATAGAAGCAAGGAAGAAATAAGGCATTTTATAAGACTGTTCCTAACCTCCATGAACTAAGACGTCTTGATTTAAAACTGCTCTGTGCCCAGCAAGAGGAAATAGTTTAGACTGTATGTGAGAAGAGAATAATGGCTCCATCAGGTAGTCTGTCAGCTCATGTAAATAGGGCCAGACTGGAGACCAGGGAGAATGATCTACTCTCCCAGGAAAGGGCATCAGTGAGGCATTTAATGAAACTGGAACAGATGGATTATTCCATGGGACTTGCACACCAATTCCACTGGGTCCCTTAGAAAACTACAGGAAACACAACAGGAAAAATAGAGACTGTATTTACAGGGGAAAAGTTGAGTCCCAAAGCATTTACAAACTCAGTCTAAAGTTTTTCAGAAGTACAGGCTGAATCTGTATTTCTTAAATTCTATCACCTTCTCTACAGGAACTTCTCCTCATTCAGTAGAAGCAGCACAAAATGAACCATTTGACAGTAATGCTGGTCCCTGTACAAAACTTGACTGAATTTATATTTCAGAATGTCTCTTTCCTGCTTGATTCCAGTCAAAACTTCACATTGCCAAAAGACTTCAATGCAGAACAAAGTTTTATGAACCTAAAGATCAAGGTCGATTGAAAATCAGGAATCATTCATGGAAAATTAGCAAATGTGACACACGCAGAGTGAAATCTGCATTAAGAACTGCCTCCAACTGGCAAGGCCCTAACCTGTGGGACAGTTTTATTGGATCTCCCAGGATTACAGCATAATTTTCTTTGACAACTCGTTCACCATCCAAACCGAGCAGAAACCCTTTCTGGGGGCAGCTCTGAGGCTGCCTGCTGTGTCGAGATCTGTGAAAGAGATCAAACCAGAACAAGCAGGAGGGATTTTTTTTGCTTTGTAGTGTGTGAGGAAGAACCGGGTGTGAAATGGTGAGAGCACCGTGGCTCTGCTTCAGGCTGTGCAGCTCTTCTGTCCAGACACACATGGGACTCCTGTCACCATCAGCTGGAGCTGCACATGCCAGGCAGGGGGAGCAGATGTTAACACAGGACCAGGCCCGTGCGTTTCCAGACTCCGTCATGCCTCAGGTACATCCCAGGCACCGCGTCAAGGCTGAGCTCTTCCCACACCTCTGCTGTCTCTCCAGCACTCCTCACTTCATTTGACTGTTTTACCAAAATCCTGGCCAGAATAGATCATCAGAGCTGGCTTAGGGCCAGTGAAAAAGCCTGGGAGAGTTCATTCACACTGTGGAAAAAGTTGGGGCTCTTGGGCATCGCCTCTAGCCCTTTGTGATCCCCTTCCCGCAGCTGCCGAGCGGAGAAGCTGCTGGAGAGCACCAACCCCACAGTTTAACAAAATCTCTGTGGATTTTGGTGGGGACTGGAACCATCCCCCTGTGACTGAACATCCCCAGGGTTCCCATCCCCACTGTGGGTGCAGTGGGGCCACACACATTTTGGGTAACTGGGCAGGAGTGGTCACCAGGTAAATGAGAGGTATTTTCTGGAAGGAAAGCACAGAGAGGCTCATGGCAGGGCTGTGGCAGCAGGAGCGTGGAAGGGAGGGTCTGGGGCAGCTGCATGGTGTGCAGGACAGAGCCTGGAGAGGGTGCTGAGGCTTGTGAAACACGGGATGGGGATGGGATGTGACCTGGAACATCGGCAGTGATGCGTGGAAGGTGTGGCATGGGAAGCTGCCGCAGCCTGCACGCCCCGCTGAGATCAGCATATGGATTCAATGTCAAGAGATGAAAGGCCACATGTCTGGGGACGACCAATAAAAATGCAAAATATACTTTGGATGGAAATGTTCGAGAGGAAACCAAAGGGGAAACAGCCCTGCTGGCAGCAGTAGCTGCAGAGCAATCAGCCAGGGCTGGGGATGGTGAGGGCTGGGGCTCCAAGGCAAAGGAGATAACTGCTCCCCTCATCCGGCCACATCAGGAATTCTGTAATCAATGTGATGCAGTTTGGTTCAAAAATTACATGGGGAATGATATTCCAAAGGAAAAAACCTGGTATTTGCAGTGGCTGCAGTCTCAGCAAGGGCCATCTCCTGCCTTTTTTCCCTCACATAAGCAGCAAATGGGTCATGGAATGGGAGCGCCAAAAGTAATCTTTCAATCTCTTGTTTTGTTAATATGAAAAATGTATTGCATTTTTCTAAAAGGAAAAAAAAAGACAAAGAAGAATTACTTTGTCTGGAACCAAAAAGTAAAAACCCCAAAGCTTTCCTTGGGAAGTGAGCTAAGAGTGACTTGGATAAGCACATCTATTAACTTTAAAATGAAATACTTTTCTTCAGAAGGAATGAAGGACACAGAGGGTGTGTGTATATCAGAAAGCTATTTACATTGCCTTAACCTGGATTCACCTTTCTTTTTCTCTGCAGTATTTATTTTCTTTGCATAGTGTTCTTCTTCACGTTAGCCCTTCTGCCATCATTGCATAAAAGGGTTTGCAAGAACTCCCATTTCATTGACCGCAGTTCTGCTTTAACCTTTATGCAACTTTTGTTTCCATCAGACTCTTTCTAATTTTCCACATTATTTCTCATTTCATCTTCTTTTCTTGATGACTCCTCAGCCCTTGTTGAATCCTTTTTCCTATTAGTTTTCAATAGATAAAACCACTAGGACCAATTAGCAAAGTAATGTTGGCTTTTGCTCAGTGTGAGCCGGAGCTCCTGCTCCAGAAGACTAAATTTGTGTCTTTTCTGTTTGTAAAACTTTGATAATACAGCTTCTCACCAGATGAACAAAGATCCACTTCAAAGAACCACATGGTGTTCATGTTCATGCATTTGATTTATTGATACACCCATTGGAGGAGGCTTTGCTGTTACCAGGAGGCTGCCAATACTCAGAAATAACTGCAGGGCTGTTCCTCTCCCTCCAGCCTCAGCATGAGGGGGAATTATTCCTCCTTTACAGTGTTTTCCTTCATTTCCCCAGTGAAAGGAGATGTGTGGGATGTGGGAAATAGCCTCATCACTCTGCAGAATAACTTGCTGAATACTTGATGGAGAGGAGCTCAAAGTGTATGGGCTTAGTTTGTAACCTCAAGGATGGCTGTGAAGAGACTTGGGCACAGCTCTGCAATCCAAGGGAGGCTTGGGAAGGATTGTAAGGACACAGGCAGGCTCAGACCCAGTGCTTTTAAACCAACATGAGATACAGAGCTGAGGAGCTCTGAGTGTGGTGTCTCATATTGGGAAACAAAGTCCTGCTGCACCCAGCCACAGCAAAAGGGAGCGCGGTCAGAACTGATCCAAGGATGGCTTTTTCCCATGTGAAACCTGATTAAAAGTACCAGAGGAAGCCTTTGTGGTTGAGAATTAAGCTTGTTCAGCAACCATATAGGATAATAAACTTGTCCAGAGCTATAATGGTTACTGTTAAACCCTAGAAGTATTTTTAAACCTAATGCTTCTGAGCCGAAACCGACTTTCACTCATTACAGATTAAGAAGTGTCTGAAGCAGGCAAACCTCCCACACCAGCATCACAGGCATTGCATAGCAGCACAGGCTGGAGACAGCTCAGGGACCAGGATAGGTTTTATCAGTAATGAGCATCTTGAAATGAAGATGCTTACATGAGTGCTAAACTCCTTTAAAGAACTTGGCCCAGGCCAGAGAGAAAAAGGAAGGGTTCTCTGAGGTACGGTTGTTTCTTCGGGCTGTGTTGGGCAGCTGCCAGCTTTATTCACAAAACTGCAGTTTTCCTCCTTCCATAATTGCAGTGGGCACAGAGCCACCTCACAGAAAAGAACTGGCACATCCTTAAGCTCCTTCCTCCCGCCTCAGCAGAGTTCTTAGGATGAGCTGGCAGGTGCAGCCACTGTCTTCCCACAAAAAAAATACATGTGACCTCTCTTTGCTCCTTCAAGCACAGTGCCCACTCTCAGAGTCGAATTTTCCAGAGCTATGAATGTCAGCATCTGATTGTTCAGGTGCTTTTTCACATCAAAAGCTTTCGGTTTTGCTCCTCCAGCATGTGAAAATTGATTATTTATCCTTCCACTGCCGAGGCGGACCCTGCCTTGTGTCAGGAGCATCATCAAACCAGTGGCAGTTCTATCCAAGTCACCAGAAAGTTTTCAGTGAATTGGGGTTTGTGTTGTTGGAAAATGGCAGTTAATTAGAACCAAGGTTTTCTGTATTTGTTCTGCTAAATTTAACTCCAGACAAGGTGTGAAACTGCTGAGTGAGTAGGCAGAGCAGGAGCATACCCCTTTCTCCTGCCCTCATCATCCAGGAGAGTATCTGGTGTCCAGGCCCCTCACCTGCTCTGTGGAAAGTTATTTTAAAGTCTTTTTTTTGGGGAATGATGTAAGATCTTTCATCTGGTACCCCAATGAATGGGTGAGGGAGCAGAGAAATCACTGGTTTCTGCGCCGTGAGAGATGGATGCTCTACCCTGGTGCCTCAGGCATTCATCCAGAATAAAACAATTACCTTATTTTTTCTGGGGAAAAAAATCACCACCAGAAGTTTTCAATTTCATTCCTTTGCATAACAAAGCAAATCTTGACACCTACCCAATTCACGAGAGGTAACTGTGGGTGTTTCAGTTATCCCTGAATTTGAGTGGTGTGGTGACCCACATTTGTACCCACCACCTTCTCCAGCCCCTGACACCAACACTCCCTCTCCACCAGTCCTGGCACATCTGAAACTCCCAAGGTCATTTGCAAGGACAAGCCAAAAGTCTGCTTTTAATAAACTGTTTCTCATAGTTAATTAATAACAGTTCAGGTGATTGGGAGACCTGGGTGAGGAGCGGGGATCAGCCCTGTATGTGTTACCCTGACTCCCCTGAGCTTTTACTCCTCCAAAGCCAAGTGTGGACCACAGAGGGAAAAGCAGAACAGTGAGTTGCAAAATCACATTCTTTTCCCTAAAACACGAAGGGACTTGTTTGCTGCAGCACGTTGGGTTTGGTAGTGCTGGGGTGTAAGCAGGTTAGGGAAATAAACCTGTGTGCCCGTGGTTATCAGCTCTCTTGGTCCCTGTATTACTGTAACTGTACCAGAGCTGCTACCTGCCCATGAGCTGCCAGCAAAGAGCTTTCAAGAGGCCAAAGTCTTTGTTCCCCACTTGCCCAGGCAGTGTGGCTCGTTTGGACGTGTGGAAGAAAGTTTGACACCTTTTTGTTTCTCGAGGAGTGGATGTGGGAGCAAGGGGACAGGAAAGGTGAGGCAGGAAATCTGGCTCCCTTTAAAGGTGCTTTGATAATCTCCTGCACAAAAAGCAAAAGCCCTCAGGTTTCTCACATTGTAACATGGAACATGGGCTGCTTGAGACCTACACTTATAGCTCAGTTACCAGGAGTGAAATGCTTTACTTGCCTCAGGGGACACGTGAAAGGAGAGCTGCCCCCAGTGCACTGCTGGAAGCCATGCCAGCAGTTCAAATAATTTTTTTCCAAAATTTTATGATCTGATGCTTGGATTACATTTGTTTAGCTGTAGAGGTGTGAGGTCTGAAAAATTTGTCAGAGGAAAGAATAGCCCCAGCTCCAGACATTTGGAGTTCAGCTGCAACCAGGACATTGTGGAAATCCTTGAGGAGGGATGAAGTCACAGATGTCTTGTCTGAGACTCAAAGTGCAGGAGATGAGAGACACATCTGGTGGCAGAGAGTGGGGGAAGTGGCCGTGAGCCAGCTGGGGTGAATCCAGAACCAGGTGAAGCCACCTAAGGCTCACCTGGACATCTCCCACTGTGCAGTGGACATGTTCCACCCCAGCCAGACATCCTGAGGGGCAGGAAGGGCTGGACACGAACCATCACTGCCTCAGCCACCTGCTCTGCTGTGAAAAGAAAGACCTTCATTTCCAAATATAATTTCATTAAGCTATTTTATTCCCACGATTTCTTCCTAAAATTTAAGCCTTCGGACATTTATTCTGTTGTTCCAAAGGATCAGTTTAACAACCAAGCGTGGCTTCCTCCTTAAACCTTCACAGACAGGATCTGAGCCTCCCAGCTCCCCAGACTGGGAGGTGGCTGTGGCACTCACCCTGCCATGCAGGAGGGGCATTGAAGGGGGGATGTTTGAGACGTTTCCAAGGCCACAAGCAGAGCCACCCTCTCCCCCAGCCCAGGCAGGCACTGGCAGCACATGGGGCAGAGAAGTTGACATGACAGCTTGGACAAGTCTGTGGGTGTCCACCCTCAATGTCCCAATTAAGGGTTAAATGGCAAGGCAGTGACCCCAGGACCTCCACCCTATATCCTGTGTATCCCAGAGCCTCCTATGCCAAAGACATCTTTTCTCACTTTTCCCTCCCTGACTGCCTTTTTCCTTCCTAGTTTCATCACTCCAAAATTCCTTTTTCCCCATCATCAGCCTTTCCAGCACAGGTCTTTCTGCCAGCCCGTGATACTCTGACCCTCCATCATCTCCCCACTGACATCCAACAACTGCCCACTGTGACAAACCAAATCCACACACACACACGTGCACTTTGGGGTTTGGGGATACCTGAGTGTGAGCTGCACCTTTCAGAAACCCACTGGAAAACATCGTGGGGGCAGAAAAAGAAGACAAATGTAAGGAAAAAAGTGGACATATGGTAGCCCTAATAAAGAGTGATAAAGTCCTCTGATAGGGCTGGAATTACTCCCACTTAATTACCAGAGCTTTGGACCAGACTCCAAAGCAGCTCACTCTCCAAAGCTGAGATAAATCCCTGGCTCCTATTTCCAGCTCTTGTGCTCAGACTGCTCGACAGAGCCCATCCTCCTGCTTTTATTTATATTAGGGAGTCACTCATTCGTAATTCATCTGGGACTGAAGCTCACTTCCCGTGTCAGGATACAGATAGTTTATAAAGCGATAAGGGACTATATTAACATTAGAACCCCGTGTTTGGAGATGCTCACATTCTCTCTCGAGATGTTTATCGCCAATAAACACAGCAGAAAATCTGACTTCATTGACCTTTGCTTCACAGATAATTCTCTTTCACACTGTACATAAAATGTGACATTTATTTAATGGAGTGCTGTGCTGGGTCCAGTGGAGTTCAGCACATAACGCTGCAGACAACAGAAGCTGTAGGTGCTCAGAATGTTTGAAAATACTCCTCTTACAGACCTAATTCAGGGGTTTAATTGTCACATGAGCCAACAGTATATTTTTACTTGATCATCAGGAATTTCCCCTACCACCCCAAACCCAAATTCATTTGTTTTCATTTGAAGAACAACAAAACATATAATTAGCAGACACATGACAAGACTTCATGATGGATTTACAGCATTTCACAGTTGAAAAGAGACCTGTAGATAAAAGGCCAATGTTAACAGATTTTCACTCAGTGAGCTCAAAATTTCCACCCAATCTCTAATTGTGCTGACATCATTTTTGCACACTGCATTTATGGAAAGGAGTAAGGAGCGTTCATCTTTTATCTTTGAAATATATTTCAATGCCTTGTCCTCCTCATGACCTGTTCTAAAAAAGCACCTTTGTATACTAGGCAGGTAAATATCAAAACAGTTTTTCATGTAAGATTGAAAGAACTAGCACAGGTGCCAGCAACAAAGACTGGGCAAGGATAGGAAGTGCCATGGGGACACCCTTTGCTTTGTATTTTAGGGGTCTCATTTGCAGGTGACAAATTTGACTTTACCCACTGACAATGAAGGATGGAGAGAAAATTCAAAAGGCACTGGGTGCATTCACAGTGAACAGCACTGGGGGGTCAGGGGGTCAGGGGGTCAGCCCCGTGCACAGCAACATTGGGGAGCTTCTCCTGGGCTGGGCTGACAGAACAAGGCCCAGGGTGGTGATTCCATCACAGCCCTGATGCTCCTCACCTGCTACTTTGAAAATCCCAGAGCAACACTTGGGTGCCCAGCTCTGCAAGCTTGAAGGAATGTGACTTCCAGTAAGTGGTCAGCACTCACCTCTAAAAATAGAGGCATTGAAAATCACTGATGACTTTGGATAGTCTTGGCCAAAATCAACTATTTTTAGCCCATCTGTTCCCTCTGAGCTCAGTGCTCTCAGGAAGAATGTGTATTTTGGGGGAAGGGGAGGAGGCAGAGGCTCTTGTCACTTTGACAGAGTGAAAGTTGAAACACTTTCATATCAAGAGTACTAAAAAATGACAGAACCACTTAATTTCTTTAAATGGATTTGAGAATGTTGCCAAGTTTTGTGAGCAATTAAATTTAATGCAGGATAAGATGGCATGGATGAAGGATAATTATAGGCTCTCAAAAGCTTGGTCTTTTTGTAAATGAAATGGCCTTAGGGAGTTTTCCAGAAAAGTTTGGGCTCAGCCTTTTAGTTCCAGCAAAGCCAATTGCCAGTCGTGGCTCTGCACTAGGTGTATGTGACAGGATTTTTAATGAATTCCCTCTCAGATTCCCATTCAGCTGCCCAGCAAATTTGACAGTAGTTTGTTTTTTCTTTGGCAGCTTTGTGCAATCAAACCTCGCCTGATGTGTTCACTTCCCACATCCCTTCACTCTTAGCAAGTGAAGAATTCCATGTACTGGGAAATGTACCTGGCAGGTAACTACTTTTGGGTGATAGTGTAATAAATTCATCAATGGGACCACTAATTACAGGTCCTGCTAATGAGCCCAGACCTGTGAGGGGTTTGATAGCTCCTAAAAGGTGCTCAGTGCCACCATTCCCTTTGCTGAAAGTCAAGAGAATTAATTAGTTCTGGAGAGACAAGAGCTGATCTGTTGGGCACATCGGTGAGAGTGTGACCACACAGCATCTCGTGGCAGCCTGAGAAAGGAATCTTTAAGAAGATTACAGGCTCTGCCACCAGGGTCTATCCTACAGAATTTGAGCACTGACTCATTTTCTTTTGAAGTTATTTGTGGGTGCTACATGAAATTATTAATTTATCACCCTTCAGACAATGTTAAAAGATCTGTTCATGAAAACTTTTTCACTTTTCAGAAATGCTGTAAGCCCATTACTACTGATCCTCCAAGAGCAGTTGTTTAAGAAACTGGGGGAGGTGATACAATATTCTCAGGTGATACAATATTCTCAGGTGATACAATATTCTCAGTGTGATGCTCATTACTGTCCTGACTGGAAAGCCTCACTTAGCCAGACCCGTAACAAAGACAACACAATTTAGACAATTTATTCGCTACATCTGAGAGTTAATCTGAACAGGTTCCCAGCAATGGAAGTTTTAGGAGGGGATGGATTATGATAAAGGTCACGAATGATTAAAACATCATAAGAGTCAAGGATTAGCCATTAAAAATGAGTAAATCCCTTGGATCACTCATCTGATATTTGCTATCCACTCTTGCAGGTTGCAGTCTGACAGGTTACAAAACACAACCCTAGGCCAGAAACCAGCTCGTTGATTCTAAGAGAAGGAAAGAATATTTATGAGCGACTTGTCTAAACATGTAAAAATGTTTTTTCCTTTTTTTTTTTTTATTTTATCTTTTTCCATTTACATCTTTTATTTAATAAATCTATTTTGTGTTATTTTGGCAACACCGTCTCCATGTAAAACATATTTGATTTGCAACTAGCTACAAAAATATTTCCCAAGCACATTCCAACAAGCTGTAAGGATGATAATCTTACAGACATTTTTCTTTTTATGGGTTAATTATATTTATTTTTAGTTGAATTGCTGGCTTATCCTTGGGAGCCTGTTGGATCCTGAAGATGCTTGCATTTGCTGTTGGGAATATGGCACAAACAGCAGCACTGGATAACATTTATCAAGGCTCTAATAGCTGTGTTGTTGGCAAAGAGCTGGGAATGCCATTTTCCCAACCCCACCTACAGATTTCAGGACCTAACAAGCTCTGGAACAAATTTTGCATTTCAGTTTTGTGAAAATGATTTTATCTGTTGCTGGAAACCCCTACAGCACTTTAGAATAAAAAGATGGAGAAAAAAGAGATAAATATGGTTTTATCTGATACATGCATTTGTTTCTCCAAACATGGTTGAGCATAAATCATCCTGACTGCTCCATGGCATTGCCCAACGCTGTCTCTGTGCCCCTACAGTGCCACAGAGCTGCTGTGGCCGTGCCACCCTCAGCCAGGACAGAACCAGCTCGGATAAATCAGCTGTCCATGTGAGCCTGGCTGCTCCAGGGAGATGCTCTGGTGGCTCAGTCCAGCTGGAGAATCCTTTCCTCAAGACAGGGATGGTGCCAATGGATCCTGACCAATGCAGCTGGAAGTGTCTGCTGTGATGGGACCTTTGTGGCACCAGAACGTGGGTGACAGAGAACAGTTAATGGGAATTTCATCTTTCATGATTAAAGGCACCACGTTCTTTTCCGTAGGAAACACTTAACTTCAGATTGTGTAATTGCAATTTCCTCTCTGGTTTTCCGCTCTCTTTGATCATTTCCTATCCTTCTGTCTTGAGAGGAGATTCTGAACGTTGTTGAGCAGCTTTTGTTTCAGATATTTACATTCAGTAACTGATACCCAGTGCAGAGTCTGCTAATGGCTCATTCAGGAAGGAATATGCTGAGTGTGAGGTACAGCGAGGCTTACATTAATCTTATGTGTTCACAGCTAAAATTGATTTGATATTTTCAAAGATTTTGACGAATAGTGCCACATTTGAGAAAACAGAAAACCAAATAAAGCCTGAGTAAAGATTCCCTGATTAAATACTTTCCACAGGAACTAAACCTGAAATCAAAGCTGGCTCCAGGGATGTGCTCAACATGCCAGTAGCGTGTTGCAGGTGAGGTTTCCTATTTGCCCATTTTTTATGATTGTGGGGCTTTGAAAACCTAATAACAGCAACAACTTGATGTTGTAATATTTCATAGATGTCCCATCCCTGAGCCTACCCCTGCAGCCAGTCTCTGTGGCTTGAGAGCTCCAGAGCTAGATGTGGTTCTCAGCCCTGTTCCTCGAGTGCAGCAAAGTGTGAATCAAAATTGGTTGTACTCATTGCCTGGAGGTGTCCTGTGCCTTTCTATTGGCCTGAGTCACACCAGAATCCTGTTCCCTAAACCTTGAAAACAAATACTTTGGCTTCAGGAGGGAAAATGGATCCACAACAAATGGTGTAGCATTGCTTAATGGTTTCCTGACAAATCCCTGTCCCTGCTTCGGAGCTGTGAAAACAGACACAGTGGAGCCTGCTCTCGTTTCAGTCTCGGGAGGAACCTGACAGGTGCAGAGAGAGCTGGTCTGGGTAATAAAGCCAGAGGGTCAAGTACTGCTAAAAAAGGCTTTCTGCACACTTAGCTCAGCTGAGGACTGTCTCACTGCCACGAGAGGAGAGTCGTGCTCTGCTGGAGTGTGCAGGGCCTCCATGTGCTCAGCTCCCTGGAAAAGGTGGAGAACAGGGAAGGAAGGCAGGTTCTCCACCACCTGTGACTCCCCAAGATCACAGGGACACAGAACAGGGGCAAGTGAGACCAGAAGGTGATATATTGGTTCAGTGAAAAGTCTGATAGAACTAAACAGCCTCAATCAAACAACCTTAAACATCAATGGATCCCCATTTGCTCCAGCAGAGTGGCAGAGCTGAAAGGGAGTGCCTAAAGTAATAACTGCTCTTTTCCTCTCCAACAAGACCACCAAGGTCCCTTTTCACAATTTGTCTGGCCTTCTTCTGGAGAGAGCAGCCTGCACAGTCTGCAGCTGCACTTCCCGACCCTCACCCCTGGGAAGTCTTTTCTGATATTTGGCCTAAAACTCTCCAGCTTTAGTTTAAGCCTCTTGCTTTTTGCCCAATGCACTTGGGTGCAGAGGAAGGCTTTATTTGTAAAATACTTCATAAATCGATGGGAGGTAAGATGGGGTTTTTCTGCTTCCATTGTTACTTATTTACTTTTAACCAGAAAGTTGGAGGATTTATTAACTTCCTTGGAGTAATTCAAATAAACCACACAGAAGAGCAATGGGTTTCTATGAAATGCTTCAGGGAAAGGTTTCATGCACTACTTAAACCTGGTGTGCTGAAGTCATGGGAAGTTTTGCCATGGAGTAAAACAGAGCCTGGATTTCAGCCAGTGAGTGGCAGATTTCATATTCATGTATTTGTGAGGCTCCACTGGCTCATCCATCCTGAGAGAGACTCAGAGTCTTCCAGGGAAATACAGAGAACCACTGTGGAGCCTGCAACAGGTCTCACTGAGCCCTCAGGGGAGGGACAAGAGATCTCCTCAAAGCAGAGTCATTTGGGGCTTGATTGATTTGCCTGATCTTGACTTTAAGTAGAGAAGAAAGAGCTGAGAGTGTAACTCTCTTACAACGAGAACACAGGGAGGAAGAAATGAAGAGATACAGATTGTGGAAGAGGTGAAGACTCGTGGCAGAGCACCAAAAGCCTCAGCCCCATCCATCCTTCACCCCAGGCACAGAGCAGAAGTCCATCAGTCACAGCAGTTTATTCCTGTCAAATGATTCCTGCTCCCAGCAGGAACCATGGGAGCAGCACCAAGCAGAGGAGGTTTGAATCATCATAGCTTATCACACAGAGGTTTCAGAAAGGTCACATTACAGAGCCCCAATGCATTTTACAGCTTACTTGAAGGAAAAGGACCGAAACATCCAATATATCTCCCAGAGCCTGACAACCCAGTAAACACTCCAGCAGGATAACCATGATCCTTAGAACAATGGAAACATTTTAGTTAGAAACTGTAGAAGTTACAAGGCAAGGATTTATGTGCTGTGGGGCAAATAAATATTCAGTTCCCATTAATGTTAATGGGAGTTAAGTGGCTAATTCCCCACACATTATGCTGAAGATTTACTTCTTTGTGTTTTATAGAATAAATGAATTTATAGTCTTCCTGGAGGTTAGACCTGAGAAAAACAAAGAGCTCAGAGTTTACTCCGTTTTTATGAGGTCATTTTTTTAAAGCAGGTTTATTCCCTGAACAGAAGGAAAGGTTAGAAGAGCACCAAGTCAAAGCAATCCCCTCCATGGGATGCCAGGGAGATTTGTGGCAGGCATTTAATCCACACTCACAGACGGACAGACACGCAAAGATCCATATAAAATGTCTTAATAACAGAAGCCGGAAATTTGTAACAATAATAAAGGCTGACATTTATACAGAGCCTTTCATCCACACATCTACAGCCTGGATTTTGCATTCAAAGGCACTCACAAAATTCTGCTGCAAACCACATGTGATTTCACACTAAGAGGGCAAAATTCATCAGCCAGGCTGACTTTGACACTGGTGACACAGACGACATTGGGGCAGCTGTTTAATGCCCCAGGAAGGTACTTCAGCATGTTTCCATTTTGAAGCTTAGAGTATTCTCATTAAATTAAATTGATTTTTTCATGTGGTATAGACAGAAATGAGCACCCGTACCTTGATGAACTCATACCTACGCCAGCACTTAACAGTCATTCCCTGCATCTCCATGAAGAAAATCCCACAGCATTTGTTCTCTTTTTCTAATGCTCCAGTCTCTAAGATGACCCCCATACATTTTCATTTCTGGCTAAAACCCATTTAAAGTCAGTTTTGTGAGCAAGTTAAAAGTCACAAGGATCCTTTGCCCAAGATGTGAACAGTATGTCACAGTGTCTGTGCTCAGAGACAACCAAACATTCATTCCAAACAAGCACATTTTTCTCTTCCTCTGTTAAGGGCTGCTACATATTTACACCAGAACTGAGATTAGAGATTATGTATGAGACAATTACACATTTGTTTCCCTTTTGCCTGATCTGAAAAAGAACAGCTTCAGAAAGAGGGAGAGAAAAATTCAGGGCAGTGTTTTCAATAGGGCACAGTAATCTGCCACAGATAAGCAGCAGTCTTTTTTCCTTATTCAAATGTTAAGCTTTCCCAGGAAAATAATATTTTCCCCGACTGGTCATTCACTCATCTATAACTCCATGCAAACAATTTCTTTTCATTAGCAGGGTCACTCTCACAGCTTCATTTTGGTCAGACATTGCTCTTGTGTTGCGTATATTGGTTTGGGATTTTTCCCTTTTGGCAGCCTCTCTCAAGACCTTTGACAGCAAGTCCACGCACTCATCTTTCATTAGGACTAAGCTCTCTCAGAGCACTTGGTGTTTATCAAGCCCAGGGCTGAGGAGGTGCAGCAGGATCACATGGGCTGGGCACTAGGTTGTCCCAGCAGGCTGGTGCCAGGGCCAGGCTCTCTGTCCCATTTTCTGAGCACACAGAGAGCAGCCAGCCCTGGGCCAGAGCACGGCCTGAGGGACTGGATGCTCCCCCTCCTGCTCAGGACACTGCTGCTCTTTGGGGGTTTCAGTGCTCCAGGCTGATGGGAAACCCGAGCCAGGCTTTGGGGGTCCCTCTCTTCCCACCTCCTGTGAAATCCATGCAGGGAGACCTGCCAGCCAGCAGGGACACCTCAACTACAGCTCCCATGGGGTGGACTCCCCACAGCTAGAACAGATCCTGGAGGGAAAGAAGGCAGCAGAGACAAAGCAGGGCTGGAATGTGACTTCCTTGAATATTTGAAATGTTATTTACTATCTAGTAAAGCTGTTTTATAGCGCCCTGCATTTTATTTTCAAACACTTCTATCGGCACTCACTGTATATCAGTCACTATCTGATTATAGAAGTTTTCACAATGGTTTCCGGGCAGCTTTAAAAAGCTGCCAAAGAATTCAGTGCAGCAGAGGTTTGAACTTCATTGCTGTTTTTCACAAAGGAAAAAAAAGGCTGAAGAACAAACAACAAAGATGGAAAAAATGGACTTCAATGACCTTTGTGAATGCAGTAAGGCCCAAATAATGAAAAAAAAAAAAAATGACCTTTTTGGGGTTGTAGAGTTCAGACAACCTGCTCACAACTCTCTGCCAGGGAATCATGAGATCTATAGCCCCTCTGGCTTC
Source organism: Polioptila caerulea (assembly GCA_013397295.1). Classification (NCBI taxonomy): domain Eukaryota; kingdom Metazoa; phylum Chordata; class Aves; order Passeriformes; family Certhiidae; genus Polioptila; species Polioptila caerulea. The sequence continues at coordinate 754,110 of VYXF01011899.1, forward strand.
TTTATTAATTCTTGATGAAGAGCAATAAATAAATGTCCTGTCATTACCAGAAAAGCACGCGTGAGACACAGAACAAATATTAATTGTACTCAAAGTAGCCCAGTCAGATGGTATGTGCACATCCTAGAGAGATGATGGACAGGTAAGGAACAAAATATCTTCATTTGAAAGAGACAACTGACTCAGCCCAGTTGTTTTTGCTGGCCACATGAGAATAGCATTGTGCCTGTACAGATTACTTTTACATTCTCTGCTTCTCCTTGGGGACAATACCTTGTCTTTTTAAGCCATTCAGTTGTGTTGATAATTTTTATTCTTTACACTAGGCTGTTAGCCAAAGCAAATGTTTGTGTTGTTTTAAAAACTTGAAGTGTATCACTGTGGGAAACTTAAAATATACAGATAACTTCAGAAAGCATTTTTGAAAAAAATTGTGATAATATCCCATGTTATTTCACTTTCCTTCTGTTAGCTTTACATGCAGCAGTGTTCAGTGCCTTCACTGCCTGTTTTTCTGTCCTCCTCCCTTCCCATTCCAAATATATGAAAATACTGATATGGTGATAATTGAACCAAACCTTCAACATTTCTGTAGCTACAAAAGTTACAGAAAAAAATCAAAACCCTAAAACCAAATGTTATTTTTGTCTATGAAAGAATGTGTGAGATATACAGCTAAAATAAATAAAACACTTAGAAATGCATGTATATTCAACATTAGGGCTAAACAGAGCTCAGAACAGTAAGGAAAAGACAGGCAAAACTTAATTGCAAATGACAAAATTAAATAAGACACAGATTCCGAGTTCACACAGAGAACATTGGTCTTAGTCAAAGTTGCTACCAGTGCTCTGCTGGGGCTGCTGAGCACACAGGGGCTCAGATTGGAAAGATTACCATTTTGTCCTGTGAAGGCTGCTCAGACTGAGTAAAACAAAATTATTTGGATGGAAAGATTCAAGTACGGCTCAGCATTCACTGGGACACTTGGGCGAAGGAGCAGAGTGAGGAGGATGGTGTCAGGAGTGAAAGCAGAGGAGGATCTTCTACCCTGGGGTTAGTTTCAGCTGCCTGCTCTGTCCTGGAAGTGGATCCTGGAAGTGGAAAAATACATTATCCTCCAGCCAGCAGGATACAGCCCACTGTGAAAGCAGATATTGATTTAGGGGGAACCTGACTGCAGAGCCGGGGGCACGTCTGAACCAGCTTCACCCCCAGCTCCAGCACGAGGAAACACTCAGGCACCCCTGCCTGGCCTGGGTGACTGGACCAGAGCAAGTGGCCCCAGGCTGAGCAAGGGGAGGTTTAGATCAGTTATTAGGAAAAATACATTCACTGAAAGGGGGGTCAGGGCTGGAACTGGCTGCCCAGGGGAGCAGCGCAGTCGCCATCCCTGGAAGTGTTGGATGTGGCACTTGGGACCACGGTTTAGTGGTGAACATGATGCTGCTGGGTTAGCAGTGGGACTGAGTGGTCTCAGAGGTATTTTCCAAGCTTATTGATTCTCTGAATGTCTGCTTCTGCCTCAGTTCTCATGGTGAGGGTGTTGTTGTGTGTTTAGACAAGCCAGGGGCTGTCCTGTCACATGAAAGAACCACTCATGTGTCTGTTGATCAGGTGGTGATCGAGCCCTCAGGGTCCTCAAGCTAATGGTGGTCCTTTGTGGACCCAAATCTCTCCACCAGCTTGTCCTCACAAGTCACCATAACCCCAGCCCTTCCTCCCTTTTCCAAGACACACACGGAGGCACAAGTCCCCACAGGTTTGTTGGTTTTGGGATGGATGACACCGAAGTGGGGCTGAGTTGTGTAATGCAGCTTTACCAAGCATGTGCTTTCTATTTGTCACTGCTTAAGCTGTACTTTCATACACCCAGCCCAGGAGTCCTGCTGAAATCTGCAAAACATTTCCAGCAGTGCAGATGAAGGTCCCGAACCCTCCGCAGGCCGGGAGAGCATCTGGCTGGGGAGGCTGTGCTGGGGAGAAGTCATTTTGATGGAATTAAAGGAAATAGTAATCAGGGTTGTAGTGAGAGCTCTCTTCCTCCCGTTAATGCACTTTGTTGAACAAAGCACAGGAAGCTCTAACAGAAAGCTCCTCTGTGCTCCAGAGGCTCTCGGCGCCCGGAGTCCTTCGGCTTAGCACAAATCCCCTTTGATTGGGGGCACAGCAGAGATCCTCCCTCAGCAGCACACAATCCTGGCCATGCCCCATTCCATCCCCCCTTTTCCCACTTCAGGGATGCTTTTCCTCTTCTGGACATCTCCTTGAACAGATGATCTGTTGGTGGAATAAAAAGAGAAATGTCAGCTTTACCTTTTTTTCACTGAGTTCCATCGCTCCAGCTCTCCCGCTCTCTGTAAGGGTGCTTGGAGTGGCTGTTTTTCAGCAATAAGCATTCCCTAACCAAGGTCACACACAGTCTAAGTGCCAGCAACCAGAAACTTTAAATATTTTGCTGAAATAACCGAACAAATATCTTTTTCACAATAATCTGCTCGTTGTCTTTCATGTGTTTGCTAATGAGCTTTACCTCCTGTGGAAACTCAATGGGCTCTAGCTGCACAATTTTCCAGGATTTGAAAAATGTATCAGTTTTGCTGGAAGGGGAGCTGGTGTTTGTTTTTCTGTGGTGAATTTTGTTTTCATTGCTCTAACTGCAGCTTCACAAAATGAAATGTCTGTCAAAACAAATCAGGAGTAGGAATGCTCCAGACTTACATTTTTGGCACCGTTCTGCAACATCGAGCGTTCATCGTCTCGACTCTTAAACGCTGAACATGGCTAAAATGAACTCCAAGATCAAGGCTGAGTAGATGTCCCATTAATTATATTTCAATGTGCAGCAAGCATCCAAAGTGGAACCCGGGGCCATACGGAGCTTTCCTGATGCCAAAGCCTGAGGGCTTCTCCAGCTCTGCTCTTGCTGCTTTAGTCACTCTCCACACATTCCATCCCCACAACTCACTAAGAGCAGAGGGGGCTGGAGGAATCCCAGTTTTGCAAACATGTGCCACATTAATCATATTCTCAGTGTCAGTGCTCGCAGCACTTACACTGGGAAGGAAAACACTCATTACTGTGGGGTTTTTAGGTGTGCAGTGCAAGCATGAGCAATATTTGCAGGTCCCAACAGATGCTCTCGAAGCACCACAGTGTAGTGAACTGAAGGAGCTTGGATTATGAGCTAATAATAGAAGTAGAGATGTGAAAACAGAACAGTTTTTGTCTTTGAAAATGAAATTATGTCACCTTTTAATTGAGCACAAGAAATTGGTGTGCATAAGAGCTGGTCTGGTATGTGTGTCCTTGAATGCATCCTCCTCAGCACAGCCCATGGTTTGGGGCTAGAGCCTGCACTGGACATGATCTCTGTGGTAATGCCAAATATTCTGAGTGCAAAGTCTTCAGGTAATTAGTAAAGAAATGCTGAAATGAGTGAAAGCTTTAAGATGAATAACATTGACATGATATTGGGGTTCAATGCTGATAATGCTGAAATCTGGTCATATTTATGATGTTACTTATTAATAATTAATTTCCTAGTGCATAATAACAATAATAATAATAACAATAATAATAGTAATATCAATCAAATATCAGCCATGAGCTACTAGTTGTGGAAAACCATGTGTGCCCAGTTTTGTGTGGCTCAGGACAGCCCATACAAATTTTAATGTGCAATTTCTGTGTCCACAGCTGATCAGGTGCCTTCAGAGAAATGTTGGTAAATACTTTCCTAAGCAAAAAATAAATAAAAGAAAGCACAGGTGGGCTGCCTTGTTTAATGTTTTCCACATGCAGAATCCCAAAGTCCAGAGATTATTAAGGGGAAAATTATTCTGTGTCAACACTGCTGCAAGTTTTAAAGGCCAAAATCCTCTTGAGTGTGAGGATTAGCCGTGAGAATATTCCCTCCATGGAGAACCACGGTTCTCTGGTAATAAAATAATGGGGAGGATAATGCCCAGGGCTGCATGGGAAGTGGTAAATGAGGACAGTAGTTGCATCTACAGAAAAACAAACTCCAGGCTGGGCTCCAAGCCAGCTCTGCTGCTCACCTGCATCTGAAAGCAAGCACAAGCATTTTCTAAGAAACATTTTATTGCAGCATGGAGAATTGAAATGTGAAGATTCCAGAATAATTTTTTTAATATATTTATTTTAATTCATCCCCCTTGTGCACATGCATTCTGATGCATTTTTACCAGTACATCTTGCATTTTCTGGATGCATTCCACATGTCAGTGTGGCAGGAGTTTATCCTTTTCACCCTGGTGCATTGCTGGGTCACAGCCTGAGTCAGCTCTGGCAGGAGCCACCTGGCAGCTCCAGAGGGACACTCGGAGCCAGAGCCCTCAGCTCCAGTGAATTTGGGGCCACAGCTCCATCCCAGCTCCACAGCTTCCCTGGGCCCTCTCTGCTGGGTGCTGGGGCCGGGTCATCAGCACCATTCTGGGATTTAGGGGATATCCCAGACCAGACAGTTCAATTTTGAGGTGGCCACAGACACCACCTCTGTCTGGATCTGTAGGATGGATCGTGGTGGCCACTCTGGCCAGGCCCTGCCCTCCAGCAGCACAGGGAAGAGGGTGTTGGCACCAAGGTTTGCACATCCCCATCCCAAACACCATGCAGGCAGCTTGGCTGGGACACGTGGAAGGAGAAGGGTGGCCAAGAGGGGCTCTGCTGGCCATGCTTCCCCTCTGGCCACCACCCCTGTGTCGCCCTGATTCTTTCAGGTTTTGTAGTGGACTTTCTAACTCAATGTTTGGTAGTTCTTAGTTCACTTTCTCACAAATAGATGCTATTATTAGAAGCTTGTTTATGCTAAGACAAGGTCGCTGGAAATTCCTTCTCTTGGGAGTGGAAAGTGACTGATTGACATTTGTCTTGACCAGTGTGATGGGAGAGGTGTCCAGCTTCTCCTCCAATCCCTGGTCCTTGTGTGAATACTATAAATATGGAGTCAGATTTTTGAATAAAGAGCTTTCAGCCTTCTCTTGAGAACGTGTCCTGTGTGTCCTTGGGGAGTGACCCACAGCGACACCCCTGAGAGTGCCCAGTCCCACTATGGGTCAAATGGTCACCCTGAAACATCAGGAGTTCCTATTCACTGCTCCCTCCCCTCTCTGCACGGTGCTGAGCAAGTGTCTCGGGCTGACAGAATGTGCTTGATGTTAGAAAGAGAAGTTATCTTGGTTTGTGGCAACATTTTTCTTTTGACTTCCATTCACCAGGTTTTGTGTGCCTTTAGATAATGTTTTATGATGATTTTTAGATGTTAATGTAAATCCTGTTTTTCAGCATTATAGCTTCACTGATCTTATTTCATTATTTCTTATCTTTGCTCCTGTGGGTTTTATTAATTTCTATCAGTATATAATTAGATTTTTAAAAGCCATCATTAAATTTCTAGCATTTGAAGTAGTCCTCAGAGAGTTGCCCTGTAAATGTGACCATCTTCAAGCACTTTTTCCCCTTAATAAGGAGTGCTGAAAGATCTTTTGTTTTATTCATGAAATGTCACATTGCCTAATATCACAGCACTACATCACATAACACATCCAGCTCTGTAGTAGTAAATCCCTTTATGTTTCTACAATGGATTGCAATTTGCAATATTAATGCTGCAAGTAACGTATAGTGACAACTGAAACTTTCAGAAGAACATACAATTTCCATTCCAGGCACCCACTATCATCCCCAGTAATGGGAATCCAGTCTGAGTGTATGTCTGCAGCAGATTTAACAGCACGACTGTCTGAGCACCAGTGGCACTTGTGAAACCCCAGCTATGCAGGTAATCTGTGAATAGTGAAACATTTCCAGGAACTTCGACTTTTCCATTCCAAATCTTAATTTCTTGTTTTTCCTCCAAAATGCATCATAACAACAACAGTCATAATTATAATAATTGTATAGTAATGGTGCATGGCAGAGTAACTGTGAAGTGCCTTTCAGTAATGCAGCAGTGCCCAACTACATTTCTGTACATGGCACAGCAACTCATCCTGCCTAAAAATACCAAAGATTTGATGACTAAACCATGGATGCCATCAAAAGGCAATTTGATTTTAGCTCTTGAAGGTCTCAGAGGTTTTCTCACTTCTTTCTGTGACACCAGGTTGCTGCCTTCCCACCAAGTGACCCATCCTCTGCACCCTTGGTAGAAATCCCTGCCTTTGGAGTTTCAAATCAGGCTTATCAGTCTCCTTTTACCCCACCAGAGCCAGCTCAGGCATCTGCATATGAGCTGCCTCAGCAGAGAAACAAACCTAGTACCCGACCCAAAGTCCAAGGATTTAGCCCATAAATCTCAAGGCTGTGATTAATTCCTTTCCTTTGATTCTTTTTTTCCTTCACAGATGTTAACATTTTCCAAGCAGTTCCATGTTACCTTGGTGAAGTGCTAAGAAAATAGAAACCATGTCTGCAGTGACACAAAGGATAAAGTGGAATAGCAGACATTGGTTTAATGCAGCAGCCGAGATTAGATAAGGAGCATATGCCCAAGGCTGGATCTGAGAAATTAGCAGGAATGCAAAAGACATCTTTAGCACGTGTTTCTGATATAAAGTCACTTTCACTCAGAGGGGAAATCTGTGGTGTGATAATACCGATATTTTCTTCTCTGATCCATCAGGTGAAAACATATTGGAAGAGGCAGGATAATAGCATTTCACCAACAGCACAGTTCTCTTCTTGCTAGAAATAGATTTATTGTGCCTTCTCAGTCAAAAATGATAGCATCCAGCATCCTCCCATTTACCTCTCGCTGCTCCTGTCATCTGGCATTTTTCTATAAACAGACAATGATTTAAGATTTCAGCAGAAATTAAATCATTTTGCCTGGTAGAGGATGGTAAGCTTTGAGGCTGTGCAATCTTGATTATACAGATTTAGCTTGAAAATACACGTACAGCTAAAACTTGCTTCCTTATTTTCCCAAAATTTAGCAATTCAGGAACACAGTTGTTTTCATCATCCATTATCACAAAAATGGTGATCAGGAAAAGACATATTAGCCATGCTTAAATTGTTTGTTTGGAAAAGTATGTTTTAATCTGGAAGTCCTATAATCAAATTTGGGAACACATAAATAAAGGTTTTCATGTTACACTCTGTAACAAGACAGATGTACCTGAACAGTTCAGAGAAATCTGGGATTCTTATTGAGACCAGCAATCCCAGTCCCAGTTGCACTTAAAGAAACAATTTTCACTGGGAATCTTATGGGTTTGCCCCTTGAAATAAGGTTTATTTCCCTTTTTGGGGGGCTGTGCAGAAGGGATGGGGGTTGTTCCTGACTGTGGAGCCGACGGGCAGGGACTGCTCTGTCCTCCTGACTCAGCCTGGGGAGGAGCCCCAACCTCCCTCCGTGGGAGTCTGGCATGATGAGCTCTCTATTTTAGGGACTCAAATTAAAGCTAAACAGGAGAGAACACTCCTACAGACACAGAAATTTCTTGCAAAAGAGCGGCTGAACAACTGGACCGTTTCTGCAATTATTTCTGCATATTTTTCAGTCACATCTTGTAGAGCCTCAGTTGTTTTGCAGTGTGGTAAAACATCCATGAGGCATCCATCCCACCTGAGCACTGCTCTGAGACCACTCCTATCTCTAAATTCCTGGTTTTATGTCTATTTTATTCTTGGATGCAAGAATCAAATCCCACAGCACACCGATTTCCACAAGGCAGTAATTTACCTCAAATATCTGATGCTCACCTGATGCTGCTTCCAACATCATCAAAATCCCAGGGCTGGAATATGAGACTTCTCCCTTCCCACTAAAGGGCATCACAATCCATTTTTTAAAAGTTTGTGTACTCCCACACAGCCAGGGCAAACGTGGTGCTGCTCTGGTGTGTGTGTGTATCTCATAAAAGAAATTCTTTTGCCAAAGAAGCACCACAAATTATAGCCTGAGGCATAAAAAAGAGAGATCTAGATCCCAACTCAGATTTAGATGTGAACACACTGTGATCAAAGATCTTGGAACTAAAGATAATTACACCCTACTGCAACCATCATTGCTGCTTTAAAAATAAATCAGGCTGGTTAGGATCTTTTCACTGAAAGCATTTCCAAGTCAAAAATGGGAGTTGGATCCAATACAATTTTGGGAAAATGCTGGGGTTTTAATATTAAAACAGATATTAGAAATTGGCAGATTTTTGTGTTAATTACATTTTCACTTGAAGCAGAGATAATGTTGACATTTTGTTACCTTTAGAAATCACCCACCAAACATTTCTAGTGAAAAAAATGTAAGCAGAAAAGGTTCAGTTAAAAATTTTAGAAGGAAAAAAACACAGCCTAAAAAAAAAAAACCACAAAAGAAAAAAAGAGCATAATTGGAGGGAAAAAAAGGCTTCTAAATTATTAATTATAGGATTACCTTTTATTTATAAAGGCACACGTTTTAAATAGGCATCAGCCTTTAAATGTGGGAGCCCATCATGCTGTCACCTCTGTGACTGTAGCCCCATCACTGGTGACACTGTCTGGTGACACACTGGGGCTCTCAAGTGTGAATGTCTCACCACAGGAGTGAAGGAAATTATTCCTGTCATGCACAATACCTGCATTTTATAAATTACATGGATGAAAATTGAAATTCCTGATTGCTCTAAGCACAAAATTACGGGGATAAATTTAGCAACTCTTCAGATTTTCAGGGTTCCTACGCCATCAATCCCTCTCTCTCCTCCTGTTATTACCACTCTAAGTTAATAAGACCATAGCCAGGAGAACCATCACAAACAGAGTCAGCTCATAACTAATATAAATAATTTATTTCAGTTCTGAGATTAATCAATATATGACCTAATTTTTCTAGCTGTATTTTCTTCCATGTGCAGAAACTGCAGATAATCTCAATGGCCACTTCAAAATCCTATTTAAAAATTGAACACTGGAGATCATATTTTCCAAACCTGCCCAGTCTGTCTCTCCTAATTAATGATGTGGTGCACTAAAATAGATTGCTGTGTATTCTGCAGAGTGTTGCTTGAAGTTTGACTTGTATCAGTGCCATTGGCTTTCACAGCTGTTGCCATGAAAACTCCAAATCATTGTAAAAAAGAAATAGATGCCTGTGCAGCAGAATAAAGGCAGAAGTAGCAAGTAGCACGCTGAGAAATGAATCTGCCTAAGCAAGTGTGCCACCACTGCTGTGCACCAAAGGCTGCTCCTCCAAACTGGGCTCCAGCCAACAAGAGAAGTGACAGTGATGAGGTTTTGTGCCGTTTAATCCTCAGCCCCGAGCTCGGCAGCAGAATTAGCAGCAGCACCTTTCAAATCAGTGCAGCAGAAAGGAGAGGGATGAGTCATTTTGCAGGAGAAGTCAAAAACCGATCAGCTGAGAACACTTGTGATCACAAACCCTTCTGTGGCCCTGGCACGGCCACCTCAGTGTCCCCATGAGGAGCCCAGTGACCCACAGGAGCCGGCAGCTGCCCCAAGAGCAACATCCGACCACAGATTCTTTGTCTGGGGGATCTTTTCACAACTGAGTTCTGTTTAAAACCGTCCAGCTGCAGAATCTTGGCAAGGGGGCTGCTCCAGAGCACAGGCACTGCCTCAGCCGTCACTCTGGACACAGGGCTTTTGCACAGTGAGACGTTTGCACTGATGGATGATGGACCCAAACACCGTGTCCATGTAACAAACCCATATGAATGAGTAAGCACATTTCATTGCCAAACAAAAACCATGCCTAGGAGGACAAAAAATCAACAAGTACATTGAGGGAGAGAGGTCGGGGAGGGTGCTTTTCTCATTAACCCTTTAACTTCTGAGAAGCTCAAAAGAGTAGTCAGTCAATACACAGAGAACTAAAGATCTCCATTGCCTCTTTCCTTCCCATCCATGCTAGCACCAAACAAAATGCTGATATTGCAAAACATGTTGTGACTTCGTGTGGGCAAGAATCACTGTGATCACTGCCCACAGATTGTGGCATATTCTGACCCGTTGGTCACAGTTTTGGCTCCTGCCCCTGAGCCATACTGTGCAGCAGAGCTGTGGCAGCATTGCACCTCTATCAGTCCATGCACGATTTAATTCAGCTGGGGCCTTAAGTAATGACCCACACAGATGGGTGGGTGGTGAAACACAACACACTCAGCAGATCCTCCAGACCCCACTGGTCCCCCCAGATCCCTTGGGGTTTGTTCCACCAACAAACTGTGCAGTGTGCCACAGCTGAGCCACTGCTGCTTGGAAATCCTGGTGTACTTTGTGCTTGGGTTACGAGGCACAGCTCCATGTACAGCCAGTGCCTCTCATTTCAGATCCAAATGCCTCAGAATGGTGAGTTATCTCCTTCTGAAACAATCTGCCATGTTTCCTTCACCACTGCTTATCCTGACAATGCTTCCTCCTGCAGACCACAAGGCCAGGCTTCTACAGCTATCCTAAATTCCTGGTCCCTGCAGGTCACCTATCTTTGCCTCCCCTATTTTCTGTGTTCCATTTCAATGGCTTCTTAGAGTGGGGCAAACTCCCTCCCTTCTCTCCATCAGCACATCGTTGTCTTCTTCTTCCCCATCCCACTGGCTGCGGCAGGAAGGGAGCAGGGCACCAAGGGCAGAGTGAGCCCTGAGGCACGTCTGGCACAGGAGCAGCCCTTCCTGCTGCGTGCTGGGCCCAGAAAGCTCTCTCCAACCATCGGGTGGTCCAGGATCCACAACTTGAGAAACACTGACAGGGAGAAACAGGCTTTCTCTGTTCCACTCCAACACCATTTGGTGTTTTCTCTTACAGGCTGTTCTCTCCACCTCACTGCACAGAGAAAACACCCCAGAGTATCCTGTTCAGAGCCACTTCCTTGCCCTACATCCCAGTGGATGCAGCTTCTGAAAGGAAGCAGAGTCGGCAAGGATGGAGTACTTTTGGGACTCATTCCCAGCATATGGAGACTGCATTCTGCAGCAAGCAAGGGCAGTTCCCTCAGCAAGTGGAAAATGGGCTTCACCTCCCTGTGGTCTCCCTGTGGTTTGCTTCCCTTGCGATATTATTTTTGAACAGCAGGCAGGAGCTCTGTGCTTCTTGTTCTGTTTAGTAAATCCAATAACCAAACCTGGCCCACTTCTGGGTGGTCCTCCCGAAATACCCAAAATCCACGCCAAGGCCATGTGATATAATAATCATAAGAAATACAGGGATTGCTTTGACAGATACCTCAAAATCAATTTTTCAGGAAATGGGATGTTTCAACCAATGTGTCCATTCCATATGGATTTTTTTCCCCCCTATTTCTTTTACTCATTCAGTGCATTTGTCCTTCATTTCAGTAAAGCCAGAATTACCAGCCTGGAAAATGAAGATCACTGGTGCATGGTGCTTGACTCGATCTTAGGCTGGTAGACGTTAGACTGCACAAAATGCCTCCCAGGTTAAGGAATTCAGATCTGGATTGCTGGGCAGCCCGACTGCTTTCATGACCAAGAAAAAGAAAGAGAGATGTAAAAAAGCCAGCCGTAAAAAAGCCAGCCATGAAAACCCAAACGTAAGCATGGTTTCCTTTTATTTTCCTGAATACTTTGTGGGTACAGCCGGTGCTCACGGCGCGCTGGGGGCGGGCAGGGGTGCGGAGCACGGAGCGCTGCCGGGGCTCTGCCAGCGGCTCCCTGGCAGCCGCCGCCCCGGCCCCCGCGGGGCCCCCGCGCTTCCCAAGGCTCCAGCCCCAGCAGCATCCCTGCCCCTGCCCCTGCCCCAGCAGCATCCCTGCCCTGCTGCCTCTGCAGTGCACCAGCCCCGGGTGGTGTGAGATGAGTTAAGGGAGAACAAAACAATCGGAGCCCCTTCCGAGCTGAGCTGTGGGACCCTGCTCACAACCTCTCTGTGCTGCCTGGCCCCTTGCAGGAGCAGGGTCTGATCACCAGCCAGCTCATCTCCCTGCACATTCGGGAGGTCCCTAAAAGTGCTTGGCTCAGAGGGAAATCAACATTCTATTGCATCACTTACAAACTCCTTCCCAGTCACCAGCTATGAATGATGTAGTAACAGTTTTTCATTCACAGCTATTGCTGGTGTCATGTATATACAGTCTTTTCCGGGAGGATGGCAACCCAAGCCTCTTCAGATGGAGAGGACAGGCTGGCCAGAGACACTGTAGTAAATTCTTGTTCTGATAGCAATCAAATTAATAATTATTTGGAGCAGAAAGTCTGTTCCTTCTTAAGGGCCTGATCCAAATCACATTACATCAGAAAAATTTCTTTATTTTCTCCACATGCCTGTGCATCCCTAATTGGATGTCTATGCTCTTATTTGTCACTGCCCTGATTTAATTAATTGCCATAGAATTAAAAATACTAGTTTAATTCATGCTCACATAAATATCAATCATTCTCGTCTCTTTTCATAAACATAGGCCCTAATTCAAGTAACATAATTTTGCATTGCAAACATAGCCAAAAAGGTGATAAAGGAGAATTCCATGATCTGTATGTTGGCTGACACAGAAACAGCAGAGCACAGGATCAAAGCTGAGCAGTGTGATTGATTTACTCCCAGCTGCTGCAATTTTTGTGAAATGTGTCTCGAGACATGGGATCCCATGAAGGGAGCAACTGGTGCCAGGAAGGAACAGTCAGCATGGCAGGAGCAACACATCCTTCCTCTGCTCCTGGCTTAGATACCCATGTGGATACAACCTCTGCATGCCCTGCCATCTCCTCCTGACCTGGGAACCCAGCTGTTAAATGGTGTTTACTGAGGAGCCCGGGCACACCCCGACCCCACAAAACCTTCCTGCCACGGTCACCTGGCACTTCACAGTCCTGCTGCCCTTTCTTTGCCACGTTACACTCTCACAGGGCTGCCCCTGCTCTCCCAGCGTGTAAATAATGTAAAATACACTGTTTTTGTTGTCCCCTGTTACTGAGGGAAATGGGTTTATGGTTAATGAACCAGGCGGGACTCAGGAGAGGTGACTCCAGCTCCCAGCACTGCCACACACCTCCTGCACACCCCCAGCTCCCCACACAGCCTCGTCACATTCCCCCAAGCCCAAAGCAGAGGATCAGAGCCACAAGCACCATTGCAAACCTGCTCCCCGAAATTACCGACTGCAGCCACCCAGGGTCTGCTCCCTCCCACCGCCCCGGGGCGAGGGGGAGCCAAGGACAAACCGCGATGGAGGGAGCGGGGCCCTGAGGACAGAGGAGGGCTTGTGCAACTGCACAGGCAAAAGGTCAAAGCCTTCATTAAAACAGCCCGTAAACAATTAAAGTAGCCATGAATATGGGAGGTATGAGTGCAGCATTAATATTTAGGGGAGTGGAGGAAGGAAGACAGAGAGATGAAAGCTGAACACCTTTTTGAACCTCAGCCAAAGCTTTATCAACCATATAAATAAGAGAACATATCCTGCTCAGTGAGACACGTATTCACCCTGTTTCATTACATTCTGTTCTGTCCTCAGTCATGATGGATCCTGCTGAGACTCGTGTTTAACAGTTCCTTCCTGGAGTGGCTCAAGCAACAACAAGAAAAAAAAAAAAATACTGTGAAAGTCACACCCCATTGAAATTGCATCCTAAAGGGACCTGGTGAGCACGGTAATTACCAGGATGACTGCGAGCACCAGGGCCACGCTTGGCTCAGAGGCTGCTGTACGTGTTAAAATTAAAAAGGACTTTAAGCAGATGCAAGGAAAGTGGAAATTAGGGACCAAAGTGTAGGCTCAAGAGCGATTCATCATTCCTGATAAGGAGCCATTAGGCTGGACTGTGATGGGAGCAGAACCCGGGGAAGCTGGCAATTTTAAGCTTACAAATGCAGAGTAATCCCCCTGTTTTCAGATAATGGAAAACTGCATTAACCTTGTGATGTTTCCCTGGTGGCTCCAGCACATTCCCCTCCTTACCAGCCTCTCTGCTACTTTTTTTTTGCACCCTCTGATTTGCACAGGTTCTGATTTCCACCCTTCATGGCCAATCCCAAAAGGTTTGGTAGGCGAGATGAGAATCCAGCCCCGTGTTATTTCAGCCGGAACAAGATTTCTGGCTTGTTTTAGCCATCAGGATAGCCTTGACATGCTTTGACTTGCTTGCACCAAAAATGTAAACAGCAGCCCTAAGTAGAACAATTAACATTGTGTCTCTGCAGATGTTTGTTTCCCTTGAAGGAGCTTGGAATTTGAGTGGGGAAAAGCAGGGTAGGCAGCGAACAGAGGCTAATGCAGTCTGGGGCAAACTTCCCAACTGGAGTTTTATAAACAGCTCAAGCTGCTTCCCTTTCTATCAGTGATGTCACTGCTAGCCTTAGTTTGGGCTGCAGCATTGCTATCCATCATCTGCCAGCTGCTATTCCTTCCCCACTGTATAGCAGCAGGAATATGTGAGGGCCTGAAGAGTTTCAGTTTCATGTGAATGGAAGCCAATAAGCTCCAGATTCCCTGGATTTTTCATACAAATTATCTCACCCAAGTCTGCAGATAATGCTGTCTAACTGTTGTAGGTTATAATTTCCAAACAGGGAGATAACCTTCATCATGAAGCAAAAGCAAAAATGCCATTAGCAGATAGAGAGGTGATTTAACTCAACCTAGCCATTTGCTCACAAGTCTGAATTTATGTCACCAGTTGTGATGAAATGAGTGTTTTCTTAGATAGATATGGACGACTAACACAGCGCAGAACTCAGCAATCTTCAAAGGGCTCTGAGTTTTAAATTCCCTGGCTGAAGTCAAACATTTGTCTTTCTTATCACTTTCACTCAAAGGATGTGTTTTTGCAATATTACATCAGGTTCATTTGCCAGCAGAAGAGGCCAAAAGGTGATGTCCAAGAGATGAATGCTGCCTTCCCTTACACGACAGTAACCCATCAGCTGCACTGGAGACACTCTGGGATTCCAGTGAAGGACTTGACAGCAGGACAGTAACACCCTGCTAGAACATTTCTTATATCACCATTGCAAGAGCTACATAAATCCAGCACTTTCCAGCTGAGACATTTCAGAGGAGAGCTCAAAGCTGAGGTGATCAAACAGCCAGCAAAGAGGTGACTGAACAATGAACAGCAGTAGGACACTTGCCTTCCTTCCCCTGCCAAAAAATCCTGTTAGGTCAGAGTAATACTAAATGCAGAGTTATTCTGTGTCTAAACCTATTTTGTCTGCAATTATACTCCTTTGCAGTGGGAGACCTGGAGGCTTTGTGAGCAGGACATATTCTTTAACAGGTCACTTGCATTTTCTCTTTCTCCTCTCAAATGCCAGCACCTTGGCTGCTCTTGTATCCTCCTTTACACTGTTTCTGAGCCAATCCTGTATGATTCCTTGCAGTGCTGCTCTCATCCCTCGACAGGCCATGAAAATCAAAGCAGATTTCATTTGCTTTGGAGGCAGATGTCTTGTGAAAAAGCTTCTGTCTGTTTAGCAGCATGGCAGATTCATTCCTCCAACAGTCAAAAGGCTTTAATTTAGTGAGGTCACACAGTCAGAAATTGGCCAATTGAATACTCAGCAGAGAACCTCTGCATAAGCCTGGTGTGATTCTACAGGACAGAGAAGTACCTGCAGCATCAGGTAGAATATTAGAGCATCTCTCATTACCCAGACACAGCCAGGTGGTCTCACTGCTGAACACTGTTATTATTACATACAGCAAATGCTGCTGCATCAGTTTGACTTCCCTGCAGCCTCCCGTGGGGCTCACAGCGAAGGCAAATGAAGAGAGCAAAGAGGGATCGTGGCTCCAGACTGCCTCAGGCACAGGAAGGGCTGAAGGTGAGTGACTGCCTTATGCAATAATGACTGCAAATCCTGCTCTGGTCGTTTGCCACTTTCCTACCAAGATAAACAAAACATGTCCCTGCTCAGTTCGTGCAATTCTCCACAATGCCCTGAACTCTGCAGGTGACAGCCTGGCCGAGGGAACAGAGACAGCTCTGCACACACGCTGATGGGATTGCAATGCACGCTTGTGACAGATGGGGATATTTCTCTAAACAATCACTCTACCAGAGGATTTGAAATGTTTCTTACCTGAGGCTACCTGCCAATAACTACTGCTATTCTTTGCATCTGCAAACACCTTCAAAATAAAGGCAAAGTTCCAGTTGAGTGTGATGTTCAGAACTTGAGCTCCAGCGTTAAGGTATGTGAAGAATTAATTCAACCTAGTCCTGCATCTTGTTGGACAAAGATGAGTTGTTTTCATGCCCATAGTTTCTGGACAGTCGTGTCAAACCTTCAGCTATACCTGACCAAAGACCTGCCTAAATCCAGATGCATCACTGGGTAAGTTTAAATCATGCCAGTGTCTCCTCAGGGACTTTAAAAAGGCAACACTCTGCATGACAAGCAGCCAGCTCTGGGGCTTGAGACAGATGGATCAACTGGGAATACCTCGGCAAGGGTGACGAGAAGGCTTCTGCACGGAAGAAGGCAAAGGAAGGCACTCTAACCCTGAATTTAGCTGACACTAACTCCTAGCGAGTGCATCGTTAGAAAAAAACCCAAAGGTAGCTGTAATTCCAAGCTCTGCACTCCCTGTCTTCAAAAAGCTTCCAAAGACAGCTTGGATTCTTCACCCTGATGCTGGCATGCTCGGAGTGACACTGGCAGCCACTGCTGGCGGTCGCTGCCATCACAGCCCCGGCTCCCCGCGCTGGCAGCAGCCGGAACGCGGCTGTAACTGGATCTGCCCCAGCCCGGGGGAGGCTGGGCAGCCCCACTCCCAGCCCCACTGCACAGCGGATATCTGCCCTAACACTAACTATAGGCTTGATGAAACATTATCATACATGAAGGACTAATTAGGTGTGCTGGGCCATTAGCCATCTCTGAACATTGACTGATGAAAAACGTAATTAATGGCAGCTTTCATAAACAGACTGCAGAATGGAGAATTGAATTAAAAGGAAAACAGCTGTTGCTAATGGAAATAAGGGCCATTTCTTGATTAAAATATCTGCCTGTCTTTCCGTGGGAGTTTTTCCAGAGTGGTGGGATGGAAGAGTGTAATGAGATCTGGGGGCAGAGAATCTGCAAAGCTTCCTGCTGAAGAAAGTACAACTTCTCTGGCTGGTGAGTCACAATGTTTTCCTTTTGCAGATTGGAGCAGGGGAAAGAACCATACAATTGCCTTGTTCATCTTACTGCCAGTCTGAACAGCTCTATAAACCTTGGGGATCAACCCTGACATGTAGGAATCCAGCCCAGCTTCAACATAATGTGATATTTCATTCTACATAAACCCACAGATATAGGAGGGTCTAGAATTCAAAAGCTGCCTGCTAAGGCCCTACACAGTAGCACCGAGCTCTGAATCCAAGAGGCATCTCCACAAATCCCACTTAAGCACATCTATTGATTCTGACACCAAACTGCAGCAGGAATACACAGCTGAAACATCTATCAAAGAGAGACTTCCACCCAGAGACAGCCACTAGGGACTCAATAGAAGTTTGGCAACATGAGTGAAAGGGTCTGAATGATGGAAAATGTCAGAATCAAGATTTTTTTTCAGGTCATGAGGCCTTTCCTTCATGCTGTGATGACTCTGATTCCCTCTGACAAGAAACACTGCAGGATAAACCTATGGTATGGAAGAGTTAGCATCCAGATTTTCATAGAGACTGAGTAACACAGCTTCATCTGTCTGCCCCCTGTGACAGCAATCACACAGCAGGGGGGTGAGAGGCTCCTTTCTGAGTCTCTGAAGCCATTTACTTCTACATTTACTTGATTTAGCATTAAAATGCTCACAGTGCTTCCAAGTGCCACTGGAACCTGCGTGTCAGTGGACGCGGCCTTCTCAGTTTTACCCCATGTGTTTGAGTGTGTCGTCTCCAAGGCTCAAGGATGCTCTAGTGTCTCTTCATATAAAGTCTTGAATGATGGGGTTGATTCCCTGGGGGGGCACATGCTGCAGATGAGATTTGGGGCTTCACTGTCGAGCTGCTCTCTGTAGCTCCGCACCCCACTGTGCACCCGGGGAGAGCTCTGCTCTGCTGCTCCAGCTCCATCACTCTTACCCTGCCTTGTTCAAAGGGAGAGATCTTTTCCATCAGTGATGCCTGAAAGCTAAGCCCTGGAAATGCCAAGCCCCACGGAGCCTGCTGACAAGGAAACACACGCTCCATCCCACCCGTGCCCTGAGGAATGGAGGTGCATGAAAGGCTGCGTTCAGGCCACATTATCAGATTCAAAGTGGAAACTAAAGAGAGAGAAAGGTCTGAAAGATGAGCCAGATGGGAATGCCTGTTGCTTTCACCTTTGATCCACGTGCTGCTTTGATGTGGTATTTCAGTCCTTCAGACAAGGTAACTTATCCCAGCCTGCAGCTCAGGGCACCTCTGATGGATATAAATGAGGCAGCAGGCCAAGCTCCTGGGCTCTTGCTGAGGCACTGCCAGTCAGTGGCATAATTCAGTCCCAGCTTCCTTCCCATGCCCAATTTTTTCTCTGCCTGCAGAGTCCAAAAGGAAATTCCCTCAAATACATATAAAAGCACATGATGTTCATCTAATGGCATTTCAGGGAAAGGAAGCATGAAACCACACAAGTTATTCATCTCCATAAAATGGTTTTATCAGGACCCAGAACACAATTCCTTAGCCTGAGGAGGTCTGATCTTCTTTGTGAGATGTAAAAGCATGACATTATGTGCAGAATGGGTGCTGCTTAAGAACCCAGATAGATACAGAGTAGGCATGTGGGAATGATCAGCATAAAATATTTCCTTTTAATGATATGCACACTTCTGGTCCTTTGAGGGAGAACAGTATGTGCAGTGAATACTTCAGCACATTTTTCTGGTGATATGGAGGTCTTGATCTGCTGGTGAGGGCTCAGACTCAAGTGTTATTGATGTCACTCTCAGCCAAAGGTTTGCCTCTCCATTGCTCTGTGCATGGAAAACCCTGTACCCAGGTTTTCCCAACAGCGAAATAGAAACAAAAGTCCACATCCATGTGCTCATTTGGGCAAAAACCTGACCTGGAAAAACAGGTTCCAAACTTTCTGGGGTTTGCTCCTCTCTGAAGTCAACACCAGAAATCTGTCCCAAAGAACAGAAAGAGAGGTGTTAGTTTAAACAAGCACTCCTCAACACTCACATGAAACAAATCCTGGGAAGGGAGCAAAGCTGGAGCTGTTCATACTTGCTACCTCCTGTACAGGCTTTAATTGCACATTATTCATTAATCCTTTGCTCTTCTGAGCAAACAGATCTGTTTCAAGACACTTGTATTACATAAAAAGCCAGAAACCCTTCTGGATGAGTGTATATTCACATTCACCCAAGGGAGCACTGCTGGTCCTCATTTCCCTGTGCAAGTGCTGTGCTAGAACTGCCTGAAATTAGCATCCATTGTGTGGCTTTGTTGGGCTGGCTTTGACATTGGTTTTACAAAATCTGCCTGGGAACCCCAAGATAATTACCTGGAACACTCTCAGGACTGGGACTTGGAGGGAGATGGGTGGGTATCTGCAGGACTGCTTGGAGCTACAGGAGGCATCTCACTGAGGAGATTCCTCCTCTTACCCCCCCAGCATTTTGTGCCTGCTGCCACCCCCCGTGTTTGCTCTGCTGTCAGACCACATGAAGATTAGATACGCAGTTCTGGCTCTACAACTGCACTGACCACAGTGATACGGTTTCATGATCATTAAGGGACACCATCATTCTATCCCTGGGCCATGAAAACAGGAAGACACTAACAACTGTGCTGCAGGAGAGGACAAATTCTCCTTGTCCGGGGGTTTGATCTCTGTAACACAGCTGCCATCATGCTTAAAATGGGAGAAAAGTTATCCAGAAACAGAAATGAGGGAGAGGAAGGTGAAGAAGCAAATGCGGGGGGCACAGGAATGTGTTCACAGGTCCCTGTCACTCTCAGACTGTACATTCAGGAGAATCAAACACAACTCTGTTGTTCTTCAGCAGCTCTGTTGTTTTCCATTCAATAGGAGTGAATTCTGGGAGGAGAACGGAGTAACTGGTGCAGCAGGGAGACCTTCTGAGCGGGATCTGGAGCCAGACTAACTGGCCAAAGTCGTCTCTGATAGAACAGTGCCAAAACCAGCTCAGCATTCTTCACCTCCCTGAGCTTCGGCAGGGGCAAACCTGGCTGGGCTGTGCTCAGCCTGGATAACCCAGCTGTGGCAGAGCCCAAGCCCAGCAAACCCACGGGCCTGGCGGGCACTTGCCAACCTGACACGTCTGAGTTCGTGAACTGCAGCTGGTGCTGGCCCCGGGTCCCATTTTCCCTCGACATCCCGAGCAAAGCGATTCCGGCCTCACCACAGCGCCTGGGAGACCGCGGGCAGGAAGGGATCAGATTTTCCAGTTTTGCCTCAAGTGTGTCACCACATCAGCACACAACTGCTTCGCCTCATGCCAGTGTGTCGTGTCACACCTCATATTTCACACGATAGAACGCAGCCCAGTGATGCGAGTCCCTTCTCTTGCTGGGCTGCTGGTATTTATGGAGATAGCAATTACCAGGAAGCCAGGATTTAGGGCATGCAAGGGCTGGGGGTGGCACAGAGCCCTTGCTACTGGTGGGTGGGATTGCTTTACCTCTCCCTGAACTCCAGCCAGGCCACTCAGCACATCTCCAGCCACAAGAAGTTTCCAGCTGTTTTGGTTTGAAGCACCAGAGGAGGGGGAGAAGCGGGGGAGGCTCTATCAGCTCTTCCCAGGGAATGTGGTTCAGTTCCTCGCACCTCATCTTTGGTCAGGAAACTGAGATGGGGATAGGCAAAGCTGCTGAGCCTACTTAGACAGAATACCTCGAGAAAACAAACTGAGCCAAATTATGTCTCGCTAACTTCTCCCATCCCAACACCTTCCACAGCTCTGCTGCAGGGAAGGCAGGGCAGCTCTGGGACCTTTTCCTTGGCCTCTGCTATGGAACAGCTCCTGGGCTCTCATGCTCTCATTCTCAGTGGTGGGGAAAGCCACTGCTGTGAGTTGGGACATGGAAGCACCAAGAACAGCAGATTCAGGCAGATCCCAGATTCCATGGTCCTTGTGCCCAATGTTTCCTGCTGCTGAATGACTCTGACAGCCTCTTCTATGGATTTGAAGAGGGACACAGTGGAGCGAAGCCAGGGTGAACATTCCCATGCAAGGAAAATGAGGTGGCTGTGTCAGACTAACTGGCACAGACTGGATCCAGCCCTCCCTTGGGTGCAACAACTCAGCCACGGGTCTCTGGTTTTATCCCACAGCTCAGCTCAGGGTTTCAAGAACCCTGAGCCCTCTGTGGTCAATGGTGGATGTACTCCAAGCACAGGCAGATGTGGCCACCCCCAAAAAGCACAGCCAACAGGCCCTGGACTACCTTTCCCAGCACGGATACAACAAGGGCAGCACAAAGATGGGGCCACACACCCCAGAGAGCACAGAGCCTCCCAGGTCAGCCAACACACAGCAGCAGGGAGGTGTGAGGTCAAAATAACCCTCTGCCTGCTCTGCCTACCACTGACATCACTCACATCCTGACATCACCCACATCCTGATCCTCCCCCAGCAATGGGCATGACTGGGCAGTCCAGGGCACAGGTCATTGGAGGAGGCATTCTCTGTCCCTGCAGAGCAGCTGGAGCCCACAGACAGCAGCTGAGGGGTCCTGGCCTAAAGCCAGGCACGGGGACATCAGTGGGAGGTGAACCAGAGGAGTCTGGGCTGCCTGAGTCATCCAAGATCAGGAATCCATGACTCCAGAGGGATGAAATGAGGATAGCTTGGAGAAAAAACAATTGTCGTGTTTAAACCCAGCAGGCAGCAAAACACCACCCAGCCCTCACTCAATCCCCCATGGTGGGATGAGGAAGATGATTGGAAAAAAGGCAAAACCTGTGGGTTGAGACAAACACAGTTTACTAGGACAGAAAAGGAAGAGAAAATAATAACAACAACAACAACAATAATAATAATAGAAGAATACACAAAACAAGTGATGCACAAAGCAATTGCTTACCACACACTGAGTGATGCCCAGTCAGTCCCTAAGCAGCACTCACCACCCCTGGCTAACTCCCCCCATTTTTTTTGCCCAGCATGCTGCCACATGCTCTGGAATATCCCTTTGGTTTCCCTTTTGGAGTCAGCTCTCCTGACTTTGTCCCCTCCCAGTTTCTTGTGCCCCTTTCCAGCCTTCTCACTGGCAGGGCAGCATGAGAGGATGAAAAGTGTTTGGCCAATGCTCAGCAACAACTAAAACATCAACATTATTCTCATCCCAAATCCAAAACACAGCACCGTACCAGCTGCTAGGAAGAAAAAAATAACCTTCCAGCTGAAACCAGGGCATAGTCAAATCAGCATCACAACCCCTTGCCTCAGTTTCTTCAAACTGGGGACGATAGGATATGTCCCCATGATGGTGAGATGGTAATGCTTTTGGTGAGAACTGTAATTCTTTTATCTGGGCAACAGGAAGAAAAGAGAAAGAAATAAAAACAGGTCATTTCTTGGGGCTGCTGCCCTTGCAATCCCTCTGTTTTGATTTCAGATGTATGGTCTGCTCTGGGTTTTTTGGTCACTTCCCTACTGCGATGCTATTTATGACAGAAAGGGGATTTCATCATCTCCCCATGGCCATTCTCAGCAGACGCCCTTGCCCCCATCCCTGCCTTGCTCCCCTTGGTCTAATAAACTTTTTTTGCTTGGTCCAGTTTCCTTCCTTGCACATCATCTCTTACATCATCTCTGTACTTATCTCAGGCTCTATCATTTCCTATTTCCAAGCACCTCTGAGAATAGCAATAAACACCAGGTACAGCAGGATCTTGGCATAACACATGGGCTGCAGGCAGCGCCTCTAAGTGACAGAAAACCAGCCTGGAAAGCTGAGATTTCTTCACCACAGGACACCCACTTGGTAATAACTGGGCAGCAGTTCATTAAGAAAACCAGTATTTACACTTCCTCACCCTACAGGAAGTTCTAGGCCAAAAAAAAGCCAAGATTTGTTGAGTAGGACCCCATTTGTATGTGCCCTCTGCTGCTCCCAACTGGCATTGAAATTCCTTGGTTTCAAAATGATTTATGGCTAAATGCTATCATTATAAAGCAGAACCAGACTACTTCTGTGCAAGATAACACTCATTAGGCAGACTTTCTGACTAGATTTTTTTCGCTGTTTCATTGATTATTTTTACACTGTAATGTGCAAAAGCCTATTCATGTCTTTATTAGCCTGACTTGTTTCCTACGTTTATGGAAAAGATCTTCCTTTGATAACAGTTGTTATTGCTGGAATGAATGTCAGACCATGATCTCCTGTAATACATCCTTCTGAATTGCCTTCTCTAATTTTGTTAGTTGAAAAAAAAAACAACAAAAAACCACCTAATTTAAAGAGATAAAACCTTCTGGAAGTGGAACATTGCCACTAATTAGGATAACAAGAACATAGGTATGAGTTGCTGGGGGATACTGGAGTCTAAGCTTCTTTTTCTAACACAAGAAGAGGCGTATTTTTCTGGAACAGTCCTTCTTCTCTTACTGAAATTCTGCTGCTTTGAGGGAAATTATTGACATTAATCTCTTTATCCACGATTCCCTTA
Source organism: Polioptila caerulea (assembly GCA_013397295.1). Classification (NCBI taxonomy): domain Eukaryota; kingdom Metazoa; phylum Chordata; class Aves; order Passeriformes; family Certhiidae; genus Polioptila; species Polioptila caerulea. The sequence goes on from VYXF01011899.1 coordinate 777,654, forward strand.
GGAAAAATGCTGACCAGGATTCAGCAGCTCCAGATTCAGGTTCTGGGTTTGCTATAAATACCCTGTACGACCTTGAGCAAGCCACTGTTGTTCTGTGAGTTAGTTTTTCCATCTGCAAAATGGCAGTAACGATGAATCCTGTGTTTTATTGCCAGCTCTTACATTACACATATCTGCAGGAGAACTGCTCACTGAATCTCCTCACGCCTTGGCGCCTCATCTCTAAAAAGGGAACAATAATACTTCTCTTGTCTACTTATTTTGACTACATTTTGCTCATGTTTGGATGTACTTGAAGTGCTGTGGGAGTCTGCCTCAGGATGCAAACAACACATTTCTCTCCTCTCTCACTGCAGCCGTGGTACTGTTTGACCCTTGAATGCCTGCTGGGCTGTCTGTGGTGGTTTGACCTCTCAGGGAAAGCTGCTCTGCCAGTGACTGAACTGACTGACTTGTGCTGAAACACGAGGGAAGCGCTCACAGAGTGCTCTGTGGCAGATAAATTGCAGGGTAACATCATCACTATGGTCAGTAGTAAACACTTAAGGGATAGAACATCTTGAGTTCACACTATCTCTGCCCATCAACATCTAATTACTGCCCTACCTCCAGCCCCACAACTTTTGCTCAGCTAAGAACCACATCCATGATGCTCGGAGTCCCACCTGGACCTAAAATTATATATAGACCTAAAATTATATATAGACCTAAAATTATATATACCTTACAAGGAAGACACCACTAACACATTTTTCTATTTGATAGCTCAATTTAAAACCAGAATATCCTCATGTGACTACTGGAGAGAGAATTGGGGTAAGCAGAGATATAAATGCCTACAGTGAGCAACCTTTTATCTTTGCTGCAGAGGTGACCTCCACCATGGTGACACAGAAGATTTAATATAGTGCCCAGCTGAGGGAAGGAATTTTGCACAATATTAGATGACAGAGTTGTTCCATTGTTTAAGTACCACAGGCATTATTAGTCTGTCACAAGACTGGGGTCCAAACTCATGGACTGTGCCCCTCACACCTGCCTTTGAACAAGGTTGCCTGTGTAATTATGTATGTGAAGTATGTCTGCCTGTAAACACCAAATTCATGCAGCTGAATTTTCATTTAAAAATTCCTCCCAGCCCTCCAAGCAGACACATCCGTCTTCACTGCCTACCCAGCTTAAAGTAAGACCTGATTCCACCTGGATTGATTGCATTTCAGTAGCAGGGGAGGAGTACAGACTCATTTGCAGGATCCATTCTACCATTTTTTAGTGTGCAGAAGAGCAGCTGAACTCAAGGCAACTCTTGACATTGAGCAAGAAAGGACAGAGCCCCTTTAGAGATGTGAATTTCTTTCTCTTCATTATTTAAACATCCATTATTTACTGTCTCTGCATGACCAAATTATTGTTCTTTTTCTTATGTTTTTCTGTAATTCACTAAATTCCACAATCTGCTGTTAAAATGCTGGTACAGTTGATCCATAAGAAAAGTCAGTTTGTTCAAAGCAGTTTTCCAAGCAGTTACAGAATTTCAGCTGTTTGAACCCAGAGAAAATAACAGTTCTCCTCTGTTTGTGTTTCCAATGGATGCATTCAGATTATAGTTCATCAGAATGAAGACATTATGGGCAACTCTGTCTCATTTTCTTGTAAGGAAGCTGGAATACCAAGAGCTGGCTGAGAAACCAAGGGACTGAATTTTAAAAGCAGCTCAGGCAGTTCTTGTTCCCATCTCCCTGCCTTGCAGCACCATCTACAGAGATGCTGTCAGAATCACACCCACTGCAAACCTCGGGACGCTCCAGTTCCCTGGACAAACAAACCCTGGCTCAGTGATTTACCTGCTCAGGAAACTGCGAGTTTGACAGCCCTAAAACCTGAAATCCTTCTGCAGCAAGATGCAGGCAAGGATGTGATCAGTTTTCCCAGGAGCCCCTCAATTCCCGTGCAGAGAATGCACCTCTAGCAATGACAGAGGCAACCCAGACACTTTGCTGGCTTCTTCTCCAGAAACTTTCCTGCAGAAGAACTTCTCTGGCAGAGGAGTGCTCCATCTGCAAAAGGATGGTGGGATTTTTCAGGCAAAAATGCACTTCATGGTCCATTAATCCTGAATTTGGCACAAGCTGATTGTTCAGGCTTCAAAAGAGTGCAATATTTCACCTCCTCCGTGTATCTACTCAATTACACAAGATAAAACATCGTGGGGATTGACCTTCATCTGATCACTGGAGCTTGAGGTCTGCTTGCCCTTCACACAGCCTGGGTACCCAAACAGTTGACTGGACCACAATGAAGGAGTTTTTAAGTACAAGTAAAGGAGTTTGCAGTTTAAAAGCCGGAGTTTGAAATATTGAAATATGTCTCTGATTAACTTGCCATTTAAAAAAAAAAAAAAAAAAGAGTATGCTTATCTATTCCCCTCGAAATAGAATGTTCTTCTGAATATGGAGTGGTTTTTTCCACCAGAAGCTGGATCCAAATGCCACAGTAGTAACTGGAAAGTTCCCCACCAGGCCCTGGCTGTGGGAGGAGGTGGCTGCAGGAATGTGCCAGTGCAGGCAGCATTGCTATCTCATGGCTCACTGGGAGCAGCAGGAGACAGCAGGCATTAAAAAAGCAGATAAAAGGGCAAAGGAAGGCACAGGCTCCAAACCTACAGCTGTGGGCTTAGGCACAGACATGCAACAGCCCTGAATATTACCAGGGCACACTTAGGAAGATGTATTTAGGGATGTGTGCTGTCTTAGGAGGGGAAAATATGATCTGGGCTTTTTATGAGCAGATCGAGTGCAACATTCTAATGTGGTTGTTTGCCCTTTCCATGCCTGTAGGAAGGACATACCAGGACCCAGTTCCTCTGGTGGTTGATCATATTCTTCTCATTTCCAGCCAACATTTATTCATTACCAGGCAGAACAGAACTACCAGCTCTTATCTGTTATGAAAACCAGCTACCTTACAAAGCCATCAGTCATCCAGCACTGTCCACCTTCAGGAAATAAATCCATGTTGCCTTTTAGCCCATTTCTCTCTGCCATCATGTCTGCTATTATTCTTTCTTGCTAAATTTATCCCAAAGTCCTGTGTTTTATTTGGATCAGACTTCAATCATTTTTCCTCTTTTTAAAAGCTGGAAGAATTTTTCCTGTTCTCAAATTGTGTTGTGTTGCTTATGCAGGGATGCTGTTATTCAGCCAGATAGAAAGTGCTCTTGGATGTCTGAGTCAGAAATTAGAATATTCCAGCTGAAAGGTGTCTAGAACGATCCCTTAGCCCAAATAATTTTTGCATTATGATCTTGATGATTTGTTCCACTTGGATGAGGTAATTTCTGTCTCCGTGCATTCATTTCCTCTGTGTACATTTCCACTACATATTATACATACATTTGTGTCCTGCCTCTCCCCCTTTCACCACCTCTCCCCCTCCTCTCCTTCCTCTCCTGCCATGTATGCCTGAAGAACATTTTGCTATTTGTTTTAATTTCCTTTGCAAGATCTACCTTAGCTTTACTTCTGGCACGTTTCCCTTTATGCCTACACTTCCTAACTTCTAAGACGTAGTTTTCTTTGATTAATCCTTTTTCCATTCCTTCCACTCCCTTTGCTTATTCCTAATATCCACTTTGAAGTGGTTATTCACCAAGTCTGGACCCATTCCTTGCAGAGTTTTATCCCTCTGTGTACAAGTCCCAAATATTTTTCGTAGCCCCTGCATAAAGTCCCAGCCTGCCCAACATCCAAAACTTTTTAAGTTGGCAAAAATCAGAAAGCAAAATATGTTAATTGCTGCTGTGTACCAACTTCCAGAGCATTGGGCGTCCTACTGGCTTCGTGTTCTCCATCCAAATGAGATATTCCAACAGGTTTTTTCTAAAAGATCCTGGCAAGATCACCAATGGCAGGAGAAATTTCTCTTGACCTCCAGCCACAGCAGCAGTGCCAAGAGAAGGCAGGAAGGTCATTAGCTGCTCTCATAGTATAAAAATGGTTACAGTAGATTAAAAATTAGCATGAAGAAATGAAGCACACACATACATTTTTAAAGCCTTTGTCAGGCAGCCAAAGTGAAAGCAGATTTCACCAGACCACGAAGAATGAAATGCGTGTGTTAGGCCTTGCATGGCTCGAGCTTATTTCCTTGCTAAATTCCAAGTTTCAGGTCTCTCCCACTGAGGCAGAAGGGCTGTTTAAGAAAACTCCCAAAATATCTTGTAATAGCAGAGGGGATTTTTCCCCCCCAATTTTTCACGGTACAAGTTTGCTCAGGCAGTTAAATAAAACGAGATAACATTTCCAGAAAACGTGGCTGTGATTCCAGTCGCTGTTCCTAACACATGTGTTAGTTCTGGTTGGTTTGGGAGGGTGCTCTGGGGGTTTGAGGGAGGGAATCTCCTGATGAGCTGTGGGCAGCAGCTCCCTGGCTGTGCTGGGCAGTGGCCACTGCTGTTCCCATGGGGAATTTTGTCCCTTGGAATAAGAGACTTTAATAATGGCTTTAAATTCACTTTCAAGGAACATCCTGGGGTTTGGATGTTGGGATCACAAAGGAAAAAAGCCACCTCTGGAAAATAGAAAATTGACTGGAAGCAAAGGAAATGGCAAAGAAGGGATGGGAGGGATTCGGAACTAAAAAACAAACGGGATGTGGGCATGGACATGGGGATGTATGAAGGGTTGGATTTGGGATAGATCTGGGGATGGAGGTGGGAATAGATGTGGGATGGGTGGGGCATGGACATGGGGACGGGCATGGGGATGGACGTGAAGATGGACATGGGGATGACCGTGGGGATGGACATGGACTTGGGGATGGACAGGGACATAGGGATGGCGGTGTGGATGGACTGGGACATGGGGATGGACAGGGGATAGATGTGAGGATGGATTGGAGAAAAACGTGAAGATGGACATGGGGATGACCGTGGGGATGGACATGGACTTGGGGATGGACAGGGACATAGGGATGGCGGTGTGGATGGACTGGGACATGGGGATGGACAGGGACAGGGACATGGGGATGGCGGTGTGGATGGACAGGGACAGGGACATGGGGATGGCCGTGTGGATGGACAGGGACAGGGACATAGGGATGGACAGGGACAGGGACATGGGCACGGCCGTGTGGATGGACAGGGACAGGGACATGGGCACGGCCGTGTGGATGGACAGGGACAGGGAC
>VYXF01011899.1:782993-795639 GCA_013397295.1 Polioptila caerulea
TGTTGTTGCGGAACAACGCGGTGCAGAGCCGGCAGCTGCTGGCCGAGCAAGTGAGTAGTTTCGGCTCCTCCAGCCCTCTGAATTCACGTAGCATGGCCGCTGCGGTGAGTCTCCTCCCTTCATCCTTCTGTACTCGCCGCGCCCCGGGCTGCCGGGCGGCCGCGCCCCGCCCTGCCCCGGCCTCTGAACCCTCTCCTCATCCTCGCCCGACCTTCCTCCCCCTGCCCCTCCCTCCCCACCCTGTTGATTCCTCTTTTCCCGCTCCTTCACGTTAAAGGAATAGAAGAGATCTGTGTGTGCTGCTCGCTTCGTGCATAATAAATCAGTTACTGCTCTAACAGCTTCGTGTTAGCATTGACAGGAGGTTTTTTGCTGCCTCCTTACCTCCAAAAAGAAATAAATTCATAAAGCAGAACTCTTCTATTCACCTCTCTGTGGGCACTGTTAAATACACTGGTGTGGTTTATTGCCATTGCTTAAATTTCTCCATAACTTGCTCTGATGTTCACTGCCCTTTCTATTTTTCCCTAAATACAGAAATTACTCAAACACGTCAGTGAGAGGGGAGTCAGCAGATTCTAGTGTGACTCCTCTTTACAGAAACTCCCAAAAGTTACTGGTTCAGAGGCAGTTTCTGTAACTTTTTCTAGGTTTTGAGCTCGTCAGGCTGTGATGGGCTGCTTGGCAGCTCAGCTCTGCTCAGGTTTTCATACTTTCTGTTTCAACTCATCATTTATTTGTCATAGCCACCAGTAAATATCTGCTGGCAGCCTCATCACTCTAAATAGCTTTACATTAATGCATTTTTGTTAGGAAAAGCAGTGCTTCCTGCTGCTGTCAATGGTCTTTGTTCATTGCTAACTTTATTACACCTGTGCCCAATAAGCTGTGTATTAAATTGCATTTGCAGAACAGGAAATGTCAATAGTAATTTGTATTTTACATGTGTACTTTGGCTCTGCATTTAGTCCTTGTTCATTTTTTTTCATGTCTCTTCTGTAGATCCCTGGGTTTTTTAAAATATCACCCAGAAAAAGGAGTGATGTTTTGAGCTCACTGCTCCTGAGCAGCAGAACTGAACTTTACTCAGCAGCCAGTGCAACAACATTTAGCACTTGCATCAAATATTTATTTGCAGTGTTTGTTAACATTAATTGAAGGTTTTTGCTGGGCTGCTCACTCAAGTGCAGTGGAGGCTCTCAGTGACTGGAAGCTGTCCATCTGTGCAGTGGGTGAAAGGAGCAATTGTTGGCCCTGGGGGGCATTTCAGAGTCCCACAGCCCTACCAGAGAACTGTGTCAGCAGGAAGTGTGAAGGTGTCAGTGTGAGCTGTTGGTCTGTCATGCTTGGGGTGCCTGTCTCTGTCAGAGTTGCAGGTTTCCCTTGAGCTGCTGTGTGCCAGCAGGGCAGGGTGCTGAATTCCAGCCCAGAGTATTTCAGCTTCCCTTAGTTCATCTCCAGCTTTCTCCTCCAGAAATCCCTTGCTCTGAGGATTCTCTGACAAGAATTGCATTCCTACAGTCAGACAATCAAAGCAGCATCTTCAGCAGTAGAGCCCTGTTCCAAAAGCTTGGGGGATCTCATAACAGGTCATCAGCTGATGGTGCTTTGTTAAACCACAAGGATTTTGTCCAGTTTTAGGTCTGACTCTGGAGTGAAATATGCTTTTGCTCACCCATGCCCTCCCCAGTGCAAGGGCTGATGAGCAGGAAAGGTGCAGATACCTGTCCTGGTGTGTTTCTTCTGCAGGGTTAATGCTCCCTGAAAGCAGAGCACAGCTCAGGTGTGTGCAGAAGGGACTGAACATTTGCTTTTGCATTTTGTCATTTGCTGTCTGTTTGATCCTGTGAGAACTGGGGTGCTTGTCAATAAATGTCCTACAAAAGCCTCTCTGTGCCCCCTCCAATCATAATCAAACCCAGGGGATGCTGAGTGCTGCAGTCACACTGCCCTTGCTCTCATTCTTCACTGTATTCTATTGCAGCTTTTCTGCCTGACATTTCAGTATTTAGAAACTTCACTGTACAATTACTTTGTAAAACAAACCAAGCTCTGCACTTGATTTCTTATGTTCTTGCTGTTTACCAAGGAACTGAAATATTTCTTTTTAAAGTTGGTGCATTAAGCAAAATGCTGACTTAAAGTGCAATATCATGATGTATTTATTGATTAACCATGTCTTAAAAAGCCAGTTTGTTTGTTTGTTCTTGGTAAACCATCATGCTTAAAAAAGAAATCAGTATTTTCTCAACTGACCATGCCCTATATCTGTCCTATGTCTCTTTTTTCCCTTTTATCTTTTGCTGTCTCTAACTGGATGGGGCTGATGGGATCCACAAATCACTTCAGGAGCTGGATGAGGTATTGTATTTCACATTTTATTCTGCCCTGGTGCACCAAGCCTACATCACTGAGCTAAAATATTCTGTCTTTATTCTGCTAGTTTATAGAATTTCATTGTACAGGGTGAAGTGTCTGTGCACAGTAGGACACGCTGCATAGAGAAATCAAACATTTTGTGATGTTACTTTGTGAAAAGATTCATGTTTGAACCAGTCTGACTTACTGTGCACACTTGGGGTAGAGTGACTTTGCACAGTGAAGCTATTAACTATTCTTCATGCTGTGCATAAATTATGCAAACTTTATTGATCAAGAAATAAGGTCAGGGATAAAGAAATTGCTTTCAAGAAAGGGTTGCTCAGGAAGGAAGGGGGATTGTTTTTTAAAAAGGGATGGGTAGGGTAGCACAAAACTTTCCAGGCCTGATAAAGGAAAATTAAAATTTAGGAGAAACTAGGAAGGGAAGTGTTAGTGTGAAAGCTTTCCCAAGTAATCAGTTAATGCTGTAAGTGGCATCACTGCTGATCACCTGCAGTACTGCCTTGGCTCTTTGTGTTCAGCACAATTTAATTATCCCTAACTAAGTAATTTAACCTTTTGAGTTAAATTGCATGTCAGTCTGCAAGAGTGTTTGTTCTTCAAAATAACATTGTTTGAGAACAAGCAGTTATAATAAATGTTTTTTCCTGAGATTTCCCCAAATGCAGTTTTCAAACCTGCCAGGCCCAATCTGAACTGTGCTGCAACATTGGCTGTGAATTATTGTCTGATAGAAACGTACCAACGTGAGAGTTCCTTGAATTCTCACTGCAATACCATCTTTCCTCCTGGAAAATTTGCTAAGAATTTATTCTGAGAGTAACTCTGAGCTTTCAGATGCTGTAGGAAGGGGCAGGGTGTAGGGCAGGGTGTGGGTCCGTAGTGCAGAGGGACAAACCAGGAGGCGAGATGTCTGATCACACACATCACTGAGGTTAATTCCCATGGGAAGGCACTCATGCCCTTTTCCTGCTGCTCAGGGGTTTGGATGTGATGAGGATGAAGCTAATTTGCTGTGTTTCCCCCTGCAGCTGGCTGATGACCGCATGGCCCTGGTGTCAGGGATAAGCCTGGACCCCGAGGCTGCCATCGGCGTGACCAAGCGCCTGCCCCCCAAATGGGTCGATGGGGCAGATGAAGTGAGTGCTCTGCTCTGGCACATCCAGCACCCAGCTGGACTTCCCATGGGGGGATTTGTTAGTGCTGTCACTCACATTCTTTCAGTTTTGTAGCAGAGTGATATTGGGAGAAAGATTCAAATAAGAATTTTAGTTGGAATTTTTGTTTGAGGCTGCTGAGGAGTCCAAATGAATAGACCCTAAAATGGGGGAGATGAGCAGTTCAGTGTTTGAAAGCAGGAAACCTTAGTGTCTTCTACAAGGAGAACTTTCCCACCTCAGCAGTCTGGATGCCTTGCAAGTTATGGAAATATTTGGGCCAACACAAGAGAATGATTCTGAAAGCATCCAATTAAAAACCTTTCCCAGTATTTGGAGTGTGAAGCTATTCTTGACTTTCAGAAAATGCTTTTTTTAAATGTACCCTCAGAACGCATGTTGGCTCATCAGTTTGTGTGGACAGAACCCATTGTTGCAGGAAGATGCTTAGTCTCCTTTTTACTGCTATCATAATCATCCTTACAGATTGATTTTTAATTACTTGGTTGAAAGCATGGCATTTAACTTCTGCTGCTGAGTTGAGGCTGTTCAATTTCTGACAGAGTTGAAGGTGTGACCTGAATTTTCATTTATTTTTTTGGAGGCTAAATCTTCTTGCTGTGATGCTGTATAATTATAAAAACACTATTCCAACTTGATGAAGAATATTTTAAAGCAGCAGTCTTGTCTAAGATTAATGAGTAGGTTTTAAAAAGTAGCAAATTCAAAGTCTGTGAAGATTATTTCTTAGTCAGCTTCTTATGTGGCTTTTAATAATATTTGGTCTGCCTTTTATGTTACAGATTTCTCTCAATGATTTTTGTCTAACATTTGTCAGAACCTTTTCCCCTGAAGCATGAATTAATTCTCTTTCTTCCTGTTGGGCTTTCTGTTTTAGATTCAGTATGATATTGCCAGGGTTAAACAGAAGATGAAAGAATTAGCCAGTCTTCATGATAAACATCTAAACAGACCCACTCTGGATGACAGCAGTGAAGAGGAACGGGCAATAGAAATAACAACCCAGGAGATCACACAGGTACAGAGTGCTTTGAGTCCTAACCCTGCTTTTGGCACACCTTTACTGCAGTAGGGTGAGGCACTGGTTTACTCTGAGCAGAGCACACTTTATTTTGTGACCAGTGTTGGAGCGAGCCAGAAGTCCTGGGCTCTGCTCTGAACTTCCCAACGAGTCACTTAAACCTCCCTGTTCTTTCCCTTTCCTGATGGATTTTCTGCTTGGAACAGGATTGGGAGATTAATCAAATCAAATTTACAGTTATCTCAGGGAAATCTCAGGTATTTGCAGATACCTGTTCTGAGGCTTACAGTCCAGCTAATTATAATGAAGCAAATGGCAGAGGGAGTTGTGTTACTCTGCTGCCTTGTCAGCTTGAAGTTATTTGTTCATTTATGTTCTGTTTCCATGTCTTTTTAAACATTGCACGGGGCAAATTAAAAAATTACTTAAAAAAAAGTAGAAATCAAAATATTAGTCCTCAATGTGGCACTTTGGCAGTTTAAGGTGTGTGCTGCTGTATGCTTTCCCACTAATGGAATTGTTTTCTCAGTTATTCCACAGATGCCAGAGGGCAGTCCAGGTGTTGCAGAGCAGGTCACGCACTTGTACAGAACAAGAAGCACGTGTTCTCAGGAATGTAGTGTCTTCCTTAGCACAGTCCCTTCAGGACCTCTCCACCAACTTTAGGCATGCACAGTCTGACTATCTCAAACGTAAGCATGAGGGCTGTACCAGTAATGCAGGGGCCCCTTCTGTGGAAAGCACTCACTGAGGTGTGCTGATTTTCTTGGTTGGGAAAACTGAAGGCACACAAGGGTTAAGTGATGCACACAGGACTAACTAGAGGTTAGAACTGGAGAGTTTCTGGTTCACAGCCCATGTTCAAGCTGCTTTGTTCTGCTTCTTTTTCTTGTTGCTAAAGAAGAAATGTCATATCTGAGTGTATCAACATAACAGGATTTCATCCATTCACATTTTGAATGCATTTTGCTTCTCAGATTGTGGTTTGCAAAGCTGCATCTGTTACCCTGGTGAAGCAGGCACTGGTCCTCAGCCATGATACCTGCTGCAGATGGCAGGCTGTGATAGATAAAGCTTAGGAGCTAGAAATTAAAATTCTGCATCCATAAACGGATAGGAAGAGGAACCATTTCTGTTTAAAAGTAAAATTTTGTTCGATTCTGTTTTAAGATGAGCCAGATTATTTTAATCTTGAAAGAAACCCACAAAAACTTTATTTTCAAATGTAACATTGATATTTCTTCCTCCTGTGGTGTAAATGGCACAGGTGGAACTGAGGATCACTGTTCAGACATGGAGTGTTCCCAAGAAAATTTGTTAAAAAATAGCCTGGAGTGGTCACACTTTAGGGCTCTTAACTATCCTAAATTTTTTACCTTCATGGAACATAAGAATTTAAAAATCACTGATTCAATCAGTCTTGAAAGTCTGGTTGAATTTGTTACACTTTTGTTAAATAGGAAGCCTGACAGTTAAAATTTAAATGTTGTGATTTATGTCATTTACTACCCAGATTTTCTTTTTTGTGCTTTTCTGTCTGGTGCTTCAGACCTTACCCTGATTATAGTGTGCTTAAATATTATGTTCAAACATAGTTTGTCCTTTACAGGGATGAAGAATAGAGAAGAAAGGTCCAAACACTTCTTTGACACCTCAGTCCCACTGATGGATGATGGGGAGGATGATACACTTTATGACAGAGTAAGTTAAGATGTTATTACACAAATTCAATATCAATTGCATTTTCTCAGTTTATGTATACCTGAGTTATGAAATCTTTTTATCCTTTTAATTATTTCTAGAGTTTCCATGCTGTTAATATTAGTTCAACATGTAAATGTTGTATTTCAACAGGGTTTTACAGATGACCAGCTGGCATTGGTGGAGCAAAACACACTGATGGTGGAAGAGAGGGAACGGGAAATCCGTCAGATTGTGCAGTCAATCTCCGATCTCAACGAGATATTTAGGGACCTGGGAGCAATGATAGTAGAACAGGTACATTGACAGTGTTAGTAAGAAATGGGACATTCCATGTAGGGGCAAGGCTTCCAGACTCACTGTTCCCAGTTTATGTCTTCGTGCTCAGGTTTCCCCTCTGCTTGAAATCTGCCAGAAGTTAAGTTAATGAAAATAAAAGAGTAAAAATTCGACTAGTAATGTGGGTTAGACTTCACAAAAAAAAAAAGAAACAAAACATAGAAAGCCAAAGTTTGCTTTGTTATTTCTCCCAGAGATCAGTTTATGTTGAATTTGTCAGCCAAAAGCACCTGGTCTGGAATTAAGGTGATTTTAAGGGATGTGATGTGAGATGGTGACAGAGCTGCTATTAGGAACTGAGCAAGGAAGTTTAAGAAAGTCCCAGCTAGCTGTGTAAAAGTTCATTGTTTACATAGCTCATGAGCTGTTTGCTGTGCGTGTTGGTGATTACTCTGCTGCTTATGATAACATTTGCTTCATGAAGTTCATTTAGGTTCAATTTGGTGCTTGTTTTCTCCATTTTATTTAGGGAACAGTTCTAGATAGAATTGACTATAATATTGAACAGTCATGTATGAAAACTGAAGAGGGTCTAAAACAGCTGCATAAGGTAAGCTGATGGAATACTTGAGCCATTTTGCATATCTAATAATCTTCTATCATTAAATAGCTATTAAGTTATTCAGTCAATTTTCAGTTGGACATTGTTCCTTTTAGAGATTCCTTCTGTACACTATGAAATGTCCAGCTCCAGGAGGAGCTTTCCATTTAACTTCTGCTCATGTCATGCTTGATGCCTCGAGTTAATTTCTTAAATGACTTTCTGGGCATGCAACCAATGTGCTTTGATATTTATATTGCTGACTTGGTGGGACCTGTCTGCAATTCCTTCTCTGTTTGAAACTTGGGAGTAGGGCTGGTTATTGGGTACCTCACTGCAGATTTCAGTTTGAAAACATTATCTTAATTGTGTGAGCAGAAAGAATAATTATTAATGTTCTCTTTTACCATCTGACACCTGTTCCATGTCAGGTTCAGCCTCTTGCTTTAAAGTGAAGCTTTTGCTGTGAACACCTTAGAAGTTTTAAACACATTGATCTCAGCAGATCAGAGTTCTGTGGTTGTTTTGTTGGCTTATTAATTAAAAACAGAACACAAGCTTTGTTTTGTTTAGCTTTTATTAGTAGATTTTCATTTGGCTTTTGGAGAGTTTTCTCTATGCTGTGTCCTGTTAATTCCCCTGGGAAAAAGGAGGAGAGGGATGACAAAATATGGTTAGAAGAAAGAAGGAATGAAGCAGAAAACTTGAGAACCAACTCAAAAATAAAGCTTTCAGTTCTAATTGACATTAAATGAAAATGCACAGCTGACCAGGTACAGCAAATGTGCCCATTAAGAAAGGAAGTTTGGTGTGAATGTTAATGTCCTTCAGATATGATAGAGGAATCTTATCTCAGCAAACTGAGTCCTTGACACGGGTGGGTGTGACCTCAGGGCACGTTTACCTTCCCTGGAGCTCCTGGTGCAGAGCAGAGTTACTGTGTGGGAACTGCCTGCAGTACACACTGTGTGAGATGTCAGGTTAGCCAAAAACAATTTGAATCACATGGGCTTCACTTACACTGAGCAAGAGTTCTGTACTTCAGCCTTGCAGAATTCTGATTGTGAACTCTTTCCTCTCTGTTTTGTAGGCAGAGCAATATCAAAAGAAGAATCGGAAGATGCTCGTTATTTTAATTTTGTTTGTTATAGTAATTGTCCTTATTGTTGTTCTCATTGGTGTAAAGTCACACTAGGTTTTCGCTTCATTTTCTCATTTTTGGAATTTCTGTGAACTTTTTTCCCAATGTGAATGGATGGACCTGCACTCCAGAAAGCTGCCTTGGAATGTACGAGCCCTTGTGGTGCAACGTCTGTGCAATGTTTCTGTAGAATTCTTCAGAGTACAAGTTTGGTGATCTGTGAGATGTTTGTAAGGATTATATGGAAAATGTCAGGAAATTTGATGCTCCCACACAAAAGAATTTGGTACTCTATGCAGAGGTGTTTTGAAACACAGTACTTCAGAATCATTAAAAATTGAAGTTTACCAGTGACTACAGTAATTAGTGTGTTACTGTGAACAAAAATATGTTGTCTTCTATATTGTTATGTCATAATTGTTACAGGCTTCAAATTTAAACCATGTTACTGAGTCAGTGGGACTGGATATCAAATATTGATCTTGATGTAAAATTTGTTGAGACACAAAATAGTTGGATTGAATGCCCTTTCTTCCAGACTCAAAAACTCCAAAGAACTGGATAGACAACTAAAAAGGAAAGCTTTTAGCAACCAGAACATAATCCAACCCCTATGATCTTAATTTAGATACTGCACCATTCCTAAGAATCAGTGGTACTTGATCTTGTAAATAACAAGATGTAATCACTGGTGTAATTTAACACATTTAGTTAATTAAAAAATATTCTGAGCTTGAGTAATCATGGGAATGATTTTCCTTCATTGGGACGATCATATTTTTTTCATGCATTATTTGTTTAGTTTAAAGTACAGACATTACATTAAAGCAGTGAAGCTGAGCTGAAAAAATGGAGTAGAAAACCAAAAAGAGAATCTCTCTGGCCTGCTGCAGTGGGTCTTGGATGTTTCAAACTGTAGCTGCTGTATAAGTTGTTTATCTTACAGTGCATTTGTCCATATGGGTTATGTTTTTTGTATAAGAAGTGGCTTCACTACAGTAGATGTTACATCCATTTTCCCTGACAGAAATTCTCTTTCAGATGTGTGCCTGGGAGAGGATGTGTTTGTGGTCTTTTACTGACCATGAGAGATGTCATGCAAGTGACATGTGACAAGGCCTTCAGTGCAGAATTTGGGGTTTTCACTGCTTTTTTCAGTGGAAAACTTTGCTGCAGGCCATACAACAGAAATTAAGGCAACATATAAGTAATAGAGTACTCTTAATTTAATTCAGGCCTGAAGTGGTGTGCAATTGTAGAGGCCTTGTCTTAATATTTTTATTATTGCTTTTTTATATGTTTGGGGTTTTTTTTTTCCCCAAAGGGACTGTAACTTCCTTCATTTTTTTGACTGATACAAGTGCTCCCCATAGCCCTGCAGAGATGCTCTGCTCCAAGCCCCAGAAGTGCAGTTCCAAAACACTATGAGATTCAAGTTGCATCTGTTGCCTGCCCCGAGTTTCTTTACTCTGTGCTAAAGAGGACTTGAGACGTGGCTTTAAACTGACCATTTTCAGGGATGGACCTGAAAGCAAAGACTGCAAAACCATGAAAGCCTTGGCTTTTTGTGGGGCTTATGAAAAGCTTTGTACCACTCTTGTTACCTCTAGAGAAAGGGGATGTTGAACCACCAAAACTGCCAGTTCAAAGTCTTCATTGAATTCAGGAGGTAAATTGGTGAAAGGAAGAATGAGGCTTGTGTTGGGTGTGCAGCTCCCCTGTTCTGGTGATAGATCTTTCAATGATCGTGAGTGAAACTACTGTCTCCCTCGTGCTGTCTGCATCACTTGGTGTGAAGCAGCAAATTGCTATAATTTAATATACTGTACTTGCAACTTTCTCTCTAACATGAGATCGTGTTATTTATTTCTGTCTTGACCGGTGCTTTGGACATTTTATCATGGCAGATGGTTTCAAAGAAGTAATAAAACACTTCCAACCTAATTGGGCAATTATTCTTTTTTTTTTATTTAAATGGTAAACTGAAACATACTTTTGTGATGTTAACATGTTTCTGTTCTTCATAATAAATGAAAGTGGCAGTGATGTGAAATATCCTTTTTTAAAAAAAGGACCTTTCTGTAGTACAATGTCATTTGCATTGTCAAGAATTATTTCCCATGAGTTATGCCCACTCTCTCCTTATTTTCTACCAAAATCCTGTCTGAGGAAATGCATTTTTAATGAGGTTAAACTCAGATGTCAAGTGTCCTATGTAACTTGAGCTGGAATTTATTGAAGCTTGATTCTGTTGAGGAAGAAAACTCGGGACAGGCTGGATCCTAAATCATTGCTGGTGTGTGGCTTTTTCTGAGTCAGTCTGAAGAACTGTCAGCAGTTCAAACCTGATGCTGTGCTTTGTGGGAGCATCCCCACAAAAGGGGATCTGTCTGTGCCTTTGGGCAATGAAAGCCCAGAAAAGCCACAGCAGCTGCTGCCTCCTCAGGTATTCCAGGAGCTGCCTGAGCCTCCTGCCTTCGCTTCTGCCCAGCCCTGGAACTCTCTGTGTGCTGCTGCAGGCAGAGCTGGACCCCTCTCTCAGCCTGGGGCTTCTTCACGGCTGCGGGATTCTCCTCAGCCTGCATGGAAGCTCAAATTCCTTACAAAAGAACAGCATTGCTAAAGCATCTCCCAAGGATTTGTGTCTCCTCACCTGGTGGGAATGGCCTGTAAAGCTGTTGGCTTGGAGACAGTTTCTCCATTAAAGTGCATGTGAGCATGCAAAAACTGAGCTGCAACTTGTTAACAGAAATAATATGCCAAAAGGACAGTATTAAAAGCACTGTAATAGCAAATTTATTTTTACTGCGAGTTTTCTCTCGAAACTGAAAAGTAATGTGGAAGAATTGGGTTTTGGCTTGCTGATTTTTGGAATGTGCTAAAAATTGGAATATCCATGCTTAGTGCTGTGTTCACTGCCTAGATTGCATTGATTTAAGGTTTGCTTTTATGAACCACAACACAAAGGAATCAGCTCTTTTGGTTTAGTGTTTGGAAACTCTGCTTTTGGTACAGTGTTGCAAAATTTAAGTTCTTGGATAGATGACAGCAAAACTGATTTTGTTGGAAAAAAATATGCTTACTATTAAAAAAAACCCCAAACAGCCTCCTTAAACAAAACTCATTAAAACAAGGAATTCATTATAATTTTGCATATTAATTACAATGGATTGTGTAAGATTAGATTTTACTGGCTTAATTCCCTGAATACTTGTAGAGAATCAATAACTGGAAGACGGGTCCTTGCTGCTGCTTCTGCTGAAGCTCAAAGAGAAACGTTTGCAGCTGGTGCTGGGACATGCACAGGGAGCTTCTGTAGATAAAATTGATTTCCTCAGTCCATTCCCTTTACGAGGACCCTCCTCTGCTGCCCTGAACTACAACAAAAGGATCGTGGCTTAGGTGAGTGTTTCCTACTGTTTTATTTGCTGTTCAGATGCTGTGGGTTCAGGGAATGTGCTGGGTTCGGACTCTTAGAGCAGCAGGAACAGCAGATTTGGAACTCAATGACTGGGAGCTTACTGCCTGGAGGAATCTTTGGAATGTCTCAATCCTGAAGTAATTGCCGTATGTCCTCTCACTCCCACCTTGATCTGATGTATTGGGATAACGGGGCTCCCCTGAGCAGTGTATTTTCTGTGGCTCAGTGAGGAGACTCGGTAAAGCTGGAGCCTGTATACAGAGTTACGGTCCCGCCTGTGAGGATGCTCGTCCGACCTCTGCAACAGATGTTCCTACAACTTTTGGTTTCAATAAAGTTTCTGTGATGTCCCTTCAAAGACCTTACTCTAAGGAAGTTTGGTGGGTTTTGTATTTTTTCTGGAACTCAGCCTGGGGTTTGGGTTTTTTTATTTTTCTTTTCAGGTGTATTTCCATTATGTTAATTCCATGAGAATTCCCTTTTCCCGCGTGGGTGGAGGATCGCACAGACCTTCCCGGCTTTCCTGGCTGCAGATCAATGAGCATCAGCTTCCCCGCGGACTGGTGACAGCGCCAAAGCTGTCTGAGCTCCAGGAGCGCTCCGCGGGACAGGCTGGGCTTGTCGGGGTGCGTGTGCAGGGCAGCCTCGATGATCTCTGTGGGGTCCTTCCAAATCAGCATATCCTCAGAATTATCCGCTGACCAAACATTAATAGGAGGCGCTTGGCATCTACAAAAACATCAGAATAAACACCTTATTCTATGCCAACCCAGCACGTAAGTGCACTGTGAAAACAGGCACTCGGAAAGCCCCGCTCGCTCAGCGCCGTGCCCGCAGCCTGCCCCGGCCGTGCCCGGCGCTCCCTCCCGCGGCCCCGGCGCGTCCCCGCCCCGCGGAGCCGGGGCCGGGCCCGGGGCGGGGC
>VYXF01011899.1:795996-829950 GCA_013397295.1 Polioptila caerulea
TTGTTTAGTGGCGGTGATGGCTTGTGGTAGAATGATAAACGTTTTGCATTGCGGCTTTTAGGTCGCTAGATGTTTGGCAGGGGTTTTTATACAGGGCTCCCCAGTCTCTTAAGACAATATTTACCCTTCTTGGTTTTATTTGTTTTTAATTAAATTGCTATGTGAAATAAAAATTCGGAGCTAGTAAATCAGACCTCCTATTTATCACTAGGAGAACTGTCTCAAGTTAAGAAAGCTCTGAAGCAGCCTGTGCACTAAACAGTGTGGTTTTAGATTGTAATTCATATGGCTTAAAGGAGATGCTTGTAATGGAAAGTACGTTTATATTTTCTGGTTAATGAACAGGTTTGTCAAATTTCCTGTTTCTTTTCACTCCAGAGGTTGTTGTGCACAATTTCTTTGTTCCCAACACCTAAACCCCTGTCATTAAAAAGTGCCTAAACGCAGCAGGAGCGAGGTGGGAAGGAAACTCTGGCACTGTTCTTTGTCTTTAAATGCTTTTCTCCGCAGATCTGGCAGTCTGCTCTGAGCACTCTGAATCCCAACCCCACGGACAGCTGTCCCCTGTACCTGAACTATGCCACGGTGGCCGCGCTGCCGTCCAGGGTCAGCCGGCACAACAGCCCGTCCGCAGCGCAGTTCATCACCCGCCTGGTCAGGAACTGCCTGCCCGGAGGGGTCAACAGATGCATTCTTGTAAGTGCCTCTTGAAATGCTTCTGGTGAAATGTCTAGCGAGTGTTTTCTCGACTTTTCCGGGTTGTAGCTGTCTCCAAGGAGACTGGAGGTGGACAAGTTTGACTGATATAATTACACTGGCATGGGTGGTTTTGCACTGACATGTAGGCAAGACCTGACTGTAATGGCTTGTGCATGCTCAAGCACATTGGGAGGAGGAAATCAAGGCTGGATTCCTATGGAACATCTTCAACCAGGAGTGCCCATGCAAAATGAACCATTAGTGGCTTTTTCCAAACTAGTATTTGGGATGTCAGCACATGCTTCAGGAGATTGATGTAGCCTGAGTGGAGTTCTGTATCACAGAACCCATGAGAGGTGCCTTGCTTGTGCAGTTCAGTGAGTTTTAAAATTCTTGATGCAAATAATGCTCCTGCATGAGTCCTTTGCAGCATTAGCCCTTGGATTTCTTTGGTCATCTTCTTTATGAGCCTAATGAATTTATTTGTTTCTGTGGGTTCTCCAGTTAATATCAGATTTGTGGGTTGTTGGAGAAGACTAATATAGTCAGTGTCAGTGGCAAAATTTAATAGTACTCTTCCCTTGGAAAAGTTACTTCAAAGAGTAGTAACTCTACTTAATTTTTACCCTCTGAAAATGTTTAACTAAGACTGCTTTCCATTGGTAATTTCTGTAATGAACTTCAGAAAACTAATCTACCTGTTAACAAACTCTTGGGTTAATATTAGCCACATTCTCATACAATTTCTGCCTTCACATTCTCTTTGTCATTTCTGTCTTTGTTACATTTGTTTTGAGCACTTACTGGAGATTCCTGTGCCTTTTTTGGTCCTGATCTCAAGGCTAATCTGTGTTAATTGCACTGGTGTAATTACAGCAGTCCAGCTATGAGGATGAACTAATTCCAGCAG
The DNA here is from genome assembly GCA_013397295.1 of Polioptila caerulea. Taxonomy (NCBI): domain Eukaryota; kingdom Metazoa; phylum Chordata; class Aves; order Passeriformes; family Certhiidae; genus Polioptila; species Polioptila caerulea. Next base: position 797,606 of record VYXF01011899.1, read on the forward strand.
TGTAATTAATTTCCATAGGGAAATGAACTGGACCAGTTCACTGGGGTGCTTTCACTCTCTGCCCATACAAAACATGGTTGTGCTGACTCAGGGCTCAGTCATTTCCCACCACCTCCTTTTTCCCCCTCTTTCCCCAGTAGTACCCCAGGCAACAGATCCTTTTGGGTGCATCCTCCCACACCTGGTGCAGTGTGACCTGTTTTGCTCTGGCTGCTCTTGCAGATGGTGTGTGAGCGCTCCGAGGTCTTTGCCTCGGCGTGTGCCCTGGCCAGGGCCTTCCCCCTGTTCACACACCGCTCCAGCGCCTCCAGACGCACTGAGAAGAAAACTGTGACCGTGGAATTCTTCCTGGTTGGCCAAAACAACGGACCAATGGAGCTGGCAACGCTTAAAGTAAGATTTTGGGGGGTTTTCTGTTGTCTTTTCCTTCAGTTGGTTGCGTGCGCAAAGGCATCTGTCTCAAGCTGCCCCTGGAATAGGTGGTGTAAAATTGTCTTAGCCCAGGGTTCCTTGATCAGTTCACAGCATCTGTGTGGAGAAATAGTGAACATGCTACTGCAGCAGATTATTTATTAGAGTTATTTAGAGTTTAGATTTCAAGGGTGGAAAACACCAAACAAACAGCACAGAGAAAATCTCTCCTCTCTCACGTGTATCAGATGCAAACTCTGGTTTTAGCCTTTAGTGTTCACTGCTTTCAGCGTGTGGGCTTCTCACTTTTTTCTACCCAGGCAAAGCTGTGTGTGACTGTGCAGGTGAGTATCACAGTGAAGTCACTAAAAGTCACTTAACAGAGATCACATATGGCCCCTGCTATTTCTGTCTGATGTCCTCTTTGGCTGAGATTTTCTGGCAGAACTGTGACCAGAAACAAGACCCTAAGAAACAAAACAGCTTGGAGATGAGCTGTACATGACAGTGAAATATGTCCAAGTCATCTTTCAATGGCACAAAATCAAAGACTGTTTCCCTTTTTTCACTGTTACAGAAAGGAAACTCCACATGAGGTAACTGTTGGCATGCCAGGTCATTCCTCTTGAAGATCCATAAATTTAAAAGCTATTCCCAGGTTTGCAGATAATCTGTTAGGGAACTCCCTGTTCAGTGATCCAGGTTCTGTGCTTCAGTGCAGATGGGTACTTCCTTAGCTGATCAGTCAGTGAGGTTACAGAAATCCCTTCAAGAGTTTTGGCAATGGATTTGACAAAGGATATGGTGTTGCTGAATTTGAAATTCACAGAATTACAGCTTTAGGGGTATTTTTTTTTCAGTATGTTTTCCTCTGTGCCTGAGCCTTACTTTGTGAACTGATTTGGCCCCAGAAAATGATGCCAGCCCACTTTTCAGCAAAGTGCAAAGACAGACGTGCTGAGAGTACAACTCTTGATCACTCCATTTTTCCATGCCCCAAATCAGAAAAAGCATAGCTGGTGTCAAAAATAGTTCCTTCAGATAGGTAGATTCCAAACCACTTGGGTTATTTTTAACTTAAAAACAAAGCTGCAATTATTTCTACCTCCTGTTTTTTCCCCTTGATGTCACTGCCAAAAATATTACTGGCTTCCTCTTAGCTGAGTTTGCACCCCTTAAATTCAACCAGCACCAGACAGCTAATGCAGAGTGTGGAAGAGGCATGTGGTAGGACATTTTTATCTAAACCTCTCCCTTGGCATGTTGTATTTTACACCTACTGCATTGGACAGGGTATTTTGTGGTGAGGACTAGCAGGGATTGTCAGAGCTTTGCAAGGCACTTATTCAAGGCTGCCATTATCCAGGTTCTCTGGAGCACTCTGGAAACACAAACACAGGCACAGCTTATTTGTGGAAGTCATGCTGCTCCCCTGGGGCTTGGCCTTGGGGTTAGAGCACCTCCTTTTACCTGCATGGCCCTAACAGGGAATCACTGCAGACAGAGCTTGGCTCCTGAGCAGGTCCTTCCCCCTTTAGGGACAGTAGGGCAATCAGAAATAATTGCAGGGAATTGGGCACTATTCCAAGGCAAGCCAAGGAGTGTGCTGGTCTGGCCAAGCCAAACTTCAGATACCTCAGCAGGAGTGAGTGTCCAACACCTCAGATTCCTGTGAAACCCATCTTGACTCACCCTTGTGCTGTGTGTGGTCCTCAGTGTAGTGTGGCTGCTGGAAAACTTGCACAAAGTTTCCTTCCCCCAGGTCTTAGAGTTTCAAGCTGTTAGTTCAAGGGAGTTAAAAGTTGAAGCTTGGTGTCTGGTGTCTTCATGGTCCTTTTTTTGCCAGGAGGATCCTTCTGTAAGGAAACAGCCTTGGCTGCTGGACCATTTTGATTCTGTCCACTCTTGCTTGGATAAGTTTTTGCTTGGTCCAGGTGAGGGTCAGTCCATTTTGCCACAGAAATCAGGAAGCAGTGCATGTTTTACACAAACATGAAGCATTCCAGTTTCCCCATGGGCCCACCATACAGAATGTCTCAGAGCAGTAATCTTTATTGCCCTCAGCCACTCTGCCTGCCCTGTACAAACTCTGCAGTTTCCCATGTTGCAGATTACACAATCTCTGCAGGTTTCCAACCCCAGCAGCCCATAAGCTCATTGTGACTTCCTGAATTAGCTGCCTCTTATCTTTCTTCCCTCCACCTCACATTGCCTTCTTGGTCTCCCTTTGATTATGGAGAAAGATACTAATTTTGCAGCACCAGTTTTCTGGGTGAAGGAATGCAGTTGCTTAGAAATTAAAGCACACAGAAAATTAAGTTGGACACATAATGGTTAGCTCGGCTGACGCTGTTTAACTGTGCAGTGCCTGTGGTGGTGGCAGTTAAGCATTAACTCCAGAGGAACCACACAGCTGGTGCTGGCTGCAGAGGGATACATGCAGAGCTGTGCCAAAGGCCAGCCCCTCTCAGGTGTCCTGCCTTGTGTTTGCAGTGCCTGGCCAGTGCCACCGAGGGTGTCCGGCTGGCCGCGCGCATCGTGGACACCCCGTGCAGCGAGATGAACACGGACAACTTCCTGGAGGTTGGTGGGGCACCTGAGCACTGGGAGCTGCTCATTGGAAGTCTGGACTGCAGTAATCCAACCCACAGAGTGTGGCTGTCTCTCAGTGAAAGCTGGGTGTCAGCACTGGGAAGGAAATCAAACTGGGGTGCTCAGGCTCTTCCTTGGGCCTTTGACGTTTCACAGAACTGTGCAGAGCTGGGAGGAGGCAGAGTTTACAGCTTGGAGTAGGGCTCTGGGAAGCTGAAAAAATGAGTTCATTTGGTCATGGCTCTGGATTCTTGTCTGAAACCTGATGGTGTCCGAAGTTACTGAAATTATGGGACAGTTAACATACTTCCAAATGAGCTTTATCATAACGATCTGGAAAGCTGTTGAGAATGAAATTATTCCTGTCCTATTACATCATGATCCAATAGAGTAAGCAGTTGTCCTTTACCTCAGAAGATTTCTTTTACTGGCAAAACCCAAAGGTCATATTTATATTTCATGCCATAGCAAGTCAAGGATGTGTCAGTGGAATTAGGCCATTGGAAAAGCAGCACCACTCCCAAAACTGTGAATGTTTGTGTGTGTATGCATGCAGAAATCACAAAAACCCCTTAACTGGGTACCTGTTTGTGTGGCAAGGCACAAATATGTCCTGATGATTGACTGACAATGTCCTTTTTTCTGAATTATTAAGGAAATCAAAAAAGTTGGCAAGGATCTTAGGATTACTCCTACCATTATCCGAGATGAGGAGCTGAAAGAGAGAGGCTTTGGAGGTACATCTTGTTGAGTATTCCACTTTTTTCCTAGCAGGTGACTGGAATGTTTTGCCATCTCCATTGTAATGTTTCATTTGCACATTTTTGAAACTGTCCTATTGCCCATAGTATTCCAAGAAAATACCCACAGAGGCTCCCTGCAATCTTTCTTCCCCCCAGGTTTAATTCTCTGTTTTCCAGGTATCTATGGAGTGGGAAAGGCAGCTCTGCACCCTCCAGCCCTGGCAGTTCTCAGTCACACTCCAGATGGTGCCACACAGACCATTGCCTGGGTGGGCAAAGGAATTGTGTATGACACTGGAGGACTCAGCATCAAGGGGAAGGTACAGAAACTCTTGTTCTGCTGCTGCCTCTGCTTGCACTGCTGTTTGATGAAAGCAGTTCAGATAATGTCTGTAGGAAACAAAAGTACCTTTTTATTGAGTTAAACACTTGATCTCTTGTCATCCATGTGGACACAACTGTCAGGGGAAAAGACCAAATGGGATGCAAGGACCACTACAGAACAATTCAATATCAACATGATATTTTGCCCTTTAAAAGTTGTCTGCTGAAAGGCAGAAAGTGGGAACAAAGATCTTTAATTTTTGGTTTCAAAGAGAACCAAAACCCATTGCAGTTGGCCTCAGTGTGAAACTTATAAACAACATTTTTCTTTTTACTTTCCTAACAGCTTAGCAGCCCAGGTTTAGTATTCTTCAGTTCCAAGGCCAGATCCAGCAATAAGCAGAGGCACACGTTCCTTGTTTGTGTTGTTGACAGCTGAGCACTGTCAAAACCTGAGTCTCAGAAGCATCAGAAGCCCTGGTTCTAGCAGGCATTGCTGTGAAATTCTCTTTCAAAGACAAAAAAAAATTCTATGGTTCTGTTTAAACAGACTACTATGCCTGGAATGAAACGAGACTGTGGTGGAGCTGCTGCTATTTTGGGTGCCTTCAAAGCCACTGTAAAGCAAGTAAGTAAAATGTGTTAATTGATATCATGTATCCCAGCACTGCCAAGGAGCTTGGCTGTATTCCCAGAGACAGAGGCCTGTCTAATCCTGAAGTTCTGACCTGCCACTGCTCTTTGTGAGCTTGAGCCACTCTGCTCTTTCTGCTATTCCAGGAAAATCCTTCACATCTTTACTGGGATCTTGAGAATTGTGAGAAATTCCTTGAGTGCTGATTTTTTTGTAAGGGTCTTCCTTGAATTTCAGAGTTTGTTCTGTGGACTGAGTGGTTTCTAGTTCCTTGAATCAGGTCTATACTTGAGTTATCCAGTGCTGATTTTGTTTAAGCTGTGGGATTTGGGGCAGCTGTTGTCACCTTAGCAAAGAAGGGGATGAGTGGCTCTGGGATATGAAGTCTCTCTGTATTCCAAATCCTGTGCCAGCTCTAATATTAACCTAGCAGGGAAATAGCAGCTCCAATGTCATCAGAAGCTGCTTGTTGGTTTGCTTCTGTGGTCAGAAAGTAGTGGGGGAGCTGAGAAGAAGCCAGGTATTGAAATATGAAGAATTACAAATATTCCTATTGCACTTAAACAATGCAAACTGGGGAAAAGTGGCTGCTGCCAATAAAACTCTGCCCTCTCCACAAATCCAGTGGCTGAGTCTTGCTGACAGAGCAGCTATTGCCTCCAAGGAGTATCCAAAGTTCAAAAAATATTTACTGCTGCAGATTAATGCATAGATCTGATGGATGCTTTGTCCAGGGGCTGATCAGTGCCAAATTCCCATTTCTCAATAGTCTAGCTGTGTGCCTTGGCCCTAACAGCATGTCTGATGTGGAAAGATTGTAAACTTCACAGTTATCTGCTGAGAATTAAAATTGAAAACACATTTGTGAGCTGCATCTCAGACAGAATAGCTACCTTGCACAACAAAATCCTTCAGGAAGTTGTGTCAGAGGGACAAGAGCTGGGATGTAGTGCTTTGGGGTGGCCATGGATGGGGGACATCCTTTCAGGGGTTCAGTCCTTGTTTCCAGAGGAGTTTTGTTGGGATTGTCTGTGCTGGGAGAAGTTCCACTCACAGTCACAGTAGATGTGAGCACAAGTGATCTGTCAGTTCATGCACAGTGAATAAATGTGTTTGGACAAACTGAGCCTGGAGAAATCTTGATATGTAAAAACAAAAGGATGAACTCACTGCTTAATTTTACAGTCTCATGTGAGAAGACCTGTAAATGACATCCCTGCAGAAAAATGTGTTCAGAGAGGCAGTGGGAAGAATTTGTTACTGTTACAAGGCTTTTTTTTTTTTTAATGCTTTTAAGAATAAAAGAAAGGTGGAAGAGGTTTCACTGAGCTGTGCTTTGTTACAGAGACTGAAGTGGGAAACGTGTGTAGGATAGAAAGCTCAGTGGGAAGAGGGGCAGAGGTTATTTTCTATCTTCATAAAATACCTGCCTGCATGCTGTTCAACAGTTACACAACGTGGTTTTAAAAGGCTTTGGATGGCAAAATTAAACAAGTGATTTTTCCTAGAAAGATGCATTTCCTCCATTGTGAGCTTTCCAACACAAGGGAGAAGAGAAGAACATTGACTTAAATTTTTGATTTCTTTCTTGTTAACATGATCCTGCATGTTAACACAGTGAATCCTGCTTTTGAAGAGCTGCAGGCAGAATGAGGTTCAGGAAAAGGCAACTGATACTGGAAATAGATTTTCACTTTTTGACAGTAGATTAACAACATGTCTCTCTTGGAGGAGAAAAACCCAGTGCAGTGCAGTGAGTCTGTCAATGGTTGGGTCATGGAGGGAAGGTCCATCTCCAGCAGTGCTGTTTGCCCACCAGTTGGGCTGGAAACTGGAATTACTTTCTGCCTTCTAAATGCTGCCTGTTATTTTGAAAGATTTTGATTGATGCCTTTGCCCTTTAGGCTTCAGCTGATTCAGCAAGCCCAGATTTCTTCAGCCATAGACTTTTATCAAGAGATTAAGAGTAAAACTGGCCCAGGTTTTCCTCCAGAATTTGATGTTGTTAACTGTTCCAGTTAAGGAGGAACAATGTTTTCATTTGTTAAATGCTGCTGACTCCCTGTCTGTTCCTAGAATCCCTCCACACAATACAACTGCTGTATAAATAACAGAATCATCATCCATTTTAAAATACCATCCATAACCACATAAGCACTTGACTTTAAACCAAAATTAAAACATTGTGAGCTAAACCAGAAGACAGGAGGGTAAGGGGAAAAAAAATAAAACAGGTTAAAAATGCTGTGTGCCTCCCAGCAAGAACAACACATTTTTAAAAACCCAACTAACACCCACCCACTTGTCCAAAACCCCCACGAGATTTCCTTTGAAAATTGTAGCATTCCTGTCAAGAAGTCTTAATCCCTCACTGATTTCAGTCCCAATAAGTCAACCTGATGTGAGTCAAAAGCCATTTCTCCCCTCTGGTTGTTTCAGGGGTTTAAGGACAATCTTCATGCTGTTTTTTGTCTGGCTGAGAACGCAGTGGGACCACGTGCAACAAGACCTGATGACATTCATGTTCTTTACTCTGGAAAGTAAGATTGTATCTATCCCTTTCCCATAACCAGAACAAACATCATTTTTCTGTTAATCTGAGAGCTTGACATGCAGATTGTGAAGCTGTCCCTAAATCAGCTGCCCTCAATATTGCTGATTGCATTTCAGACATCCATAGTAGTGAGTTTTACATGTGCTTAGATTTTCCTGTGGAGTGTGTAAATATGCATCAATACATGTATATCATGAGCTGCACTTCCCTTAAAGCACTCAGATTTTAGCTGGTTTTTGTAGTAGAAACAGTTTTCTGTGTGCATCTGCAGCTGCACTGTGTGGCAAAGCAGCAAAGACAGGCCACCAATGGGTCAGAATCCCTTTTAAGGACAGATGTTATTTCTTTGGCAGTAATTTGTGGAATCCCAGCAAGGCATCAGACAGGCTCACCAAGCAGAGCCTGCCCCGAGGGCAGTGCTGTCACTCCCTTTTCCCTGTGTGCTCTGGATGCTTGGAGCTGGGGAGTAGCAGCCCTGCAGACTTGCAGTCAGGTAGGAGCAGCACACGAGGTCTGAGGCTGCTCTCTGGAGTATTCTAGTGCAGGCAGGTGAGTCCTGAGCCCCAGGCTGAAGCACTGCAGTCTGACATGGCCCCTGTTCCTCCCAGAACTGTGGAAATCAACAACACTGATGCAGAAGGTCGCCTGATCCTGGCTGATGGAGTCGCTTACGCCTGCAAGGACCTTGGAGCTGATATCATTCTGGATATGGCCACTCTCACTGGAGCTCAGGTACAGCACCTTACATCAGAACTCAGTTTCCTTTCTGTCCTTTATGCAACTTTTTAACTTTGGCATACGTAAATTAAAAGTGGTGCTCTGATGACATCAGCAGCTGATGTAGGTGGGCCAGTACTCCATGTTTGCAGTTCAATTTATAATTACCAGAACTGATTTGGTAATAGTGATCAGGACTTTCTTGTCCATGAAATGGCTTCCATTTCAAGTCATACACAGAGTGGTACAAGGGTACAAATCTAACACCATTCTTTTCTAGCACCTGTTCATGTGTTATACAAAGGCATATTGATGAGCAGTGGTGGAAGGTGACTTCTTCCTGATTTTGTGCTTTACCTCACCAGGGAATTGCTACAGGAAAATACCATGCTGCTGTCCTTACCAATAATGAAGAGTGGGAAAAGGCTTGTGTTAAAGCTGGCAGGAACTGTGGAGACTTGGTCCATCCTCTGGTGTACTGCCCTGAGCTCCACTTCAGTGAATTCACCTCTGCTGTAGCTGATATGAAGAACTCTGTAGCAGTAAGATTTTTTTTGTTCTGTTTTAAATTTCTCTCTTACATAAAAATGTGTGTTTTCTAGACAATGAGCTGGCCTGCTGAAGGCTCTTCATGGGAGCACTTTTTAGAAATGGCCCATATTGTCCTGGTCTTCAGGGTCTTTCACCTAGGGCTCTGCAGGCTGTCTTTAGTGTCAGGGTGACCTGCTGCAAAGGTGCCTTTGGGCTGCTTGCCTTTTAAACATGGCCCTAAATGAATGCTGGATTCCTGGATGGAGACCTTTTAGGAATTTAGATGGGCATTCCTCAGATCATACATCACCAGCAGAGAAAGGAGGGCAGAAACCAGGAAACTGAGAAGGGAGGCCTCAGAATTGCTGCATTTGAGAGTTCCAGAGTGCAGTGAGGTTCCAAAAGCACTGCAGAAAGGAGTGTGGGCAGAAGAGGAACTGAGCAGGGCCATGCTGCTGTCAGGGGCTAAGTCAAGGATGCACAGTCACGTTGGTTTGTGGGACTGTTTTAGGGCCATTCGTTAAGCTCGGAAGGAGATTTGTGTAACTGTCTTCCCTCTAGGCAGAATGAACCAGTTACATTTTCTTGGCTTGCAAGACCAACTCTATTTTTATTTCTCTGTTTTATTGATCTGTTTTATCCCACAGGACCGAGACAATACCCCAAGCTCCTGTGCTGGGCTCTTCATTGCCTCTCACATCGGCTTCGACTGGCCTGGGGTGTGGGTGCACATCGACATCGCTGCGCCCGTGCACGCCGTGAGTGTCCTGCCCTCCCTGGGCACACAGCCTGGGGAAACACACCTGCTGTGCCTGCAGGAGCTCTGGGTTGTGTCCATGCACTCCAGAGTGACAGAAATAGCTGGAGAAGGGTCCTTTGGAAAAGCACTGACTCGTCTCTGTTGCGGGTTTCTTGGTTTGGTAGTTTCATCTGTTCGTATTTTTCATTTTGGTTTTAAAATATTCTAACAGCCACTTTAATCAGTGACATCTTTATCATTGTGAGCATTGACAACTTGCCTGGTCTCTGTTCATGGCAAGAATCCCAGCCTTCCATTTTCAACTGTGTTGTTTTAAGATGATTGACCAGAATTGATCATCCTTCCAAAAATACGTTCCCTTTCAGAGAGTTTCTCTTCTCCCTTTGATGAAACTTGTGTGTATTTTTTTTTCCCTAAAAACGAAGCCAGTTCACTCCACTTGCTTCTTTTTTTATTCAGCTCATATTCCCAATCCCTGCTCAGGCTGGGTGGGAGATCCCCTGCCCTGAACAATGCTGGCCTCTCTCCACCCACAAGTCATTGGGAGCTGTGTTCTCATGTGTTGGTTTGATCCAGCTGGGACAGATTCCAGAGGCAGTGAGGATACAGCAGCACAGAGCAGGGGCTGCCTGTGGCTGCTGACCACCACAGCTCTCGTTGGATGAGGAGCCAAATTAAATCCAAACCCTCTGAGTGGGAACTGTTTTGGTTCTGTTGCAGGGTGAGCGAGCTACTGGCTATGGCGTGGCTTTGTTGCTGTCCCTGTTTGGAGGGGCCTCTGAAGACCCTTTGCTGAACCTGGTGTCTCCCCTGGGCTGCAATGGGGACTCTCCCCCTGAGGAGATGGAGAGGGACTCCAAGAGACGGCGCCTGGTTTGATGCAGCCCCAGCCCTGCCAGGGTGTGGGGTTACCTCACTTTGCACTGATCTGTTCTCAAGCAATGAAATGTCACACGTCAGAAATTGCCATTATTTTTTTTTTTTTTACTATCATGATAAGATTTATTACTTGTTTCTGATAAAAACAGCCTGATGTATTGTTTAGTTTGTTCGGTTTTTTTTTTTTTAAATTATTGGTGCACACAGTTGCTGAACAATATCAGTGGTGCAGAGTCCAGGCTCACCTAACTATATCAGGAAGAGGCCACGTCCTCCTCTGAGCTCCTCACAAACCTAACTAAGTGCATTAATGCATGAGAAGCTCTCTCTAGTGTGAAGAAGCAACTGCAGCTATTGCTTACAAAGCCTTCTGAATTACTTATTATATGTGAGGTTTTATCAGACATTTCTGCAGGCCCCACTACATCTCAGAACACAGGACAAGGAAAAAAAAACAAACTGTAGACTTGGCTTATTCAGAGACAATTTAGCTTAGCAGCAAAGGAGATGTAATGAGAAAAGGCCTATAGTTTTAATAAGGTGCTGTTTCCGCATGTTTTAATGTTCTTCTGACCAGTAAAATCAGCAAGAAGGCTTCAGAACATATCTCAGTGTAATTGTTTCCCATTCAAATTACAGAATGTATTCATGTCAAATGAGGAAAACAATAGAGGGACTGTGATTGAGTAAAATCGGTTTACAAAGCAGAGTGGCTTCTTGCCACTTAATAAATTTATTATTATTAAAGAAGCTGACACATCCCATGTGTGTTTTGTGGTGGTGCTTACGTTTCTGAGAACACTGAGTGCTCCCAGACTTTGTGTACAGCCCCACATTCCTTCTGCCAGTGCTCAGAGCTGAGAGAGGAGCAGCTTGCAGAGAGTGCTTTGGGGCAGCTCTGCACAACTTTGTGATTCACTTGATTTGATTGAGCAGCAGCCAGGGATGCTCAGTGTGAGTTTCTGTACAAGCCACAGGGAGCTTCCAGGCCCTGGTTTGGCTGGGACACCCACGGGAAGTGACTGCTCCCAGCTGATGTCACAGCAGTGACAGGGCTGGGACAGAGACACCAAGTCCCTGTCCTGGGGCTGCAGTGTCAGCCTTTGGGAGCCTTTGGGAGCCTTTGGGAGCCTTTGGGAGCCTTTGGGAGCCTTTGCTGGCTCCAGGGGTGAGAAACCCCCCCAGCACCCCCTTGGCTGCTCTGCAGCTCGAGTCAAGCTGAGCTGTGAGGGATTGTCCCTTTCCCTGTCGAGGGGATCTCTGGTGCTGGTTTTAGCTGGAGTTCCAACACTGGGGGACACCCAGAGTCTTTTTGATTGAAGACTTCTTGGAAAGCTTCATGCAGGAGGGAGAAGGATCATGTTTCATTCTGATTGTGTGGCCCTATTTGATAGACTAAATGTTACTTTAAAAAAAAATAAAAATCCAACCCCAGAACTTCATTTCTTCCTGTATTTGTTTCTCCCTTGCTATTCTGGCTCCTGGGCCACTTGAGTTTTAAGAAATCTGGATCTGAATGAGTTCTGCCCTTGGTCATTCTTAACTCTTGGTAGAAAGCACTACCTGGTACCAAGAACTGCTGTGGGAAATGTGTTGAAGTTATTTTTATTACAGACTCAGCATTGAAGCAAACATTCTAATTTCAGTGCTTAGATTGCCTTCCATCTTGTAGAATTCTTCAAATTAATAATTCTAATTTTGAAATGTAGTCTTTTGCCAGATTTTTACATAAAAAGTAGCCTTTGGCTTTGTGGCACGAGGCTCAGTTCTGATTTTACTCACTGAAGGATAACAGAGAAGTTTGATTATCATATTCTTCAGTTTTGCTGTGTCTCAAGGCATATAATTCTGCTGGATTTAATTTGGAAGGCACTTAATAGAAGCCATTTTTAAAACTAAGTACCTCATATTAATGAAATCCATTAAGAAAAACCTGAACAGCAAATGAGATGTTTGGGAAACCAAAACCTGAAAACCAGCTGAAGTTTACTAAAGGACAGTAAATAAATTAATTCAACACCTAATAAAAAGAAGTCTGATGCTTCCTCTGTATCAGAGATACAAAATAAAAATCAAGGCTCTTTCTTTCAAATCTGTAATAAAATCTCTTGCTGTTCCTCATGTACATTATTATTTCCTTCTGTTTTAATAAAAGGTCTATTCTCCAGAGCACAAGCTTTGGACCTGCACAAGACAGTGATTTGTGAGCTGTATTTGCCAAATAAATGATTCTCTTTCCTCTGGGATCATTCCCATTAAGCTCACAATGTTTCTTAACCCCTAATGAGTAGAATTTCAGTTCCTCTAATTCACTCACCTGTTTCTGGGTGCTGGCAATTTTAATTCTTGGTTTTGCCCTGAAGTATCGTGATGTGAGAGCTGGAAGCAATCTGTTAAAGGGATGATAGAAATATTCAGAAATTAATGTGTGGGGTCATTACCAAAATAAAAATAAGCCCATGTTGAGAGCAGAGCTGGAATTTGTCCCTGCAGCTGCCACTGCTGCCAGTCCCTGGGGTGAGCAGCTTCCAGAAGCCACCCTGAGCAAGTGTCCCAACATCCCAGACACAGAAAGCTCCCCAGGCCCTCCCGTGGGACAGAGCAGCAGCAATTTACAGAAAACACTTCCCAGCAGCAGAGCTCTGAGCCCTGGGTTTGGGTCTGCACTTGAACTCGTTCTGGCACTGCTCAAGCAGCTTTAAACACAAGCACTCCCACACTGGGCAGGGAGCTCCTGCAGAGCTCTGCAAACCCTCCTGCTCCTGGCTGGGGAGCCCTGACCAACCTTCAAAGGTCCTGAAGGTCCCCTCAGTGCCAGGGTAAAGACCTGAGCGTGGGCACCCCAAACTCCAGGTTCCCACATGTCCTCCCCTCCTCAGCTGCCTCCTGAGCCAGCACAGGAGCCAGGGCAGGGTCTCAGAGCCAGGGCAGGGTCTCAGAGCCAGGGAGGTGCCTCTTTGTGTTTTGTGGGCCTCAGAGCTTAAATTTCTGCAGCTGAGAGCCCAGCACTCTTGAGAGGGGGTTGGCAGCCACGAGCTGAAGCGTCTCCTCAGGAGATCTCATTTCCCTGTGGGGCTGTGCTGCTGTGACCCGGGTGGCCCAGAGGGAGCTGGCACAGGCAGCAGGTGAGTACAGCTGTGTCTCTGCCGTGGTCCAGACCATCCCTGCTCTTTACCTTGTGACAGCAACATCCTGAGGGCAGCAGCTTGCTGTGAAAAGCGTGGCAGACTTGGGAGGGCGAGGCTGATCTGTTGGTTTGCTGGGTAAAGTGAAGCTGGTGCTCAGTCAGGGAAAAACCTGTCTGATGAATGTTCAACGTGTAAACCTCACTGCAGGAAAGGCCTTTTCTGGCTTTGTTGTGTTTTGACTGGAGGAAATTCAGCCAACTGTGTGTTTTATCCCATTTTGGCACTGTCTGAACTGGGAACAGATGGATCACCAGAGTTTTACCTGGTGCTCCAAAAAGATGGATTTGGGCAAAACAATATTTAAGAATTAACTTCTGCTGGGCAGTTTTGGTCCTGGGAAGGTGCAGTGGAGATTTGGCTTCCCTTTGGATGTGTTGGACTTCACCTGTAGCCTCTGGTTTGGAGCTGAGTGGGGAGAGATCAACACCCCCTGCTCTCCCTGGGACCAGTGTGAGAGAGGGAGGCACAGAAATCCCATCCTGTTTGTGGTGTGGACAAACTTTTGGACAAAGTTGTTTTTTGGAAAACAGTCTTTGGGACATCAAGACAAGCACCTGTGTTCCAGGGTTGTTCCAGGGTTGTTCCAGGTGAGGCAGGACATGTTTTATTTTCTAGCTGCCTGTGCACAAAGCTGCAGCTGGAAAAGCATCCATACAGGCAAAGGGCCCTTTTGTATTGGACTGCACTGACCCTGAAGCTGCACAAAGGCACACTAAACAATTAAATTGATTTTTCAACATTTACATGTGTAAGGGTTGGAGTTACATCTCCCTCCTCTGTCCCCATTGTGGTTTGTGTCTTGGAGATTCTGTTGCCTTGGTATGTGATGTCTTCTGGGCTCTGGATGGGAAAGCAATAGTTTTCCAAAACTGCTGTGCAGGGATTTTTATTTTTCCCTTTCATGTTTTCTTTCAAACACTTCTCTTACACAAAACCCACAGAGAGAGTTCCAGGCAGCGTCCACCCATATGAAACCAGACATTTTTTTTCCATAACCTTTTTATAGATTTGATAATATTTAACTCAGCATATATTAAAAATGTATGGAGTACATAAAATTCATTATAAATGTCACCAAACGGGCCAATGGCTTTTTAATATCACTGCCACAAGACTGTGTTTTAACCTATTTCCTGTCTGGATCCATTCCAGTGGCAATTCCAGGAGGGGAATATATTTAGTCTATATTTACTTAGTCTGTTTAACTTTCAGTTAGTGTCTTTGGCTGATCCCGTGGCCGTGCTATTTTGGGATGATTTATACAATATTTACATTAAATTCTGCTAATATTTCCTTGCCTCTTGAAGTCGGATTACACTATTTACATCTCAAAGGCCCAAGTTGGAGGAATAAGCAGCTGTTCCAGGCACCAGAGAGAATTTAGTGCAGGGGAGGCTGCCAGCAATGAGACCAAGAGTCTGAAATACTCGTGGAGGAGTTATTTAGGATAGGACCAGTCCTCCATGGAGGAATCAGGGAATGGTTTGGGTTGGAAGGGACTTTAAAGACTGTCAAGTTCCAAATCTCCTGCCACGGGCAGGGACAGCTTCCACCATCCTAGGCTGCTCCCAGCCCTGTCCAACCTGGCCTTGGACACTCCAGGGAGGGACAGCCACAGCTTCTCTTGGAAACTCCAGGTGTGACGTGGTTCCTCTCACAGGGAAGAATTTCTTCCCAATATCTGAGCAGATCTGCCCCTCTTCAACTGGAAGCCATTTCCCTTGTCCTGTTGCTGCACTCTCCTGTCCCCAGTCCCTCTCCAGCTCTCTTGGAACCCCTGGAGGCACTGCAAGAGGCTCTCAGATCTCTCTGGAGCCTTTTCTTCTCCTGGCTGAACACCCCCAGCTCTTTCAGCCTGTCTTCAAGGGAGAGGAGCTTCAGCCCTCTGAGCATCTTTGTGGTCTCCTCTGGATTTGTTCCAGCTGATCCATGCCTGTGGGCCAGAGGGGATTCCCTTTGTGTCTGCAGTGGTGGAGCAAAGCCCTCAGCTGAAGGGAGGGAAGAGTCTCTCTCACTCTGGTGTCTGGTGTGGCAGGAGAAGCAGGACCATGGTCCTGAGCTGTGACTGAGCCTTTCACAAAGCTGAGAGAAACTTCCAGTCAGAGTTTGGATGCTGAGGCCATATCCCTAAACGCAAAAAAAAAAGGTGAATTTTGGATTTATAACAAAAATGAAGACAAAATAGATCCAGCATCACTGAATTTAACTGCAAAGATACATCACAGTTGGAGGGGAGAACATTCCTTTCTGCATAAATGGAAATTTACCTTCAGGATTGACCTGTGCAGTAACAAAGCAGCAACTGGATGAGATCAAAGTGCACAGAGGCAACCACCCTCAATCCCAACAATGTTTGGCAGAACAAATGATTCTCCTGCATTGAAGGCACAATGTAATTTGGTGGTCCAGGGAAAAAATCCAAACTGTGAATATATTTGACAGCTACTGTTATCTAGAGGGGAGAAGGAAACCAAATTAAGCTGGAATTTTGGTCTGTAATTACTCTCAGAGGAATCTACAGATTTTTAAGTATAGGGGATGGTTCCAACAGACATTCTTAATGGCCTGAAACTCTGGAAGCAAATCTTGGTTTGAAAGCCAGTGAAACTTTAGGATGAACAAATATTTTTTTTCTCTTTTTACTCCATTTAGTTCTCATTTTCAAGTCCATGAATTGTCTACAGTTCACGAACAAAATGTTTCAAGTCTTCTATCCTTGCTAATCCACTCTAACATTGGACTGAAGGACATTCAGTGTACTTTAAAAATGTCTCGTTTGTAGAGTTACTCACTTCAATACTAAGAAAAACATCATCAGTAGTAAGAAAATATACCTGTGGATAAATAATCTGTCATCCAGAAGGATTTTGTTGGCCTTGGAACCGATAAAATGACATACAAAAAAAGAAAAAAGGGCAGAGGCAAAGCAAGAATTGAAGCAGAAATTCCTGTGATTCAGAATGATCACGAAATAGAAAGTCTTTCTGGTTTGGACACCACAAAGCAAAGCACAAAGCAGACAGATAAAACACCTCTGACTCCTCCAGTTCATTGTCATGAAATATCCTGAACCACGGGGGTGGGAGGAAAAAAAAGAAAGAGTTCAAATGAATCATTTCTGTTTTCTAGGAACAAGGGGGTGAGATTGCTAAAGAGCATTTTTAGCTCAGATGAATAAATAAATCAGAGCAGGGTATGGGATAATGGAACTCTTAACCACTGCAGTTGTGAGGGGTAACAGAATATTAACCAAGTCTTTCCTAAAACCTTTTGCTGACTCAGTCACTGATAATCCCAGCCTGGGATCCTCGGGCTGATTTATGGGCACTGAAAGGATGGTGTGAGGTAAATCCCCTAAATTTCACCCTTTCCATCACCCCTCTGAACTACCAGGGTGTGTTTGCACTTACCCATCACTCAGAGCACCAAACTGCTGCCAGATTACTTTGTCAGAAGTTGAATTTTCCCTGAAAGGCCACAGAGATGGTGTACAGTGTGAAAATGAGCATCAGTCCCTGAGGGTGACACAAGGGCAGACACACACACCCCCCTGAGACCACCCCTCTGCCAGGGCAGCAGTGCCCATTTAGGAACTGGCACCACCTCTTTAGCCCACACAAGATTCACATCCTTAAAAACCTAAAAACTATTAAGTGTTATTAGATTTAATTTTTTTTTTAGATTTTTTTTTTCACTCTGATCATGTGCCTATTGTGACAGGTAGGTTGGCTTTGGGATTTTTATTGCCTGTTCAGAAACAGATCACTGGGCAGTGATCATGATGAGAATTTCATTTAATATCCTGCCTGCTTCTTCACTCCTGGCCTGGTGGGGAAGGGATGTGATCTGCCACTGATGAGTGATTCTTCAGGCTGAGGAACAAAGCAGGGGGGGCAGTGAGGGATCCATCCCTGGCATCTCACCCTTGATGCTGCTTTTGGCTCCCATCTTTTCTGCTGCTTCAGCTCCACTTAATTCCTCAGCACTGTGGCACAAATGTCGGGGTTTGAACATCTCTGAGCCTATCAGAAAAGAAAAGTTAATAGCCAACAATCATTTTGAGCACAGGTAACAGAAGGTTCTTGCCCAGTGGCAAATATTTCACCTGTGCTTTCCTGTGTGCCTGGGCCCTCTTCATGTTCAGCCTCAAAGAGGGGTAACCACCAGGTCAAATCACTAAAACAATCCGAAAATCAGTGGGGTCCTGAGTTTTGTGGATGATTTAGAGAGACAAAATCCGAGGGAACTGTGCCTGTAAATGCTGTATGGGCTGGTCTCAGTGCATGTTCAGATTTTTAGCACAGGTTAACCACAGCATAATGGAACACAAGTCCATGTTTTCAGTCCCTTTATTAGTGTTTTTAAAGTGATGCTCATATAGTTGAAGGCAGTTATTGAGCTCTAAGTAGGAACATTTGGAAGAAAATAATTTTCCATGTGCATTGAAGTGTGCTGGGCAACAGCAGTGTTTGGGAGGGACAGAGTGGAAAATTGTACATGTCTGGCTAAAATGCACTCAGTCCCTTTGGGCAAGGGCAGCTCTGGGTGCAGCTCCTGCAGGGAAGAGAGTTTCATTCCTGCAGGTCCTGGCTGCCTGTGGAGGCACATTCCCATCCTGCTGGGCTCTTTCCAGCTCCCCACATCCTTTGCTGGAGATGGCTCCTGGGCTTTTCCCTGCCCCGAGCTGTGGCTCAGCCAGGGCTGCCCCCGGCTCCTTTGGCTTCATTTTTCTGCACAGAGTCACAAAGTGATGCTGCTGCCTCACCTGGATCTTGGAGATGCTGCTCTTCCTCCAGTGGGCTTTTGGTTTGCTTCAAATTCTCACATTTCTCCTGTCTTATTTTGATTAGTTTCATCCAACTGGTTGAAAACAAAGTTAGGGCAATGACTGCTCTAAATTAGGTGTGCACTTTATCTGAACTCAGTGTCTTACAAACACTGTCCTTGTGACATAAACCTGTAACTCCAGTGATATAGAAATTACCAGAAAATTCAGATTTGATTTAGAAAGTACTGAGAAATGTTCATTTTTTTTCAGTTTAAACTTTTTTTCCAACTAGTCACATACTTCTATTTTATTCTATTGTATTTTTTTTTTTTTAATTTCCTGTCAGACCAGCCCTAATGAATAAATCCAGATTGCAAATTGGGAAATCTTTTTCCTGAAGATGTAAGGTCAAACCAAAGCCAAGGAGACACTGGCTGTAGCCCTGGTGTTAAAAACACCAGCCATTTGTTTGTTATGGGCTTCCACACACACATACAACTTAATTTTCCATCTGGCTGTGGCATTCTTTCTCCTAAGACTGGGTATCCCACCAACATTCTTCTTCTTGAATCATCCTTCACAAGAAATTTCACAGCACTTCACCACTTTTCTCATCTGTCTGAAATCCTTCCATGATGGTAAAACAGAATTCCCTTTGCCTTCAGCAGTGGGCAAGCCCACAAACCGAACCCAAAGCCCTTTGTATGAATATCAGGAGGGATGAGGATGATCCTAAACGTGTATTTTTTGGATATCACTTTGACGTGTGAGATGTAAAGGCTGTGAGAGCGAGAGATTTTAATCTCCTAGGCCAGCAGGAATTGAGCATTTGCCTTTTAAAATTGCCCCCCTCCTAGAACACATGTAAGCTTGCAAGTCAGGAAATAATAGAGAGACAATTATTCATCCGAGTATTAATACTTCTTCTGATATGATTGTTTTTATTTTTGTGGAGCACAGCTTACTTTGGAGCTGGCCAGCATTTGGAAGCTCTCCATCCCCAGATCTGATATCCAAAACAGGAAGCGGATTTGACAGGCACATGCAACACTGCAGGCAAACACAAAGCACCACCGTAAAGGGCTGGCCCTGCACCAGCTTTGTATGTGATGTTGAAACATTTGGTGTTCTGCTTAAGGTTTCTGCCAGGAAACATCTGTGAGATTCTGCTGCAGATAACACGAAATGTTTGATCAATCCTTGTTCACCTACAGAGGCACTGGGAAAGGCTTCACTGCAGAATCAGAGTGTGCCCCGTGGTGGGATAGCCTGGGTGACCTGAGCCTTGCAGGGCTGTTTGCATCCCTTGCTGGAGGTCCTCTCACCACTTCCTTCATCCATCTCCTCTCCATTGGCTGTCACAAATATCCAAACAGGAGTTTTGTTTTAAAGAACCTTTTACACCTTGTTTATCCCGTGCAGGTTAATGGATTCTTTAGCCTTCTGACTGAGCACAAGTCATTGAAATGATTTCTGGCCAACTGGCCAATACATTCCAGCTCTCTTTAACAGAGAAAACCAAACAAAAACAGAAGGATGAAAGCTGGTGCAAAACCACTCAGTGCAAACCCTGCTCACACCAAAAGGCTTTTCTTCTCCTGGTAAACACAGCCTGAGCTTGGTAGTGCTTGGCCCTCCTGTGACATTGTTCCAGAAACCTCTCAGTGATTAAAACAAGGCTCCCACCCCGAGGCAGGGTCAAACAGCCCTGCTGCTCCTGGAGGCCTCAGCACCAGCCTGGGATCAGCAGTTCAAGCTGCCACAGTGGTGTAAATGAAACTGCAGCTCACAAAACCTTTCTCTTTTCTTTTCCCCAAAGAAATTCAATAGAGAAGTGACAGTTTTTCCTCCCTCTGAAAATCTGTGCTAATGGACACTCTTGGTTTGGTTTTCCTGCTTCTTTGGTACTGAGCCACACAGGACCAAAAGAGCAGAGTGTGTTTATTCCAAATGCCACCATGCTGCCAATTGAAGCTGAGAATTGACAATGTGACAGCACAGAAATATCCCCAGTATTTAACTAATGTTCCCTTCAGCAACAGGCCAAGGATTTCCAAAAGAATATGACGTGGTTTGTCCCCTCTTGTAATCAGAAGAAAACAAATCTGTTGGATGTGATGCTCTCACCACGCTGATTTGACACCTTTTTTATAATTATCCCCATGTATGGCTGCAAACGCCCCTGGAATAGGTGACTTATCTCTCCTTAAACATTGTCACTTAGCAACTGAGGGCAAAAATGCAGAGATTGGTGTCCTGAGCAGCAGTTGCTGCTCCTGAACACATGTAATGTGTTCTCTTCTACCTTCCACGGCATCGCTTGTCTCTCTCAAATACTTGAAACAGCAACCAGTGAGAACTGAACAGCTGGTAAAAACAAAGGAATGTCCTTGGCAGCAGAAACTTCTGCTTCAGGAGCCAGGTATGGTCCTTGCAATACTCTGTGCTGCTCCCAGATAGGCTGGAAGGTCTGTGAACCCTTTCCATCCCTGTTCCATGTGCTGTTCTGAGATGCCCAAAAGCCTGTTCCCATTCCAGCACCAAAGCAAAGCACGGCTGAGGGGTTTGCAGGAGCACACGTGGAGCTCCCAGCCAAGCTGGGTACCACAGATCAAATGCTCACATTTGTACAACTGACATTGAGGAAAACTGACCTAAGGACACTTTGGTAACAGGTTACAGCCTTAGTTTAGCACAATGTTTAACTGTTCTACGAAAGGCAAGGTCAGAGCACCACACCAGGGGGAACTTGTGTTGTTTCCTTACTGTGTCCATTCCCTGACACGTTTTGGAGACATTCTTGTTTATCTTATGTCTCTCAATGACAAGTTGCCTTAGCAACAGTCAGACTGTGAATACACAGAGGAGCTGCAATTAAACCACATTTGCACCTTATTTTTCCCACTGAACTTGTAGAGGTACACAAGCAACACCTCTCCTGGTGTGGTATTGAGAGAGATTTAGAACATTACAAACTACACAAGTCAAAAAGGCAGCATGGTTTGGGGAGGATGTCTGTCCCAGTGGCCAAAGCTTTTATAGGTGTAAATCAGGGAGTTCAGGTTGCAAAGGCTTTGGGGTTGGAGTTGTTTCGTGTGGGCATTGCACAGCACACTGTGAGGTCTGAGCACCATCAGCAAATGGAGGTGAAGCCCAATTGCTGCACTTTCCTTCAGTATCAGCAAATGGCTCTTTTCCCCAGCAGTTAATTAAGTCAGCATAAGAAGAAGAAAGTTTCACTTGGCTGTAGAGAACCCTCCCCTCTGGATTCCACGTCCCGCGCTGAAGTGCCGCGGACAAACCAAATGACAAGTGTTCCCAACACCAGTGTTCTCCTGTGCAGCCTCCAGTGCTGGCCACTCCCTGCTCCAGGCTCTCCTAAAAAGCCAAATTCTTAGGCTATGATAAACTGGTAGGGCTGGAACAAGCTCCCAGGATTTAATAAGGAGAGTTGGACCTTGCATGTGGCCGGCCCTCAGGCTGACAGCGAACGCACCAAACTGCAGGGATTTCAGGAGTGCCTTTGCCAAGTAATTCTGGTTTGTCCCTCACATCATTCCTCACATGTTTCAGGTTGAGGGAGAGTACGATACAGCACCAGAATGCAAAAACAGATTTACTTTTCTCTGAGAGGCTGGCTCAGTGGAGTAGGGAACGAGAAAACCTGGAATTCCTCTCCTTGTGCCAAGAAGCGTGCTGGGCAGTCACTGCAGTTTGAAGCCAAAGCTGATGAGAACTGATTGTGTGATTCGGGGGAAGAATTCCTCTGGGGAGGTATTCGGCCCTGCAAAGAAACTTGGGACAAGCAGGATGTTCCCGTAAGCAGGAAGGAATGGGGAACTACGCAAGGCATGAGCGCCTCTGGTCACGAGCCATCAGAGAGGAAGATGAGAGAGGAAACAAAGGGCATTGTGTGGGGTGCTGGAGCTCTGAAGGTGGAGCTGACTTAAACTGAGAATGGTGATGGAATTAAAATCCCACCTTTGTTTGGCAATACTGTTGGTGTTGGGGAGGAGGTATTTTAATTCAAAGCCATCTCTCCATCACTCCACGAGCTCTGCTGCACCTCTGGGAGACAGCCTTGAGCATGAACTTGACTTCTCTGCTGCTTAGTTTGGATTGTGATTGTAGCATTTTATCTCTGTATGAAAATGGTTGTAATCAGAGTGTCCTAGACCCTTTCCCTGCAGTTTGAAGGCAAATTGGGAATGTGGATTGTTGGTGCATTTTGAGGGGGAAATGCTCTGATAATAAGAGGTGAAAGGTTTGGAGGTAGCAAGAGGTTGATATGAATGCAAATAAAATCTAATAACAAGAAGCTTTGGGTGAACTTTGACTTTTAGATAATGAGAGAGGGATTGGTTTGTTTTTTAAAGTAAAAAGAAGCACATTTTCCTGATTCCTCTTCTGCCCCAAATGTAAAACATCTTTTATTGAAATCAGAGTGGTTATTGCATAACCAATGCAAGTAGAATTAATAACATTTGATTAACAAAATCTCTATTTCAAATTAATCAATAGCACATGGAAAAACCCTGAAATACTGATTTTGCTTCTTCAGACACAAACCTGACCAAATGCTAGCTTAAAAGAAAAGAAAAACTGGTGTGTTTTGTAAGTCAACAATTTTTTATTGCCAATTTATTCCCTCAGGGTGTGGGGCTGTAAAATTTGGATTGTTAATGGGATGGAGAAGCACAGATTTCAGCTACCTCTTCACTGCAGTGGGCATTGCCAAGCTAATAACACAGTTACAGGGTGCTGCTTTCAATGAGGGCTAAGTTGTGCCAAAAAAAGCAACACTCATAAATTAGGTCATATATTCATGTTGTCCAATTGTTTCATGTACCAAGTTTACTGAGTATTTTCTTTAAGGGTAAAGAATAACCAGGGGCATATTGTACAGACTATTCTTTAAAACAAGTTTCCAAAAATAATAAACACAGGAAAGCAAATTCATATCAGTTATTAAAAACTCAGCTAATAGAATTTAAAGTAAGTAAAGTAAAAATTTTTTTTGTAATAGGAGAGCGGAAAAAATTATCCTCCTTTTCCAGGAGAGCTTTCCATGCTGAATTGCACTCATGTAGAAGAACTGTAAGAATGCTTCAGTTTCAGCAGGATAAATGGAGTTATATGTGATAGACTACAGTTTAAACCATGTATTCTTTATGAGTAAGGAGAAACCATTTATGAAAACAGAAATGCAGCTGCTGGTGAGGTGCAAGCAGTGTCCCTGTGCCAACAGAAATTGTTCTCCTTGCTTCAAAAAGGGGGCACAAGCTCCCGGGGAGCTGCCCCTGTTGCTTTGCCCTCCAGTTCTCAGAGGGAAAGCACAAACTGTGGCCATCGATTGCTTTGCAGGTACATTCACTGTATACATTTCCAGTCATCAAACCAAAGCCTGGGATTTGCTTTCTGTCCAATAATCCTCATTTTCTCTGAAATGGGAACTATTGATCCCTTACGTTTCACTTTAATCCAGACTCTCTATTGCTGAACAAGTACTTTGAAATGTGGCTGTGGGATCAGTCTTTCTAAATTAGAGTTTTTTTCTGCTTGGTTTCTTTCCCGATACAAATAACTAGTCAGAGCAGAGGTGTTCTTCACATTGAAATAAACTAAAAGAAAAACTGATTTTTCTAAATTAAAGCTCAAAAGTCTAGTTCTTGAGTTTAAGATGAATGCACACCCTCTCTATCCTTAAATGCTTAATAGGCTGAGTGAAGAGACTTTAAAGAATATTTGAGTTAGCAACCCAAGCATCACAGTGGCCTGCATGACACACCTAAATTAATTCAAATTAACCCACATTTGTTTGGCAATACTGTTGATGTATTGTAGCTTTTGAGGAATGGCTACAGTGTTAAATATTCCAAATTCCTATCTGTTCATCCTGTACCAACCCAGCTCAGAGCAAACTAGGCTGGAGACTGGGGGACAGGAGAGGTGCAACAGCACAAGACTTCTGGTTTATACCCTTAGTAATACTCAGGGCAGGATTAACCAGCAAGGCAGAACACAGTTTAGCAATTTGGTAATGCTGCCTTACCCAGGAAATCCTCTTTCTGTCATATTAATTATTTACTGAAGCCATTTGCTACTTAAACTGTGAAAGCTGAAATGCATCTGTGATTTTTCCTTTTAATCTTTGGCTAAGAATTTTGTAGTAGATAATCTAGCAGAGAGTGTATGGTGGGTCTGTGATTTCTGTTGCCAAATGTATCAGTGAATGAACTTTGCAGCACTGAAAAGACAGAGCCCCTGATGATTATTTGCCAAAAAAGCAATCACAAGCAGTTTGGGGGCTGGTACTTGTGTGCAGTCTTCTTTTATGTTATTGTTAGCTTTAAAGGGAATTAATCAGAGGGTGAAGCAGAGCTCCCATGCAGAGTTCAGTCAGAATGCTGGAATCTGTTTGCACCCCTCAGCACATGGATGGAAATGCTCAGTTGAAGCAGTGCAGGTGGTCAGACCATGCCCTGATCACACCAATTCCCAGGGCTTCCCCAGCCCTGGCAGCTGCCTGCTGCTCCCACACAGGAATGGGAATTAATCCAGGGCCTGTGCCTCAATTACAGTCTGTCCAAGGGAGTTTGTGTCTGTGGAGTGTCAGTGCTGAGAGCAACGAGTCCTTCTCCAGTCCCCAGCGTGAGGGATGCAGTTAAGGAGCAGCACTCTGCAGGCTCCACACTCTCATCTCTTTATCTCCTCCAACTCCAGGTTATTGCTGCTCTCAGAGGAATTTCATTCAGTCCATGTGAAGGCTGAGTGATGGCCAATTTTGCATTCTGCACCTAAAATCTTGTTGGGAACACTGCAGGCTGGCTGGTGCTGGCTGTAGGGAGAACTATTTCATAATGGGAGCACAAATGTCCTCAGCAAAAATTAAATAGGGCTCATCAAATTTTCCTTGCTGCCCAGGGAAAAACACTCCTTGAGATACAGAAAAGCACATTTTTAAATGGAAGAGAAACCAAAGTATCTTGTATTGTGTAAGCAAAGGCGTCTTTTTTGCCACATGGAATTGTTTCTTACCATGAAAAGACTTCATTGCCTTCATTGTTCCATTCTATTGTAATTTTTTTCAGTAGTAATAACAGCAAGGGGAATCATGAATGCTTTGCACTTCCAGGAGGGCTTTATAAATGAGAGGCCTCAAGGTGTTTTTTCCTTGACACTGCTGGTCTTTCACTTGAGCCTTTCCAACTGGCCCAGTGGAGGCTGGAGATCTCCAGGTCAGCACAGAAGGGCCCTCCTGGGTGAAGGGAAGCTGTCTGTCTGTCCTAACAAACACAAGTCTTTTCCTTGGACACTCCAACCTGATGTGTTTTGGTGCTGTCCAGGCAAAAAGTTAACCCTTACTCTACAGAAACCATTGGGAAGTTGAAAAATCCGACAGTGAAATAACAGCAAAATGCAGCACGTGAGGAGGATGAGAAGGAACTCTGTATTTGCCACGGGGGTTTTTTTCTGTTGTTGCAGCAGAAGAGGAAGGGTGATAAATTCCTGATCACTCCCTTCTGTTTCTGCACCTGAGCACTGCAGCGTTAGCAAGGAGGAAGAAGAGGCAGACACCTGGATTGGTGAGACCCCAGACGTGTGAAAGCCTGGAACGGAATAACAGCCAAAAGAAAAAGAGAAAGAAATGAAGCGGTGTCGCTCTTTTTTTAAACTCTGAATGAGGCTGGTGTTAACACACCGGGGCCTCTTTAGCAGCCTACAGACGGCACTGAAGCTGCCCATCCCAAAGCTGCGGCTCTGCCTGTGCCCTCGGTGGACACTGGAGGATGTGGTGCCGCAGGGCCAGGCACAGCCAGCCCGTGGCACTGGTGACATCTAGAGGACTCCGGCTCCCGGCGCCAGCCACAGCTTCGTGCAGGGAGGGATGGGCTGCCCGGCCCTGGGGCATCTCCTGCTGCCAGCTGAGCCCATCCCACAGTGATGTGAGAACCTTAAAAACCTCTCCGTGTGCTCCTGGAACTCGGGAAACGCCCCGCGGCAGTTCCAGGTTTCATTACCTGAGGGTGTAAACTGCACCACTGCAAGCAAGGAATGGACCAAACCCTGCCACTTCAGCGCTGTGACTGATCAGGAGCCTGTGTCTGGGGAAGCCCTGACACTGGGACAGTGTGTGACACTGAGCAGACGCGGCTCCTGTGCTCTGGGAGCAGCTCCCCTGTTCCCCTCCCAGTCACTGATGGTATCTCGCCCTGGAAGCAGTGCACAAATAATCAGAATTATGACTACAGCTGCAGCTACAGTGCATCGATGCCTCTATTTCCTGCAGCCCTAATGACAGGCAGGTGTCAGGCAACATGAAAAAATACACAGAAACATGAAAACATGAAAAAACACGCGGAGAAGGGGTAAGTGCGAGCTGCAGCTGCTCTGCAGGGCTGCTGCCTCCCGGCTCTTGTGGGAATGTCACTGCAGTACCTTCCTGAGAGCCTGGGTTTGCTCAGTCTCCATGGTCCCGGCAGCTCTGGAGTGTGTTGGCACAGAGGCTCAGTGGCAGAGCTGCCAGGCTGCTCCAGGGCTTGCTGGCACTGGGGACACCAGCCTTGCCCACATCCCCTGTCCTGGGCAGCCAGAGATGCTTTCATGTCCTGTGCTTTTTTTACCGAGAAAGTAGATCCCTTGTTTCTCTGACATTTTCTCCTTTAAAGCTGCATGAGAACAGTGAAGACTAGCAGGCAAAGTCAGTCTGACCCAGTGTTTCAATGGCAAATATTAAACTGCAGTGCTCAGAGAAATGATGAAATCTCTACTGGTAGAATTTAACAACCTACTTACACTGGAGCCAACCAGGAGAGATTTATAAAGCTGTAAAATAAGCTAATTCTGTTTTAAATTATTTCAGAACCTGAACAGCACAAGCTGCCTTTAAAATCAAAGGGCAGATTTGACATTAAAAAATGAGATTATACATTGTGGCCAAAATTAAATGCTGTTGACCCAATCATATAACAAGTATTTGTGAGGAATAGCAGGGACGGGGATTTCTGGGATTGTTTCCACTCAGAGAAAATTGATGGTAGTCTCCATTTCTCTCAAGCCTTCAGTCCATGCTATTCTAAAAGTCCTCGCCCACATGACATCCTCCCGTGCCCACAATACCTCCCTGCTACTTGTTTGCCCTTTCTCTTGCTCACAAAGGGCTGTGCGGACCAGCAGTGCCCAAATCAGCTGGGCCCCACCGCAAAGCGTTTCTCAGAAAACCCCGCGGGCTGCAGAGTCAGGTTTGGGGACTTGCCACACTTCAGGTTTTAGTCACTCGAACCAGAGGTCTGCGACTGCTCCATCCCCGGGGCTGACAGAGCAGCGCTGTCACCCACTTCAGCTCAGCCTCGTGTTAATTCCGTGAATCAGAGCGCTGACATACGAGACAGGGTGTACAGCAGGGCGCTCCAAAGCAAAGCAGGATGCTGGCCGAGCTCCAGCACATACGGCTGTTCTTGCCCATTACACCAAACATGCAGCTCTGATATCCGAAGGGTACATCTGAGTAAGAGCTCGCTACTTCAACTGAAACGCTCCGCTCGGAGCTTACTTGCTTTTTCCAGCAGTCTGTGTGATGTTTGCAA
This sequence comes from Polioptila caerulea, assembly GCA_013397295.1. NCBI lineage: Eukaryota > Metazoa > Chordata > Aves > Passeriformes > Certhiidae > Polioptila > Polioptila caerulea. The sequence continues at coordinate 825,294 of VYXF01011899.1, forward strand.
ACTCTGATCCAGAAATGAGTGTTCGTGTCCCACTGCTTTAATTAGTCACATGCACCGAGGGACGCGCTCGGGGTGAAGCAACGCGGGCTGGCTTCAACCTTCTCCTTCGGAAAGGCTCCTTCGGGATGCGAGGACAGCCGCGGAACTGGAAGGACGGCGGCTGGGAATCGCAGGGAACACGGTCATTGCCAGCTGAGTTTTCTGCCCGCTCGCCCTTGCGCTGTCTGCCGCTCCCTTATCGCCGCGGGGCGAGCGCTCCCATTGCCGCATCGCCCGCCCGGCCCCGCTCCGGCCGCAGCCGCTATCTCAGCGCCTCCAACCACACGGGCTTGTTTTTTCCTACCCGGGCTGATAAGAGCCAACAGATGTCAGTGCAGCCTGAACAACACGGGGCCGTGCCCAGCTCAGGGCTCTGCTCCTGCAGAAACATCCCGGTGGGAGCTCCGCCGCCGGGGGTACCGGGGCCGGGGGAGAGCGGCGCCGAGAGCGGTATCGGGGTGCCAGGGGAGGCTGCACAGGCTCGCACAGCTAAAAATACCCGCCAAAGTATTTTTAAAAACACTTTCGAGGGTCCTTATAAACACACGGACTTCTGTTGACAGGACAAGACCGCTCATTTATGCTGTGTATTATCCTTGAAAACCTGCTCTGTTTGTGCAGGGAGTCCCATGACAAGCTCGGCTTGCTGAGGGTGCCACAGTGATCTCAACAACAAATGTGTCCCTTTATCTGCTGGAGAGGGACAGAGGGGAAGCAGGAAGTATCTGCAGGCTGTAGGAAAAGCAGTTAAGAAATGGAAATAAGCTGCTTTATCAAAATATTGCTTTGCTGTTTTCACAAGTGCAATCCCAGTGGCTTTCTAGCCCGGCTCATGGCACCTCTTCAATGGCAAGTTAAAGCCAGATATGTGTGTAAAACCCACTAAAATCAGTGGAATTGGCTCGGTCATCTGGTTAAGTGATGTCTGAATGGAGGGGATTTGGCAATGGGATTTCGTCTTTTTGCCATTAATATGTTTTCAAGTGACAGCTCCAGGACAGAGAAGGCCTCTAGGGAAACTCACACATGGTCTGTTACTGGGAAAAAAAAAAGAAAGAAAGAAAGAAAAAAAAAGTGAAAGTATTTTGATATTCCTGAGGGCAAACTGGGGCATGAAGCCACAAACCAAGATAGTCAAGGGAAAACCAACCATTAAGATAGCCAAAGGTAGCGGGTTTTATTGTATTTGAGAGTGAAAAGTTTATACTTTGGAGCTTGGATGGTGGCAGTGGCTGGTTCTGTGCCTGGTCTTCTATCTCTCACTGCAGTGTCAGGACCAGAGAGAAGACAAATGCTGGATCAGGAGATGAAAGATCTCATGGAAATCTCACATCTGCACAAAGTTATTCAGAATATTAATAATTATCGAGTGCAGAGCTTTGCTTCTGGAGTCCAGGCCTCCTCCCCATGGCTGATGGGAAGCAAGATGGACTGGAAGGATGTCGGTCAGAACTGTTGGATAAACCAGGACATTGTCCCCTCTCCAGCTGTATTTACATGCTCCAGTCTCTCCAAATAAAGACTTTGCCTTTTTTACACTTGGAATGGTCTCAGATGTCCCAGATGGAGGTGGCTTTGCTCAGCCCACACCCCGTGAGCCCAGGTGGAAGCTGAAAGCTGCTGTGCAGTAACAGCAATGCAGTTTGTTGACCACATCTTCAGTCACTTTGCCGTGGCTAGAACACCTCTTGCCATTTTATATCTGAAATACATTTCAAATGAAGCTAATCCTACCTATCGTGCCTTATCTGTGCATCATGATGTTTACTTTACAGATGAGCCACCTTTTAGATTAGATGTGATGAGGCCAGTGATGGTGCCTTTGTGGTTATAGGTATCAGGAGCTCTTGATTTTCAGACTTCTTCAGAAAGAAGACAAAAAATTAACAGTTTAGGTTGATACTAAAACAAGAATTTAGGAATCCATGATTGAAGTTAGGCATTTAGTCATCATTTTTGACCTAAACTACAACGCAGGAAACAGAGATGACAGTAGAATAAGAGTTAAGTGAAGGAAAGAACCAAAAGCAAAGACCAGATAGAATCCACTTCAGCTAAAATTAGTGGAAAGCTCTCACAGTCTGTAGTGGGTGTTCAGTCATGTAAACACTGAGCAAATCCCACAAATGTCGATTCCTCTCCTTGTGCCCTAAAAGCCTTATTATGTAACTGGGTGGCAGGATTTATTTTCAGGGGTGCTCAGCCCTCCTTGTTGCCCCAGCCAGGCCATGCACAGCAGTCTCAGGGCACATTTCAAGAGCTAAGCCTTGACTCAGATGTCTTTAACCACCGTGCCAGGCTACAGCCACCTACACTGGAAAAGCTGAGTGCAAACTGGAGCCCCAGAGAGAGACTCCCTGTGGGAGGGCAGTGCCAGCAGCAGGGCTGACACTGCTGCTCTGCACCAAGAATAAGGCCTGTACATATGGATCACTTACTCTAACAGCAGTGGGAGTCTGAGTTCAATCAATTATTTTCCCTCTCAATGTACAAATAAATGCAAATTTTACTCATCTACGTTTCTCTCGCTGTCATGTTTCCTAGTGTTGATCCAAGTTTTTTTGCTTATGTGTCCACGTCTCTTCTTTTAATGCTGCAGTATCATAGTTGTTGCCTCTTTTCTTACTTTATATTTTTTGCATACTCACATGGCCCATTCTGCTTTTTAACCTCTCCATCTTTTTCTCCCCCATTGCAGATGGTAGAAACAACAGAATAAAAATGCAGAGATCTGCAGCCCAGTGCTCAGGAAAAGACAACTCTCTATTCCCTTCCACCCTCCTGAGAGTTGGAGAGAGGCAGATCTTGTTCTTTATTTCCTCTTCTTTCTTCGAAACTGTGTGTGATTTCAAAAAACTGTCACTCTGGGTCATGCAGTCTTCACCCAGGCAAAACCTGTGACTTTACCCTTGCTGTCACTTTTTGCCACTAACTAAAACTGATGTAAGCTGGGAAGTGATGAACTGTGCCTGGCATTGTTAACAGCTGGGATTTTAGTAATTATATTTAACTGTAACCATGGGCAGGGCCATGGTTATAGCCAGGGCTATAGCAAGATGTGAAATTTCTGACTTCCTGAAACAAGAAATTTGTAAGTTTTATGAGTTATTCTAGGGGTTTAGAATACTAGGATGAGAAAAAGCCTGTTTTCCACTTTGGAATCCTACTTTATTTTCAGATTTCTGCTTCAGAGGATGGACACTATGGCCAAGGTAGGTGTGGTGTGCTTTGCTGAACTTATCACCTGCACTGGCAAAGTTTCCAGAGTAACCAAACCAAGACAGGCTGCCCTTAAACTTGTCTTGCTGTGAATTGCACCAGCAGAAAAACTCTGCTTGCCTACCCCTAGAGCCAGGAGAACAAATTTATGGGCTGAATCTTCCTACCAGTTTATCATTTTAGTTTTGAAGTTTGTTTGTTTTCTTCACAGTCCTCGGGAGAGTTCCCTTTCCTTTTGGCAGGTGGCACACGGACAGATCCCCACAAACCAACCTGTTTCAAAGAACTGTCCTGTTTGTAAGTACAAGATTTGTCTCATCTCCGTGTCTCTCCAAAAAGCACAGGAAGAGAAGGAAAACTATTAATAATCTTCTAGGCTGACCTTTATATTTTCTTGTTATATTACATTCTCAGGGGTGTGTTCATCAGAAGAACGAACTTTGGGTCCCAGAGGAAAAGGCATTACAACAGTGGAGACAGAATGAGTCATGTGGGCATCTTGAGCCTGATGTGAGATGGATTTATTCCTGCAACAGGCAGCAACTGCTGCCGAATCCTGGGCTAACAGTGATGTGCAAAGTGAACTTCCCTGCCATGTAGTGATTCCATTCTTACACTTACTAATTGCTGTGCCAGTTGCAGGAGATGTTGAAAGAGAAATTTGCATCAAGAAGACACCTAACTTGTGAGCAAGCACCGAGAGGAGAAATGGAGATTTCAGTGAGAACCACACGGGCACAGAGAGCCAGTTGGAAAGCTTCAATTCCAGAGTGCAGGATGTGTGGCCAGGCCCCAGAGAGCATTAGTCATCTCATAAGTGAATGCTCAGAGCTGGCCGGAGATGAGTACAAAATACAGCATGACAAAGCTGGCAGTGCTGTGCACAGCCCGTGCTGCCAGGCAAGGGGCTACAGCCACAGCCAGCATCATGACCCCAGGCCAGGTGAATCGAGAGAACTGAGGAGCTGAATGTGGAGTTTGTTGTCAGAAGGCAGATGTGGTGCCTCCAGAGGAAGCTCATCAGTAACTTCTCCAGTGGATGACGGCATTGGCAGAAAACAACAAGAAGTCACTGACAAATATGTTTGTGGCAGGAAGTGAATTAAAAATGGGGCATGAAAATGGCACAGGTCTTGGTGTCCTTCTCTCCAATGGGCTCAGGAGTTGTGTCAAGGAGCTCAGGCGCAGTGTCCAAACTGGGCACGAGCTCTCCGCGGACCAGGGCTCTCCCTGGCACCGCAGCATCCTCACGATGGGATGTCGGCTCAGGTCCCGACCTGGCAAAAGCCAGGCTGAAACGTCAAAGCAGCGCCGGCTCGGGTGGTTTGGGGCGCGGGCAGTGGGAAGCGCTGACCCCCGGGTCTCCCCGCGGGGCAGGAGGAGAGCCCGCCGGTCCCCG